>OY735210.1:45823028-45840528 GCA_963457665.1 Thysanoteuthis rhombus
ACATTTAGAAACATCATTATTAGTATCTTGATGAAAGTGTTCAATATCTACAGGGGGAAGAAAGACTTTCCCTAAATAGTCTGAGTGAGTAACTTCCCTTTGTTAACTCTTCACCTTCTCCTCCATGATCGCTCTTACAAACTATACAGCATTGAAACTTTTCCTGAGTTCCACAAAGTAGCAAGATTTCACTGCAAATTGGAACTAAAAGGAAATGAATAATTTTAGCAGTTTATATATATTTGTATGTACATATAGCCAGGTTTTACCAATCACAGTCTGTTCATAGTATTTTCTTTCTCTCTTGTTGTTTATCTTGATCTATTCCTATCTATCTATCAATCTATCTATCTATCTATCTATCTATCTATCTATCTATTTACAAAGGTCCATCAATAAGTCCATAGACTGACACTATTATTTACTGAATTCTAATCAGAAATTTCTTTGTTCATTCTGAGTGCATTGACAAGGAAGGAGATTATGTTGAAAAATGAATATTAGTTGTGTGGAATAAATATATTTCTTATTATGAATCTACACATCTTAATCAATTTCTATCTATCAATCTATCTATCAATCTGTTTATCTATTTCTCTCTATTTGTCTATTTCACTCGATCTCTTTCTTTTTCTCTCCATCTTTCTCTCGTCTTCTCTTTCTCTCTCCATCTCTCTATTCCCCCCCCCCTCTCTCTCTCTCTCTCTCTCTCTTTATCTATGATAGTATGAATATTCAACAATATTATTTAGTGACAACAACTAGGAAAAACAAACTTTTCAGTATTGTTTAATTCAAAATTACAGGTGAATCACGTATTAAAACAAACTTGATTGAAATACAACTATTTTCCATGTTGTCAACAATCTATCTATCTATCTATCTATCTATCTATCTGTTTCTCTGCTTCAATCTATTAGTAACCATCAAACCAAACTATTAACATAGGTTTTTTCTGTTTTCAAGTGAGGCTGGCTGGCTGTGTACCTACCAAGCCAATAGGTTGCACCAGTAGACATTCACTCTTCATTATGTCTAGAAAAATGGTGTGATTTTTCTCACCCCACCCCTCCCATGGGTTTTTAGTGGATATTTTTATTTGCAATGTAAGTTGTTAAATTATTCCCTTAGTTTGTGTCTGGCAGAATTCAATCTTTTTTGTGAAAGTTCTGACCTTTTTTTTTTTTTTATTGATCATTACCTTACCAATGGTGAAACAAGTAACATTCACAGATCATTTTCCCAATTTTTTAATTGATCACCCCCAACACAGCATTCTGCCAAAAGACATTCACTTGTCTGTTTCTGTTTAGTAACTAACCAGACTCATCTATCTATCTATCTATCTATCTATCTATCTATCTATCTATCTCATTCTGTTCCTATCTCTTCATATCTTTCTCTCCACCTTTCTGTGTCTCATTCTGTCCAACCTTTGTACTGAACAGAATTGCTAATCTGCCAAGATGCTGTCAACAGAAGAAGGTTGTACTTAAAATGTAAGAGGTTAGTTTTTCACCCTTGGCATGTGTCCGATATGCAAACACAGGGACTGTAGATGCCAATATTCATATTGGTTATTTTCGTGGCCATGGTTACTTGTCAGAATTGGCTAATGTCACCAGTTCATTTTTCACATGAATTGTCTTTCTCAGCCTCCATCTCTTCCTCCCAAAACACACTCTCACAAACCTGTGCATCTGTCTGTGTATACAGTGGTTACCCCTTGTCCGCAGTTTTTAATAATGTTCCCAAAGTGCAAAAGTAGTGATGCTTGCCATTCGGATGTGCAGAAAAGAAGACATAAAGTGCTTCCTTTAAGTGAAATGGTGAACATTCTCAACTCGATGTGGAAAAAAATTGTCTGCTTATGTTGTTGATTCATTCTTACTGTCAAGTAAGAATGAATCTTCTATCCATCAAATATCTTTTATTACAGCATATTGTTGAAATACTTCTATTTCATTATTAGTTATAGCAATTAATTTCTCAATGTGCCTAATTTATAACTCAAACTTTACCATGGATATATATGTACAGGAAAAAGCATTGTATGTAGAAAGTTGGGTACTATCCATGATCTCAAGAATCTATTGAGGGTCTTCGAACATATGAAGGGGGACTACTGTATATATAAGGGCTGTCTTGAAAGTATCCAGTTTTATGATATTAATGAAAAAATAGCCTATCCAGGGCAGTGGTACCTTGGTTCCCTTCAAAGTACTTTCCTTAATATCTCACACTTATCCCTGTGTCCCTTCCATTTTTCAAAACAGTCTGCAAATACTTGTTTTGAGATCTGCCTCATTCACCTTAATCATGTCCACAGTCTGAAATTTACTTCTTTCAAATGAAAAAAAAACAACAGATGTCGAACCTTGACTATAGGTGCTGACAAATCTGGGTGATGCGATGTTTTGGCAAAACCCCCTGCATCCTCTCCTTACAAACAGTCTGTAGTTCTTGACAAATGTTTAGCAGGAAACCACTGAGTCTCAATGACTATCTGCTGATACTTACAATAGATATATACAAGTTTCTCACATTGAGATGAAGGTATTTTTTGCCATTCTTAACAAAACTGTTCTAATTCTGCCAAATTTAATGAAATGAACTATTGCTGGGTAACTTTGACAATGTGCTTTAGATCAATGTTTTATTAAAATGTGAAATAGAAATTATCCTTGAGGATTTGGCATATGGCATTCTCTATTGTTTTCTTCATGGGGACAATTTCAAATACCGAAAAACACTCCCAAAGCATCACAGATCCACTATCATGCTTGATAGTGGGTATGGTGTTACCTAAACAGGGAGTTGTGCCAATTCTCTGCCACACTGGGTTTTGAATATTGGCCAAATAATTCTAATTTGGTATTATCTGACCATAATACCTTTCACCACATACTTTCGAAGTTATTGAAGTGTGCTTTTACAAATTCCAATCAAACCTGAATAGTTTTTTTTTAGTAATGGCTTTTCTTTAGCCACCTTACTATTCATCAAGCTAGTTTTGTGTAGTGCACTGGAAATTCTACTAGTGTATGTGTAACTCAAGCCTCAGTCATTGGTCTGCAGTCCTTTCAGAGTTACTGAAGTAGAGGTAACAACGTCTTGAATTAGACTTCTCCAGTCCTGTCTGCAATTTAGAAACTGTGATTTATGGCAGTTCCTTTAGTTTTGAATGACTGGATTTTCTAGGCTCAAAGACTAATCCAATGTTTTGGCATCTTTTTTTAGCCACTTTTTTTTCATTGTGCTTTTGAATTATACTTTTACATCTTGCAGATCTCAAAAAAAGATGGCACAAGGCCCCAGTAATGGAGGACTCATTGAGAATCAAATAATCAAAAAATTTTTGTTGGGATGAGATTGCGGACCATCACACTACTGTCATCATTAAGAACAGTCATCCAATACTGTCACAAAAACTTTTTCTTAAGTTTCTTCAGTTTTTAAACTAGTCTGGCAGGCTATGTATGTCTGTATGCATTTATGTATATATTTTTGTATGTATGCAATGCTCATACAGGCCACATCAATGGTGCTAGAGGGGTGACAATTTGAGCTTTTGATCATTTTTATATACACTTTGAAAATTCCCTCTCTAAATATATTTTTAGCAGAGTAAGTTTATACTGAATCGGTACATTATATTTTGTCTGGCTACATTCGTGCTTGTTTTTAGAAAATTTTGACTTTTTTTCATGGATCACTGTTGAACAAAAAGCGAGAGGGTAACCTATTCATTGATTGTCTCTTTTTCCAATTTTTTAATTAATCAGCCCCAACATGGCATGGTGCCAAAAGACTTTGGTCATGAGAGAGTTTCTATTTAGTGTTGTAAATTCTTTTTGGACAATATTGTAGAAATTCCAGGATCATTTATGGATTTGTTTCAACCTTACCTATTCTTTTTCATGGAGAAGGCGCAAAACGATATAAACAGATCAAGAAGGAAATTAATCCAACTTCAAAGAAAAAGAGAGAGCTTTTAGGAATATGATTTGGTAGAAAGCAAATTGTGATGCAGAGCTGGCAAATTGATTCTCTGTGTGCACAAGTGAAAAACAAAATTTAGATCATAGGTCAAAGGTGACGGATTTATATCCTGATAAGATTTTGGGTTTTTTCATAGATTGCTGGTCCAGATGATTCGTCAAAATCTTGAAAAGGTAAGGTCAAAGGGATATTTAATTTAATATCTGTAATAGCATACAAACACAAATAGGAAAATGTATATATATATATATATATATATATATATATATATATATATATATATATGTGTGTGTGTGTGTGTGTTTCAGTATCTGTCTGTCTATCTCTCTCTCTTTACACACATATATCTATATAAAACATATATATAAATATGTATATATATATATGTATATATATATATATATATGTGTGTGTGTGTTTGTGTATGTGTGTATGTATATATATGTATGTATTCAAAAGTGAAAGATCCTCTCACTTTATGATGAATACCATAGCCTACTATAAACAAAAAGCTGAAAGAAAGGAATGTAGATATTCTATTGACTACCATCCAAATAGTTGTCCACCAGAACCAAAAAGGGGGTTCAGCAGTCAGGAACGTTAAACCTTGAAAAAAAAAACAAACACTTGGTTTAAGTGATGAGAGAATACTAATCAAAATGGCTTCAAGTGACAGGAAGCATACAGTCGCTCCAAGTACGAACTCAACTGAAAATACAAAATTTCTTGAGAGACCTCCATGAATGGCATGTCTAGAGACACCTTTTCTATTACTGGAAGTGAAATTCTTTGACAAAGTAAAAAAATATTACTTATTGTATTTATTTCTCTTTATACGTCTGTTTGGTATTTTCAGGCAAAGAGATAGTGTATCCTAATGTAGTGGAGGCTTGTGAATGCTAGCCGTGGTTTATAAGGATCAAAAACTTTGATTGTGATTGGGAAATATGTAATTATTTTCTTAACACAAAATAATATAATCGCTTCCTGAACAACTTAATATATGAAGAATGCACACACACACACACACACACACACACACACACTGTGTAGCAGTGCTATCCTTTCAAATTAATACTATAAGCAATTACAAATATGTTTCTCTTTCTATCTTCCATGGGGTTAAACTTTATTATACATCATAAATGACACATTGCCGGATAGAATGGATGAACTAAATCAAGATGTCATTTTGTACCATCTAACCTTAGTCTTGTCTTTGTTGGTTGGCTTATAATCTATAGCAGTGAAATAGGTAATTACTTTCTGAACACCTGAATACATATGTATATATATGTTTTTATGTGGATGTTAAGGGTTCCAACCGAATGTTGATGAAAGCGTCAATTGGAAGGTGAAGAGAAAAAATTTCGAAAAAGCTGGTGTAACAACTCAAAATGTTTTAATAATCAGGTGTGCATGTTTTGATGCATTTCAATGAGTGCCAGTTCAGTTTAGAGAGCCTGACTCTCACCAACAAAGATACTAACACCTCTCCTCCAGCTCCTACTGAACTACAAAACAACACAGGAATATCCCCATTTCTTTTGTCAGCCTTAAACTACTGAACAACCAAACAACACAGGAATATCCCTATTTCTTTTGTCAGCCTCAAACTACTGAACAACCAAACAACACGGAAATATCCCCATTTCTTTCCTCAACAAACGTGTGAATGGTAAAATTTTCTCTGTAGCATTGCAAGTTTTTCTCTGAAAGAAAAAGACTGGCACCCATCAATATGTATTGAAACACGGAACTGATGATAAAAAATTTCCAAGATGTAACACCTGCTTTCTTTTATGTTTTTCTCTTCACCTTCCAATTGTCACTTACATCAACACCTATGTATATATCTATCTATCTATCTTGTATACATTTATATCTTATATATATATACATATATATATATATATATGTATATATATATATATATATATATATATATATATATATATATATATATATATATATGTATATATATATGTCTTGGATATATATATATGTCTTGGATATATATATATGTCTTGGATATATATATATATATATATATATATATATATATATATATATATATATATATACTCACATACAAAGGAATATACATGCAAATGTTCACATGCAAATGCATATATATCCCAATGTAGTTCAAAAATCCGCTTGAGCTTTAGTGTATATCTCTGTCTACATAGAATTATAAGTAGGTTTAGGTATAAGCATGTTTAAATATGGCAGTATATTTGTTGAAAAAGCATTTCTCAACTTTTGCAAGTTTTAAGCCTTATTAAGGCACGATGAAGAATTAAAAACTTAGGAAGCGACAGCTAAATTTACACTGTCTGACATGAGACTACTTAAATAAATAATATATATCAAATATATGTGAAGGTAAAACATAGGCAAATGTACTTATGTGTACATACTTTTGCGTATGCAGTATGTACACATGTATAACTGCTAATATATAAGTATATGAATTTTTCAAATGGTATAATTCCTATATCTATGTATACAAGTTCAGCTAAATATAGATAAGCACACGTTTTAAATGTGCATGTATTAATTTACATGCATACATGTACAGATAAAGTACATATGTGTGTGCTGGTGTACGAACACTCCGTTTTTGTATAATATTCAATGTATACTTGAAGTCATCAAATGCACAGCTCAACTCTGTTTGGTGCCAAAAATACCAATTCTGGGAATATTGATATGATGTGCAACCATATAAGTAACATATAAGTAAGCTTCCAGACAGATTTATCTTTGTAGTTAAGCAGTTGGAAATGCATACTCGTAATATTTTAAATACTATCAGTTTTCTTTCTCTTTCTCTCACTATATATATGTATATATATATGTACATATATGGGAAAATATATTCATTCCTAAAAAGCCAGCTGGGTCTGAAGCAAAGGTTTCGATCCTACCTTGTGGTACTGGATGGGATAATGGATAGTCTACAGCCACACTGAAGAGTTGTAATACAACAAAACAGCTGTCTATGGATGACTCGATTATTTAATTATTATCATAATTAATTCAGGGTTGAGCACTCTTCAAGTTAGGTAATTCATTCATTATAAGCTGTATGCAATGCTCTTCCAATTTTGGAATAGAGCACTCTGGTGGATGGGGAATTATGTGAAGGCAAATATATCGCTTAAGTTCAGCCTTACTGACCATCTAGTTCTGCATAGGGCAGAGGTGAAATGTCAGCCTCTGGGTCTGAAGCGAAGGTTTCGATCCTATCTTGTGGTACTGGATGGGATAATGGACAGTTTATAGCCATAATGAGGTGTTGTAATACAATGAAACAGCTGTCTGTGGATAACTCGATTTAATTATCATTATAATTATATATATATAGCATTTCTATATTCACTTTGTCACTTTCTTCGGTTTTTCAACTTTTCTGGCTGGCTACGTATGTATATATACATGTATTGCTCATACAGGCCACATCGATGGAAAAGAATATCATACTAGTCAAAAATTATTTTATATACATTTCTCCTCTTGTTCTCCGAATTTTACATTGAATTCATAGATAGATAGATAGATAGATAGACATTTTGGGAGATTTGATGTTTTTAAAAAAAGTAGGATTAATGTTAATAAGAATCATCATCATCATCATCATTGCCAGTCTTTTAACCTCCATCAGTGGACATAGACCTACCCTAGGATTCGCCACACTTCTCTATTGTGGGTATAGTGGAGCCAGTACTTTCTGAATTTGTCTAATTCATCTCTACATCCAGTACTCCGATGGCCTCAGTTGCAAATGTGATCTCTGGGGATCCAGGTTGTAGGTTGTTATGTCCATCGGTTGTCAGCCATTCTTGCTACATGACCAGCCACAGCCATTTGAGTTTTCTAATGGATTCTATAATGTCTCGGACTCCTGTTTTCTCCCAGATATATTGTGCTGTCTTGTGATCTCTCCATGTGAGGTTGAGCATAATTCTCTCATGTACACATTGCCTGGTTCTCAGTTTGTGGGTCTATTTCTTGGTTGGGCTCCATGTTTCAGCTCCATAATTGACTATTAGGAGGATGCATTGGTTGTATACTCTTCTTTTTAGGATCATTGGGATCATCTTGTTTTTGATTCAGCTTGCTCTACCAAAGGCTTGCCATCCTAGGTTGATTCTCCACTTGATTTCTTCTTCTTTTGAGGGTTTCATAGAGATTCATTGTCCTAGGTAGATGTAGTGGTCTACTTTCTCCAGTTCTGTGTTTTCGTTTTTTCCTAATATTTTTTATTTCCGACATGATTGTTGCACACAACGTTTGTTCTGCTGAAGTTCATGTGTAGGCTGACCTTCTTGTTTTCTTCATTCATCTCATCTAACATTAGCTGGAGGTTGTGTAGGTTCTCTGCAAAAAGGGCAATGACGTCTGCTAATCTGATGTTGCTCAGATATTTGCTGTCTATCAATAGAGCTATATGAATAAATAAAAATGTAAGATATATTCAGAAACCAAATTTGCTTTGTACTTTATTGTACTTGACAATTGAGCAAATTGCCCGATTGATAAGCACAATAAAGTACAAAATAAATTTGTTTTGGCTATATATCTTACATGTATGTATATATACATATATTCCGCAGTTTTATTGAGAAAAAAACAAAGTCTGTTTTATCAATATTTTTCAAATTTCTCCTGTTGTAATAATAACAAGAAGTTTCAGAAAATAAATGGAAAGATGACAAGAATGTACAAGGGCTGAAATAATGTGATAAAAAAAAAAACAACTATGAGAAAAATGGCTCAAAAGAATCAATTCCTAAAAGTAACAGCACCGCTACAGTGAAAACAACAAAGATGGGGAATTGGTTGAAAAGAATCAATGCAAAACAGATACAGCACCATGTTTAAAAAATTCAGATAGGAAGGAGGTCATTAAGATAAAGAGAACAAGGGTGAGGAAGTTGGTGCATAACAATCAATGTATAATAGTTACAGCACCAGGTTTTAGAAAGGCAACAAAGATGAGGGAATTAGTCAAAAAGAAAATGTATGATAGTAACTGCACTAGGTTTTAGAAATGCAAATAGAGAAGAGATCATCAGGATAAAAACAACAGAGGAATATCCCCATGAGAGAATTGGTCCATAACAATCCATGTGTAATAGTAACAGCACTAAGTTTTAGAAATTCCGATAGAACGGCAGTCACTACTAAGAAGACGACAAAGATGAGAGAATTGGTCTAAGAATCAATGTTTAATAGTAACAGCACCAGGTTTTAGAAACTCACATCGAAAAGAGGTTACTTGGATAAAAACAACAAAGATGGGAGAATTGGTCCATACCAATCGATGTATAATAGTAACATCGCCAGGTATTCGAAGTTCAGATAGAAATGAGGTCACTGGGATAGACACAAGTAAGATGAGGCAATTAGTCCATAAGAATCAATGTATAGTAGTAACATCACCGAGTTTTACAAATTCAGATAGAATGGTGGTCACTAGGATAAAGATAACAAAGATGAGGAAATAGTCCAAAAGACTAAATGCGTAGTAGTCATTGTAGTATTATGTGAAATCTATATTAATCCAGCAATATTTATTCACTTTCCCAATACTATTGACAAATTTGAATGGAAATTCAATTCTATCCAATATGAAAGAGTGTTTGTGGAGATAAAATATTTTCAAACCTCTAAACAAGGGCATTCTTGCATTTTCTGAACTCAGTTACCAATTATCATATTCGATGCATTTATAACATTGGTTAAAAAATATTTTATTTGTGATGTTATTTTTTGATTTATAAAATTAGTTTCGGACGCCAGAATCCATCCAGAGATGGCCTATATGTCCTTACAACACTGCCAATAGCCACAGGCACAAAGTCTAAGTTGACAGAAGGATTTACCCAGTACAAATGAGAAAATAGGAAAACTAGATTAAACAGAATAGAATCTGTCAAAATAAGAAAATTCTGTGATGCAGAGCCAATTTTTTTTAGGAATATCTGACAGTTTAATATATTCTTTTGTGGTGAAACTTAGTCAAGCTTAGCTCATTTGGTGATATAGTTTGTTCACAATACCAAGGGCCTGGGATGGAAGGTAAATTGGGTGAGGTGAAGTCGCAAGTAAAATAATGAATAATACTATAAATTGTGCTAAAATCTATTTCAGTATATGAATTATAAATGAAATTGAAGAAGAACAGGTCTGATTAGTCACACAATAGAAACCATTATTTAACCAACATCAATTGGCATCATGCCATGTTTGGGGTGATCAATAAAAAAATTGGGAAAAATGATTGATTAATTAGTTACTTCTCTTTTTCTCTTTGGCATTTGTTAGGTAGTGATCACTTACAAAGACTGAATTTTCTAAAAGCAAGCCTGAGGGCTGCTGGACACAAACTAAGGGACCAATAAACAATGGCATAAATTTACACTATACTCAAAACTCATTTAGGGGTGGAAATTTAAAAAAAAAAAGAAGTTTTTCCTAAACTTAATAAGTAAATAGTTAACTTTCAGCCCCCTAGCTTTATCGGTATAGCCTCCACATGTGATACATATATAGCTAGCTAGCTAGCCAGCCAACCGGACCGATTTGAAAACCGAAGAAACCTATGTTGACAGTTTTTGTTGACATTTTCTAAAAGAAAGAAAGATAGAAAATATGTTCTTATGTGATTGTTACCTTGACTTTGCTTAAAACTTTGTCCTGATCTTCAAGGGATGTGTTGTTTTTGTTTTTGCTTGTAGGTCCAGTTTGAGTACAACCTCCGATCTAGTAGATCATTGCAGGGGGGGGGGGCTGCTAAGTAAGATATGACAGGTTGTGATGGGTTACATTGTACCATTTATAGGAAGTGATTACTGACCAGACCTATTGGAAAAAGTGGGAACCAATCTGTGTTCTGGGGCTTCATTGTGTATAAAACAGAGTAGAGTCCCTAAAGACTGGAACACGGCCATCATGATGCTTCTACATGAAAAAGGAAATCCGAAAGACCTCAACAACTGCTGGCCTCTAAGCCTACTAGACTGCATTTATAAACTGTTCTCGAAAATCATCACCAACCGGATCACTAAAACACTGGATGAAAACCAACTACAGGAACAGGCTGGATTAAGAAGAAATTACTTGACCATGGACCACCTCCATTCAATAAACCAGCTGAAAGAGAAAGCAACAGAATACAAAATGCCATTCGCTGTAGCATTTATAGACTTCAAGAAGGCATTCGATTCTGGTGGAATTCCCATGGTCATGAAAGCTTTCATCCTACAAGGTGTAGACCCTGTATAACGTTAAAGTACTGCAACATATATGCAATCACAGCAACTCCTTTATCAGGCTACATGAAGACTCTGAACCTGTCCAACTCTAAAAAGGAGTAAGACAAGGTGATACTAGTTCACCAAAACTCTTCACAGCCTGACTCAAGATCATCTTCTATAACCTGGACAGGGAAAATAGAGGAATCAAAATAGATGGCGAATATCTGAGCAACCTCAGATTTGCAGACGATGTTGTCCTTTTTGCAGAGAACCTACATGACCTCCAACTAATGCCAGATGAACTAAACAAAGAAAGCAAAAGAGTTGGCCTACACATGAACTTCAGTAAAACGGAAGTCATGTGCAACAACCACAAAAAATAAGGATATAACTGTCAAAATCAAAGATGCAAAACCGGGGAAAGTAGACCACTACATCTACCTAGGACAATGAATCTCTATGAAACCCACAAAAGAAGAAGAAATCAAGTGGAGAATCACCCTAGGATGGCAAGCCTTTGGTAGAGCAAGCTGAACCTTCAAAAACAAGATGATCCCAATGATCCTAAAAAGAAGAGTAGACAACCAATGTATCCTCCTGATAGTCAATTATAGAGCTTGAACATGGAACCTAACCAAGAGACCTACCCGCAAACTGAAAAGCATGCAACATGCACATGAGAGAATCATGCTCAGCCTCACATGGAGAGATCACAAGACAGCACAATATATCAGAAAGAAAACAGGAGTCCAAGACATCATAGGATCCATTAGAAAACTCAAATGGCAATGGGCTGGTCGTGTTGCGAGAATGAAAGACAACCGATGGACATCATGACGCACAACATGGATCCCCAGAAACCACATGCAAAACCGAGGCCGACAAAATACAAGATGAAGAGATGTTCTAGACAAGTTAAGAAAATACTGGCTCCGCAATGCCCATGATAGAGAAATGTGGCAGATCCTGGGGAAGGTCTATGTCCGGTGACAGACGTTAAAAGACAGACGATGATCTCCTATTATGGTTGAAAACCAAGGCTAAGGATCCCAGTCTACCCTACTAGGAGGACTATGGCTAAGGAATCCAGTCTGCTCAACTATTTTCCAATAACTTAGGTTGGGGGAGGGAATTTGTGCCTTTTCCAAAGACATTTGTTCAAAGTTAACTCCAACTGTTTTGGCCAAAATCTGACTTTCGTTTCCCAATTCTATTTTCTGCGCTGTTAATCATTATACCAACTGCCTCTCCTTGTATGTAACCTCCAGGCTAATGCTCTTCCATACAGTAATTAACAATTATGTTGAATACAGAACCGGATTTACAATGGCTTCAATTTTTTAAGCAAATTTAATTGATATGCAACCAAAATTTCATTTTTAAACTCTCTTGTGATGTCAATAAAAAAAAAAACTGGCTTATAAGATCGATAGTTTATGAAGACCATTTTATTGCCCGTATCATACTCGTATGAATTTGATTCATCATCATCAACCCTTCAGTGTCTGTCACTAGACATAGACCGTCTCAAACATCAGCCAAACATCTTTATCATAGATAAATACTTTTGAAACTTGTCTAATTTGTCACGCCATCTTATTTTCTGCCAACCGCAGTTTTGCATGTGTTTGCTAGGGATCCAGTTGTCAGTTGTGTAGTCCAGCAGTTGTCTGTCATTCTTCCAACAGGACCAGCCCATAGCCATTCGAGTTATCTAATGGATTCTAGGATATCTCAGATTCCTTTTCTTCGCTCATATACTGTGCTGTCTTTTGATGTCTCCATGTGAGGGTGAGTATGATTCTCTCATTGCATGGTTCTCAGTTTGAGGGTCAATCGTTTGGTTAGGCTCCATGTTTCTGCTCCCTAAGTGACCTTCAGGAGGATACATTGGTTGTATATCCCTCTTTTCAGGGTTAATGGGATTTTCTTATTCTTGAAGGTTGGGCTCGCTCTTGTGTAAGCTTGCCCATCTAGAGATTTTTCACTTGGTTTCTTTTTTTGAGGATTTAATTAGGATAGCATTTTTCCAGACTTGATCAACTATATTATCGTGATAGATATAAGTATATCATAGTCGATGAAAGATAGAAGTAGGTATTTTGTAATGATAGATAGATATAAGTATATCATAATGATAGGTAGATATAAGTATATTACAGTAATTGATAGATGGATATAAGTTCATTATAGTAATTGATAGATAGTGGGAAAAACAGGAATTTGTTTCTCTATCTGCTCTCTCCCATTATAAGATATGAAAAAACTTGAGTAACAAGTTGATAGGGAGTGAATAATTCTTTTGGGTTGAAATACAAATATAATTATTTCAATAATTGTATAAGAAATGAAAGAAACTTCTCCATCAATCAAAACCTTTTTAAAAATTCACCGTGGCAAAAAGCTGAAAATTCTAAATGTAAATAAAAAGTATCCTATGTTGAACATTTATCATATTTTAGACATAGTCACATCCAAGTCAACAAATGTCAATTATGATTTGAAGATTAAATAAAGTGCTTCTGTACTTTATCCTTTAAGTACTATATGCACCTCCTGCGGTGAAGAACTCCTGCATTACCAGGGGGTGCAACTGGAATGTTTTAGAATCCATATTGAAGCTGTACAAGGCTAGTATGAAATGTCTAGTCAAGATCTAATCTTGATGGAGTGCTTATGGGGCATTTGTCAGCCATATTGACAATCAGAGAATTAGTTGTGACACAGAAGTTAATGTTCACCTACCAAGATTTTGTTATTGTGCTGGCTGAAGGCAAAGAATGTGATAGAAAAAATTGAATGCTGAAGATGGGAAGATGGAGTTGAAGGAGGGTGAAGAAAGAGAAGAGGAAGTGAAGGGAACATGAGGAGTAAAAAGAAAGGAAAAGAAGAGGAAGAAAAGAGTTAATCAAAGAAAAGCTAAAAAGATTATAAAAAGAAAACCAAAAAGGAAGAATGAGACTAGATAGAATTATTAAAAATAAAAGAGAAAAGATAAAAGAAGACGAAAAAAAGGATTAAAACAAAATGAAACAGATCTGGTTAGTCGCTCAATAGTAACTGTTACATAACCAATCTCTTCAGGCTGGATACTGCATTGGAAGTGATCAATTAAAAAATTTGAAAAAGGGAAAGCCAATGAATGAGTTACTTCACTCACCTTTTTGGGCTATGGTCGTTAAAAGAAAGTCTCAATTTTCCAAAAAATGGCAGAGATAAACTGAGGGATCAATTTAGCATGAACCTACATTGCAAATTGAACATCCCAACTGAAAACCTGGGTGAAAATTTAAAAAAAAAAGAGATTTTTTGTTGATAATATGACATGTGAATGCTGAAATTTTCAGTCCAATAGCTCCATTGGTATAGCGTGCCCCCATAATACATACAGGGCCAGCCAGCCAGCCAGAGTAAGTTGAAAACTGAGAGAAACCCATGTTGATAGTTTTGATTGATGGTTTCTAATATTATGCAGTAAAAAAAAGCACAGCAAAGAAGAAAAGGAGAAAGAAAAGCAAAGAAGAGAGGGAACGGGGGTTGTATGCAGAAAGGAAGAAAAAAGACACAGAAAGAGAGGAAGAGAAGATTTGCAGTTTGAAAAACAAAAAATATTGTCACCTGCAAATGAGACTGTCATAGGATAATGGCAGGTAGATAATCTTATCTAACAGAATTATCATTCACCAAAACATTGATAATCTAAAAGTTAACAAACAACTCCCCCCAAAAATGAAAAACTATAAACTAAGACTTTGCGAGTTGTGTTACTGAAATAATTTCTAATCTTACCATATGTTAAGCAAAGAGTATAGATAAGAAGAAGAAATACCTAGCCTTGAACTCACCTCCCTTTTTTGAAGAGCCTGAAAATGCCTTACTGATTTGACCTCAGAAGTCACTTAGTAGGTAAAACTCTAATTGAATTATATAGCTGCATCCTTCCAAATCTAATATAGCATGTAAAGATTTGATAATAAGCATATCTGGTGTCACTTGATAGAAACTGTCATGTGACCAACTTCTTTTGGCAGCATTTGGTGTTGGGGATGATCAATTAAAAAATTGGTAAAAGGAATGATCGATGAATAAGTTAACTGTCTCACTTTTTGTTGAATCCCTAAAAAATCTTAATCTTCAAAAAACAGGCATGAATACTACCTGACACATACTAAGAGACCAATTTAGCATTAACTTTCATTGTAAATCCCCCACACTAAGAACTTTTTTGTTTGGACGAGAACTAAAAAAATAAAATCTAAACATTTTTTCTAGACATAAAAAAAAGTAAATTTTGAAACCTTGGACAGCTTCACTGATGTGGCCCGTACATATGAAATGTACATAGATAGCCAGCCAGCCGGCCAGCCAGCTAACCAGCCAGCCAGCCAGCCAGCCAGAATCACTAAAAAACAGAAGACCTACATTTAGAGTTTTGGTTTCTAAATGCTTCATCTCAGGGTTCAAGTGCTTTTGCAGTTAACATGTTTATTTCCAAGATAACACAAAATTGTTATATAATCATATTAATACTCTCACTAACCTTCAATAATGCTGCTGCTACTAGCAAACATCTAATAATATGGATGCTAACTGACAATTACATCCCTTTGCAGTGACGTCATTTACCTACCCACAACGCAGTATTTAACATGTTTGTTTAATTAAATACACACTCATCTCATCTTTATCTTCCATTTTAATCCTATCACAACTCATCAATCAACATATAAAAAACTGACTCTACATTCTACTCGATGAAAGTCAGTTATTCAACCATAGCTTTGGGAGAAGGAATGGATTTGTTCCTTTCCAAATTCTCTTTACTTGTTTAAATGTGTGGTTGAACATCAAGTAACAGAATCCCTTTACAGAAAGAAACATAAAGAAAAAATGATTACATGACTTTATCTTAATCACTTGGAACTGGTTGACAGAACATTTTGCCAGAAATTTCTTTGTCAAGCAAATCCAAAGTGGTTAAGTAGATATTGCCAGCA
The DNA here is from genome assembly GCA_963457665.1 of Thysanoteuthis rhombus. NCBI lineage: Eukaryota > Metazoa > Mollusca > Cephalopoda > Oegopsida > Thysanoteuthidae > Thysanoteuthis > Thysanoteuthis major. The sequence continues at coordinate 45,839,296 of OY735210.1, forward strand.
TCAAATATTAATGGGCTGCTATAGATATAATAATACCAGAATATACTCTTAAAAAATGACAGAGTTATTCATGTATAGATCGGCACTGAGGAAGTCAAGTCTAAACTCAATACAAGTTGTTCTGAAGGACGAGTAAGACATAAAGCCTCAAGTGTTTCTATGATGTAATCTTCATTGTTATGTCACAATAAGAAGTTGAATTATCCAATGAGATCAATGTGCAAAGAAACAGAAAAGAAATTTGCATAGATGGCTTTTATGCAGAGAGATTAGGTTGAGGCAAAAATAATAGTGGTCTTTCACCATCAACTTAAAAGCAGTATATCTTAGCTTAAAGTTATTTATCAAAATGAAAATATTCAGAAACTGCACATTTTTGCCAATTACAAACAAGTCCATTTATTCTGGAAACAAAGAATTCTGGGGTCCTGGAAGCAATGTGTTCTTAAAAGGTATTTTAAGCTGCTGCTTGGTTGTTCAAGACCCTTACTTGCAGGAAGTGGTTGGAATGCTTGAAACAGTAATAGTCATTTAGAGAGAGGTCAGGTGAGTGAGCTAGGCGAGGTAGAGTTTTGTAACCTAGTTTGTTCAATTTCTGCAGAGTCATTCATGTGACACTCAAGCATTTTTTCTTTTTATTGAGAGTTTTTTGAGCAAGATGATGAGCTTTTTTGCCTTTCCAATTTGGTACAAATCTCAATCAACTGTTCAGTGGTCAATGTTCCTTTGAACCTATTGAGTTGTTTTGTGTTGGTCTGCCTCAATCATCATCATCATCATCATCATCATCAGTCTTTTAACGTCTGTTGTTGGACATAGACCTTCCCCAGGATTTGCCACACTTCTCTATCATGGGCGTCACGGAGCCAGTACTTCCTGAATTTGTCTAGCTCGTCTCTCCATCTAACATTTTGCCGGCCTCGGTTGCGCATGTGGTCTTGGGGGATCCATGTTGTGAGTCGTGATGTCCATCGATTGTCTGCCATTCTTGCAACATGGCCAGCCCACCGCCATTTGAGATTTTTAATGGATTCTATGATGTCCCTAACTCTTGTCTCTTTTCGGATGTACTGTGCTGTCTTGTGGTCTCTCCATGTGAGGTCCAGCATTATTCTTTCATGTGCACGTTGCATGCTTCTCAATTTATGGGTCTGTCTCTTGGTTAGGTTCCATGTTTCATCTCCATAAGTGACTATTAGGAGGATGCATTGGTTATACACCTTTCTCTTTAGG
>OY735210.1:45845528-45910528 GCA_963457665.1 Thysanoteuthis rhombus
TATGGCAAAAATACTTTTCACATTCATCATCTTGTGATGCACCTGAACACATGATCAGTAATGTTTCCTTGGGTCATTTGGGTGTTTTGAGTTATTCAATTATCAGATACCCCTACCCTTGGGTCGATCAAGCCTTGGCTTGTGTCCAGGCATTGCTGAAGCAAACACATGGCTCTCCCCTTTTTGTCTGCAGCCACCTTGAAGCAATTTCCGCTACCTCAGTGGCCAACTTGATGGTCTTTCACCTACTGGCCCCTGTGATGCCCAGTATGTTGCCAGCCCTGCAGAGGGACTGACCCATGACCCCTCCGCATATCACCTCAAAAAGTTAACACTTTGCCTGCCACCTGTTGCTTTGGCATTCTCCTATCACCTCAGCGTTTTTTTACCTTCTTCCTCTTGAAAAATGATTTTCTTTCTTTACATCTTTGCACTGAAGAAATAACATTTGTAGATCTGCTTTGTTTTTATAAATATAGACGATATGAAACGTATATTTATATTGTAATAAGCAATATGTCCATCTGCCAGTCACTTTTGGAAAATCATCCATTGCAATAAGGAACATGTCCAACCATCTGTTTGTATATTTGTCACACTATAGAAAAAAATCACAAAGGGATCAGGGTACAGGAGTGGTCCTGAGAATGGAACTGCAACATATCATCTGCAAAGAGGATGAGGAGAAGGTGAGAGAAACAAGGGGTATGCAAAAGAAGAGGGGTTGAAACACGAAGATATTTGCTAAAGTAGAACGGCTGATTCAGCTATCCAGAAAAAAAAGAGAGGCAAGAAAGTAAGATTGTGTTATTGAACTTACTATGCAGCATCTGTGAGTGGGAGATTTAGTCGAACGCTGGGCATTATCATATCCGGCAACTCCCGAGAGTTTTTCAGATACTACAATACTTAAGATTTCCATCCTTTGGTAAACTGTTAGCAAAACAATAGGTATTTTACTAGTGTTCTGTAAAATACTATCAAAGACAATAGTGACCCGATAAAGTTTGTTTACTTGAGGCAGTCTGTTGATATTGATGATGATGTCCTCAATTCCTTTTCTTGGTATCATCATTAGTGACGGTTTTGTCAGTGTCCATGACTTAGTTGGTTGCTTTGCAGCCAAAGTTAGACACGCATAGTCTTGGTGCATCAAGTAGTTATCCAATGACTAAAGAATTCAAGCCGATGCACTAAAAAAATATTTTGATTTTTCATCTCAATAAATCATTTCAACTCCATAGAATTGTTCTTATTGCTCCTTGTGCTGAATTGTTAACACAGAATTGTCTTGTGCAGATATTTTGCAGAACCAATCTTAATTTATAAGTGCTATAATGAAAACCAATAAAATGAGTAAGATGCTGGTTTGAGGAGTTCCGAAAAGTGTTATGGTAAATTGTTAAATCATTCTTTCAGATGATGATCTTCATCTTTGTTTTTACCCCAGTATTTTGGTCAGCGTTATGGGAAATTCATTTGAGTACTGTGGCAAACCAATGACCAAAAACTATCAGAGGGAGGACTGCCTAAAATTTTTTCCACAGGGTTTCTTGGTAATTCTTTTTTTCTAATGAAACATCTATCTGTCCACATGATATCTCTGAAATTTTTCAATGGATATCAATGAAATTTTGTGAAAGACTGAACAATGGGGTAAAAAAAGGTTGGCTGAATTTTGGGGAGGATCAAGGAATTTTCCTTTGATTGAAGGATATTCAAGTTTTTTCATACATTATAGTAGATGCTCATGAGTTCCTATATCATACCTCCAAACGTTCCTAATGAATTACTCCAAAAATGTGTTGAAGAATGAACAATAGGATACGGAAGAAGTGATTAGATATAAAAAAAACATATTTTCATTGCATGTATACTTATTTTCTTTATATTATCTTACATAGTCAGAACTAAAAAAAATGAAAACTAAAGATGAGTAGAACTGTTTGTAAATGTAGGCTCATATCATCACATTGGATGATATGGGAGAATCATAATGAATAATGTATGATGTATTTGTACAAAAAGATCACTTGAATTCTAGATATCCTACTGCCCTGGGTGACACTGACCATATGCCCGCAACAGTTGAAGCTTTCTAATTTTTGACTAATGACATCAGATAGATTTGGCTGGTAAATGACAATTGAAAACAATAAGATATTTGTCACAACTCTAATGTATTCCTTTAATAAATGGCACAGAAGTTTCTGGCACAGTTCAAATGAAAACTCCCATTGATTTTCTGCATATGCCTATGAAAGTTGAAAGGAACAAAATAATGTGTTATCATCATCATCATCATCATCATCATCATCATTCACCACACCTCTCTATCATGGGCATTGTGGAGCCAGTACTTTCTGAATTTATCTAATTTGTCATACTATTTTACTTTCTGTTGGTCACAATGTCACATATGATTTCTAGGGATCCATGTTATGAGTCGCGATGTCCAGCTGTTGTCTGCCATTCTTGTAACATGTCCAGCCCATGGCCACTGGATTTCTCAGAATCCTGTTTTTTCTCTAGTCTTATGATCAGGTTGAGTGTGATTCTCTCGTATGCACAGTGCGTGGTTCTCAGTTTGAGGGTCAGTCTTTTGTTAGGCTCCATGTTTCAATTCCATAGGTGACTATTGGTGGGAGGCATTGGTTGTATACCCTTTTATTTAGGAATAGTGGGATTTGCTCTATGGAAGCTCACCAAGCTCTGTGTTTTCGATTTCGATTGGTGTGTCTTTCAGTGTCAAAGCTGCCACTTTTATTACATGAATGTGTATTTATGCATTAGACCTAGCAGTAATAAGGAAACTGATCTTGTATGAAATAGAAATTTGCCTGAACATAGCAGTACAGTAACCATTTCTGATTTGAAACAACAAGAAGTCAGAGAGCTGATTAGATAATTAATGATAATGATACAGTCGAATATGTCTAAATAAACTGACTGACAGTTTGGGGTCGCTAAAACATTTATTGAATTTGTATGATTATATTTATTTCAGGTATTTATAATATAAGGCAAGGCCAGTGTGGGGTGTCTCTTTCATTTTAATACTTTAAAACAGGGTTTATTAGTCTTTTTTCACTGCGGATTGGTTAAACATTGGAAATCTTCTTTTGGACTGGCTGAGGTGGATGGTGTGTTAATTACAAATGGAATATAGGTGATAAGTCAACTATATGTTACTTACAAGTAATTAATATGTTCAATTTTGTTTCTTAAATGGTTTAACTATTAAATTCAATATTAACAGTTTTTTTTTTTATTTCACAAAGAAATATTGCCATGTCATATAGTTTCCTCGCAGCCAGATTGTACATGCATTGCGGCCTGGCACTGGTCTGCAGCCTGGTGATAGAGCACCGCTGGTATGAAACACCGAAGATTGATAATTATGAACGAAATAGGATGATGATAGAGAAACAATTTGAGATAATAAACAATGTTAGGGAGTTGAATAATATATATGCGATGATGTCCAGTCTGAAGACAATTTGATTACAGGAGATTTTTGCAGGGATTTGATTTGATTATTTGGTGATCCTTTTTTTGTGCAGAATATCTGCTTGAAATAAAAATTGCATGACACAGCAATCTGCAATGTACTCAGTGTTGCCAATTTAGTGCTTTTAATGCTAAATTTAGCACGTTTTTGGCAGTGAGAAAATTCAACATTAAGGTTATTTTCCAGCAATTTTAGCCAATTTTTAGATATTTCTTAGAAATTTTAGATAAATCTAACCATACATAGCTATTAATTGTGGCCATAGAACAGTGTTCTTCAGTACGTCTTGCCATATTTTACGCTTTTTCAAGGTTCGATTTCGTGCAAAAAAAAACATTTTTGAGTTGGAATCACAGCGTTCCTCAAATGTCTGTTGAATCTTGGAACTCTTGAGAATTATTTTTTCAAAGGTTTTATATTGTTGTCACACCTTGCTTTTTGTCATGTCAAATACCCTTCACAGGGATTTTATAGCTTAGTGGGTAGAAGTGTCAGTGATCATGTCTTCATCCTAGGAAGTTCCAGCTCAATGTCTAGAATAACATGAGCCTATTGGACTGAGCAGAAGACAAAAGAGAAATGTGACAATTATGAGTTTATAAAACACTTGGCAGGATGACAGAAAACAAGAATACTATAAACCTCTTGACAAATGGATCAGTTTGACTTCCTTGAAGTTTACTTTATGAAGACAAAGACATGGTAAGATTATGGTTGCTGAAATTGTTATATGTTGTAATGAAAATATAAATGTACTTTCCTTCACCTCTGATAACCTTATTCCATCTATAAACGAGTATTTCGATAACAAGATTTATGAAAATCCTTGATTTTAGCCTGAAAATTAGAGATTTTCAACCACTTCTCTCAAGGTAAGTTTTTGTCAACCAAAGTGGTTTTGCAAAATCCTAGATAAATTATAGACAGTTGGAGCGAGCTCAGGAGAGTATGGTGAATGAATTATTTTTTCCCCAGACGAATACTTCTTTGAGATCTTCATCACAATAATGCACATCCTTATGATTGACTAAAGATCTTATGAAAGCATTTGGCGAGGAAAAAAATGATTCATATACATATTCATATATGTATATATGTATATATGTATATATATATATATATATATATATATATATATATATATATATATATATATATATATATATATATGTATATATATGTGTGTATATATATATATATTTTCTTTTTCTTTTTTTTGGTCAATTCAAGCTCAGCGATTTTAGATTTTTTTCTTGTTTTTTCATCTGTGAAAGGAAACAAATGTGATTGAAGAATGAAGGAATGAAAAAGGAATTGCATGTTCATCTGGTTTATATTTTTAGGATTATTTCCAGGATTCATTCCCAGGTATTTTATTTTAAAGAAAAAGACCAAAGACAAAATAATTTTTTACAACACCACAATTCTGACATTGGATTTTCCAGTCAATACAGATTAAAACAAATTGAACACATGGATATGTTACAGTAAGATTGTGAAACTAGTGATTTTATGAAATCCCTAGTTTCACAATTAGTGTAATAAAGGTCCATTACTGCTTGTTATGCAGAACTTAATTTCTATAATGAGTCCAATCTTCACTGAGTGCCTCACTACTGTGGTCTTGTGTCAGACTTTGGTAAACTTAGTAAATAACGATTATAATTTCTTTCAGTATCTACAGCGTACAGGGATTTCATGAAATCACTGGCGATTTCATGAAATTACTAGTTTGCACAACCTTACTGTAACAGTTATATCATTATTGATTTTTACTTAGTATTTCTTTCATCTTGATCTCAATTGCTTTTCATTGCAACTGCTCTCATTTGAAGAATTATTTAAACTGATATCTTCTTTAATATTTTGATAGGTATTTTTTTTCATTAGTAGTCTCTTTGGCCTTCTGCAAGTGTACATTTCACCTTCAATTTTCCTTTTTTTTTTTTTGCCCAATATCAACTTCCTCACTGGATGAGTGAGAGGACTTTGTCTGGTCCAGGAAATCCTTTATTTACAAGTAATCCAATAGAACTATGATTTAGATGAAAGAAATAATATTAAAAAAATTAATAATGGTTGACAATGATTCATCTAAAGAAAAAAAATCAAGAAATCTTCAAATTGAACAGATGTGAACATTAACATTGCGACATGAGATTTTAAACAGAGAAATGGACTTGAAAATACATTTGACTGGGTGTGTAAAAGGCTATTGATTGGTTTGACAGCTGCTTCTGATTGGGCTTGAACCCAAACCAGCCAAGTTACCAGCAGGGTTCATTTTAGAGATAAGGAAAATAAACCCAATTGCTTTAAATATTGGCAGGTTTTTTTCTTCTTTCTTGTTATGTGGAATATTATAAAATTTTACAAGACAATTAAAGACCAAACCAAGCCAAGCCATAAATAATTATTACAATTCAGTATTATATATTACATTAATTATTAATAAATATATATGTGTGTATATATATGTATATATATGTATATATGTATACGTGTATATTTGTATGTATATATATATATATATGTGTGTATACACATATATATACATATATTTATATATATATATATATGTATATATATGTGTATGTATATATATATATATATATATATATGTGTGTGTGTGTGTGTGTATGTGTGTGTAGAGAGAGAGAGAGAGAGAGAGAGAGAGAGAGAGAGAGAGAGAGAGAGAGGGGGGTCCAATAAGTGTATGAGAAGTTAGAAATAAGTATTTAGGGCCACACTGGTTGGAGATTATTTTATATCTGATAACTTGGATATTTGATAAAAAGATATTCAAATTGATAAACGAAGCATGATTTCCCATCAGTGTGGCTTTTCCTTCTTTCCTACTCATCTGTTACTTACACACTTACAAACACACACACACATACACATACACACATACACACTCACGCACACACATGTGTGCGTGTGTGTATGTGTGTGTATATATGTATATGTATGCGTGCATATGTATTTGTGTATGTATGTATGGTAATAATCTATTTATATAATTATCAGTCCAACTTTTTGTGTTACTCTTTTATTCCAATATAACAATTTTGCTGGTAAAAATATCTCCGACTCACCATTTAAGATGTTCATTGGTTGATTTACTAGAAAAAAAAATCATTTAATGGAAATTCTGATATACCTACAGTATTTTCACTTTTGTGTGTGCATTACATATTCTAGCAGTACCTGGTCTTGCCAGTATCTACATATACCTAAAATAAATATGAACAATTGATTCAATCAGAATTGTTACTTCCAAGAAATCGTTTGTGTGTTTATAACTATGTATATATATATTTCTCTGTGCATGTATATATGTATGTATTGTGTGTGAATAGATGTTATGTATCCAATTTTGGAGAAAAAAGACAATCTGGAAACTGAGTGTAAATGCAAATATCTATTATTCATTCATATTTGTGGTGATCATTAAGCAGGCTTTAATGGAGACTTTTATCTATGTTGTGGTGTGGGAAGGCAAGGTTGTGTCAAGGTTAAAGAGGGAAACATTGTTTGTGTGTGTGAGTATGTATATAACTCTGTTGAAAGAGGCTGGAGTATCTGCGAGTTCACAGGAACTCTATATTACATACATACAGAGTCAATAATTATTAACTTACAGATACTCTTGCCTTCTTTTATCATTTTTGACATCCTATTTACATACCAATATCGAGCACTCCTCATGCACAGATTACTCAACACTCAAAAAATAAGAACAATATATACACACATACATACATATATATATATATATATATATATATATATATATATATATATATATATATATATATATATATATTCATATATATATATATATATATATATATATATATACACACACATATATATATATATATATATATATATACATATATATATATGTTTATATATATATATATATATATATATATATATATATATATATATATATATATGGGGTGGTAAAAACATCTGGTTTCTTAGATGAAAAATGTTTTGCCCTCCAAAACTGACAAATGACATTATATTTACCATTGAATGATTGTGGAATTTTATTCATCAAGTTGTAACATAACATAAAATTCTATTTCAACTACATCGCCAGAAGAGTCCTCTAGGCAGAGATTGGCAATTTGCCCATTTCTATGTCGAAGTCTCTTCCGGTGATGTAATAACACACGTAAAAAAAAACATGTATCAACAACAGTAATTGTTAAAATACAGCTTCATACATTTTCATGGACAACACAACTATATACACTTTTATAGACAAATATAGGTAAATATGAAAACTAACAGCTTCAAGCATCCCAGAGATAAAATCTAGGTTGATAAAGGTTAGCAGTTCAATAAAAAGGGTGTTCACATATTTGGCTGATTATTTTGAGAGGAAGAATTCACATATATCAGTTCATACAAATCTGAGACTACTAATCAATCAGGGATGTATTCAATCAATAATATTTAAAATATTGGCACATGGCAAGAAAGAAATATTAATTGGTACTTATCAATCATTGAATATATTTTGGCAGAAATCAACTCCCAAGAGAGTCAAAACAAAATACAAAAGAAAATAATGTACACATATATATATATATATATATATATATATATATATATATATATATATATATATATATATATATATATATATATATATATATATATATATATGTATATATATATATATATATATATATATGTATATATATATATATGTATATATATATATATGTATATATATATATATATATATGTATTTACATTCATATGTATGTATATATATATATGTATGTGCGTGTATGTGAGTGCGCGCATTCACTGTGTATGCATATATAAATAAATATATGTATATATACAGCAACATAGAAATTAATATGCATAGAAATATCTGCCTATGTATCAATCTATGTACATGAATATGTTTGTGTGTGTATCTTTGAGTATGTGTGTGTGTGTGTGTGTGTATGTGTGTGTGTGTGTGTGCATGCGCGTGTGTATAGGAGCACATAAGTACATGATTAATAATATATACATATACAACTAAATGTATGCTGATATGAACATATAGATATTTAAGAATGGATACATGTACATTCATATTTATCCATCGTACATATTTGTGTGGGAATATATATAAAAATCATGGATACATGTCTATACATGTATATTTGTATGTATATATAGACAAAGATATAGGGATGTACTATTCAAGTCAAGACAAGACAGGAGTATATAGTATGTATGGAATCTTAATTATAATTGTGTAATATCTGCACAGATATGTAATTGACGCCCCCCCACATATATATTTATGCATATATATATATAGACATTCATTCACATACAGATACATGTTTATATCAATAGATATATAGATATGTATATATATCCATCATAGTCATTGCATGGCTTCAATAATGTGTGTAGTTGATGAAAATTTGGTGAAAACTGTCTTAAACTGAAGATTGGTAAGTTTACCTACACTTCCCTTTGGTTTTATTATATAAATCAAAATGTGAGTGCTCATGAATTTATTAATCAATTTGCTAATCTTGTCGTCAATACTTTCATCTTTCAATCATTGTTGAAATATTTTTGTTTTGAATGTATTTTTTCCATCTATAAGAGTCACTAATATGCAAACTTTTGTACTGCATGTATAGCAAAATGGAAAAACCTATTTTCATGCATTGCTGTTAAAACTTGGATTTTATGTTTTTAACAAATTTTTCTCCCTTAGAAAACTAGAGATGGAGTCCGATAAAAGAGACTGTATTTGCATATGGATATTACATTTTACACCCGAAGAAGGCCATAGAATAGATTATTCAAAACCTTTTGTCAACATCTAAGTTAGGAAAAGGAAGAGATTGGATTACTCAAACACAAGCTGGTGTTCATTTTTCTAATCATCATTTTCAATCATTGATAGTAATTCTTCTTCTTCTTCTTCTTCTTCTTCTTCTTCGTCATCGTCATCGTCATCGTCATCGTCATCGTCATCGTCATCGTCATCGTCATCATCATCATCATCATCATCATCATCATCATCATTTTTTTTTAAAGAAATCCCCATCCCCCAATATATTTTTTAGTTAGGCTTCAATTTGCAATGTAAATTTATTCTCAATTGATACCTTTTGCATTCACCATAAAAAGAAGGCAAAAAGAAGCATAAACAGGTGGAAGTGAATCATAATTTTCCTTGGAATGCCAGTTTCTTTCGATTCAAACTTGGTCAAAAAGAGACGAAAACTGAAGCCAAGTATTCAGATCAGACACAAGATAAAAACGGTTACACTCTAAGAAAACCAGGTTAATGCCTCATGGACCATAGATTTATTTAATCATGTTTTGCAAGACTGATTTTCATTTCTCCATAGCGATCAGTTTGAAAAGCACCTTTTGCTTCTTGACAACTCAACATGAACATTCTAATAGTGCAGACATCTGAATCAATGATTAAGTTGATATAATGATTTCACAAAGACTCATATTTTTATCTTTATTGTGTTTGTGAAAATATTTCATTCAGTAGGTTATGTGGCTCACTTCAGTATTGGCTTTCTTCATGTGTCATCAAGTACATTTTACCTCCTCAATAGGAATATTTTTTAGATTTTGAAAACAGAGAACTTAACGATCCTAATGGACAATTGGATGCAAGGAAAAGCCAATAATAGAACTGAAATGTGATGAAAACAAAGATAAGGATGTACATACATATATATATATATATATATATATATATATATATATATATATATGCATATGAGAAGGGGTGATCGATGTATAAATTACTTCTTTGCGCCTTTTGTTGGGCCCGTGATCACCAAAAAGTCTTAATTTTCAAAGAGACAAGCAGGAATTCTAAGGGATCAATTTAGCATAAACCTACATTGTAAATCAAACCCCATCCCAACTAAAAACCTATTTAATGGTTAGGGAGATTTGAAAACAAGAGCAAAAGGAATGTTTTTAAGACATACTGAGGGTAAATGTTTGAATTTTCAGAGCCTTCTAGCTCCATTGGTTGTATGATATATACATTGTCGGCCAGCTTGACCAACTTGAAAACAGAGGAAACCTGTGTTGACAGTTCAGGTTTCTAATAAAGAATTTCAGATGAAAAATCTTCAAATATTTAGATATTTTATTGGGAGGTGTCTAATGGGAAAACCCTTTCAAGATCCCCAATAAGTAAATTAAGAGTCCTTCGAATTTTCTGAATGAAAATTATTTTTGATGAATCCTAACAAACTTATGAATAGTGTGGCCCATAAATGGAAAAATGATATTCTGCATATAAAGGAAAAAGGAAGCATCATTCATACAAAAAAAGAGATCAGTTTATGCTTATTATAAGACACCATAGATTTGTTTGAATGGCTAGAGACCTTTTTTGTAGAACATACATAATTGAACTTATGTGTGGGTGGTTCCAGAAATTATGCAGTTCCCTCTGCACTTCCCTTTTTTGGATCCATCTTGCTGATAAAGAGAGGAGAATATCTTAAATTGAGTGAACAATCAGAAAGTTATCTTCTTACAAATTCTCCCTCTTCTTGTATAATGACCCAAGAAAATGCAGGAGAATATCTATGCATTGTCACCTGAGTTTTAAAGAGAATAAAACTGATGGCCCTTTAATCCTTCTACTTTGAAAGGGAAATGCTCGGAAAATGATTCTTTCATATAACAATAAATTCATGAGGTGAAAAAACTTTCAATTGTTACCAGCACTACCCCTTTCCCCCAAAAATTGAAGACTTAATATAGATCATCAAGACTGAATTGACTCTCATAAAAGTAGAATTGATCTGTGTCACTTTGCTTGGTGGCCAAGACTTTTCTACAAAAAATAATGATAATGATAATATACATACCTCGCGTAAATGAATGGGTAACCCATGTATGTATCAGGACTAATAATCTAAAATATTATCCAAAATTATCAAGAAGATTTGATACAAGGCCACAAGTTCTTTACAGTGATTTTTTTTCCTAAGGGGTCACCTATCTAAGTACTGATCAGTTTTTCCAGTCTGGCATGAGGCCACAAATCCTTACAGTCACTGGTGTTCCAAAGAAGTCACATGTCTGCTACAGTATGATGTTAAACAGGTCCATCTTGCAGACCAGGCATGGGTAGTCTTTTTGGTCTAACTGGTCATATGAGACATTTTTCATCTTAATTCAATCATGCCAAAAATGCCAAATTCACATGTATAATTTCTTCAACTATTACGACAGTTTTATTTTAACTAAATAAATAATAGAATATTAAAACAATAGTGATTTTACAATATAAATCATAAGAAAAATTGTATGAGATTTTAAGTAAATTCCTAGATTGCCTGAGGGTCATAAATAGTTGCTGCTGGCTAAATCTAGGCCTATGTGTTGTCGGCCATATGTATTGTAGACCAAATCTCTGGCATAATTACTTTGAACTTCTCTAGGTGCCCCATCACAATAGCCTTGTACCAGACTAAGCTAAACTCAGGAAATGACTTACTGAAGATATCTTGTGTTCCATTCATTGATTTTTCTGTTTTATTTTTTCATGGTTACGGTCAGATTCAGTTTGTTTCTGATTGTGACTGTTTTTTCTTATGATTCTTCAACTCGTATCACTAGCCATTGATTCAAGATTCTTCAGCATCCTTAACTGTACTCCAACTGAGCTGAGCAGTTCATTAGATCAGCTAAACCGAATCTTTTTTGACGTTTTCCCACTCTTCATTATTCGAAGATACAGTAGCCAAAAAAATGTCAGTGATCTGGAAAAGCATTCAGCAATGAAGAATACTTAAAGAAATTATGAGGAAATCTGAAAAAGTGTTCAATCTGATGCAAGATATAAGAAATCATTGTTCCACCTGTTTTCCAGACGAGTTTGATAAGGTTCTTGTTTTTGTCGGAAGTTTTTGGATACTATGTTCTTAAACAATCGTTAGGTATATGTTGCAGCTAGTGGTTTTGGAAGTCACTTGATACAGATCACTTCAGCATCATCACCCCAAGGATGACCATTTGAACACTTCATCCCTTCAAGTATCCTTCCCACAAAAGCAGTTTAAAGACTTCTTATAGAAATGTTGATCACAAAATATAATTGAGAAGTGGTTTACCACAATCCAGGTAGCATTGTACACCATATCTTATATATTCTTCTCAACATTATTGTATTTTATTGAATTGATTCTCTTGGCCAATCCATTCTATGGTCTTCTTCAGTTGCATATATATATATATATATATATATATATATATATATATATATATATATATATATATACACACACATATACATATATATATGTATATATATAGAAAGAGAGAGAATCTTTCCAGTAGTTAAAAGCCAAAAAAAATGGTAGGATACATAAATCTTTTATTTGTAAATTTCTTTGTTAAGTACCCTGACACCTTTGATTTTTTTCTAAGAAGGAAAGGATTTGAGATCATCTCCACATTCAAAACTGGAACAAGATGTACATGTTGTCAGAGGAAAAGAATAACTGATATAACAAGCGTTGCTGCTTAGCAGTTTCGAAATATTATTTGTGTATTCTTCTTTATTGAACTTATTCAGTAAATCTGCAAGTTGATAAAATATTCATATCTTTTCATTGAAGAACTGTGAATGCATTTAATGGCATTGGTATTTATTCAAAAGATTTTTTTGATTTTTTTTTTTTTCTCTAAGAGGAAGTGTAAAATTGTTGGTGAAAGGAGGCCAGTTTTATTAAGTTAAGTGGGAGTCCACAGCATTCAGCAGTTTCTTTTAGAGGTCTATGATTTCATAAATGGTTGAGAACCACTGCACTTGAAGCACGCAGATACATTCATTTTGTTTGATTCTTAAAAGCTTGGCATCTGCAAAATAAAAATGTATTAAAAACGAGGGAACGTTACAAAGTAAGCAGCGTACACACATATGTATTTATACTAAGTACTCTTACATATATATCAAAACAGAACACGAAAAACACACATATATATATATATATATATATATATATATATATATATATGTATATATATATGTATATATATATAAGTATATGTATATGTATATATATATATATATATGTATACAAATGTATATGTATGTACAAATTTATTCATGTATATCTATACATTTATATTCATATATAAATACATATATGTACTTATATATTTGTATATATTTATATACATACATATATGTACATAAATATACACATCTATACACATATGTATATCTATCATTCATATATATATATATATATATATACATACACACATATACATCATTACACACACACACACACACACATATATATATATATATATATATATATATATATATATATATATATATATATATATATATAAATATATAAATATATTCTTACATATTCATATGCATATATACAATAGATAAATAAATTCATGTAGCTACTGCTCTGAAAACAGTAGTAATGCTTCTAACGAAGCGTTTATCAAATAATGACACGAAGGCCAGGCATGGTTTTGGAGTTGAAGCATCAGTACTACTAACCCCAGGCACTCCAGCAGTACCTCTTTGTTGGTTTACTATTACAGTATAGGGATCCTTGTAGATGCAGCCTCTGCCTGATATCAGAGCCTCTTGATGTATCTATTCTTCTCTGTTGATTTATAGGCTGAGTTGGCAACAAAACCATTGCATCTGGATTCAGTTGGAAATATATTTGTTTTCCAGTCATGCCTCATACATATTTATACTTACATATACATATACATATACCTTTACATAAATGAGGGTGGATCAGTAAGTCCACAGCCTGAAACAGTTTTCGAATCACCGTAGCATTAGCTTCACCAAAAGGCCTGCTCGACCGACCAGCCAAGTTGACTACGGATTCTTTTCTCTTTGCTTGTGTATGTGCGTGTGTGTGTGTGTGTCCAGGCAATCCTGGTCACATTTTCGGAATTACAACCTTGAAAATGAGTATTTCGTGAATACCCTACTGTCTCTTTGGTCATTTTGGAGGGCCAATGCCCAAATCTTGTGCTGGTATTTTTTAGATAAATTTTCCAAAGAATTAGCTCTGGTTCACATTTGGGCAACGGTGATTCGGTTATGCAAGGTACAGATATGATTAGTTCAATTTAGATCAGAAATTTTCATTATATAATGTTTGATTAATGTGATTAATAGAAAAGTATTGGATTAAGTGCACTGAAAAGCAAATAGATAGTTTGGAAAAAAATATTTTTGGTGTAAAATAAATGATTTTGGGTTATGAACTTATTGATGTGCTTACATATATACATATATTCATACATTCATACATATTTATTAATACATACTTATACAAACATATACATCTGTTCTTATATATATATATCTGAAAATGAAATGACAATATCATAAGTCCAAACTTTCTCATGAACTGGGGAGGTCATATAAGACACTGATGTTTTTACAAATACTCTATCCTACAACATACATTATCTGCACAGCCATCCGTTTAATTAACTACTATCCCACCTGCCAAACTTCACAGACCACTTATAAAAACATTGGTTTCTTGTTTGACCTCCTCAGTTCTTGACAAGGCCTGCTTTGGGTGAAACGTCAATATAAAGAATCATTTACTTCAAGTCTTTTGAATTTGTCATTTAATTCTCATATTGTTGGATTAACCATAATCCATACCAATTCATTGATCATATATATATCTATATCTATATCTATGTATACATACATAAATATATCTACATATATCATACATATTTTAGCATAGATACATTATTGGGAACAAAAAACGGAAAACCTTTGATGAAATTTATTTTTCTGGCCATTTCCTACAACTCTTCACATTTTCTGTTTTTTTACTAAAAACCAATTGAGACAGCAATAGTAGTAGCAGTTGTGCTACTACCAGCAGCAGTTGGCTGCATAAAGGAAACACACAAACCAGCAGCAGCCAATTTTGTGTATGTGTATATAGAACACTGTTCCTTTCTTCCAGTTTGCTTTAGCATGACAGAAAACTAACAAATCAACCAATGAACCAATAAACAAAGTGACAACTGCTTTCATATTACATCATATATATATATTGGTAGATATTTACAGCTATAGATATATATATATATACATTTCTGTTGTGTTACATATGTTTCAGGATTTTTATGGCTGAATATTGAAATTATTCTTTAGCTGTACAAAATTTCTTGAAAATGAAACACTTTCAATAAAAGAATTATCTAATGATCATTTGAAATATGTTTTCCCTTTCCTTTGATAAGCAGAGAATATAAAACACACAAAAAAAAGATTGAAAATTACCTGTCAAAAATATTTGTTCAATAATGCTGATTACATAGATTTAAAGAAAAGCATTATAGAACAAAATAATTTACAAAAATAGTTGGAGAAAATGAAAGCAAAGACATTATATACATATATGTTTACACTTACTTAACTATACTCTGTATACATACTAGTTGATGACCAGTCATTTTGCTTGTAGTTATCATTAGTGTACAAAAAAAAATTTTGTAATATTAGGTGAAAAATTTCCATAAGTGATGTATTTCATGAGACATTATCTAAGAAGTGGTCAGCTCATCCAAACAACACTTTAATGAAATTTCGTTAGCCTGAATGATCATTTTTTCAATCAATATATTTATTTACATGCATATTAAACAATTATTTCTTTGTAAACAACATTTCTAGTTAGTTCCCTCTCTATCACTTCCTTGTTAGGACATCAATGCATTTTTCTCGTGTGGGCTATACATTTCAAAAGAAAGGCCTTTTAAGTCACTATAAGTTTTTAATATATATTTTAAAATAGATGAGTCTTAGATCAACATAAGTGGGACTAACACAGCTCTTACACATTCTATTATAAAAGAGGCCTCTTAAATCAACATAAGTATAACAGCCATGGTTAGAACCTCCAGAACTGCTGCTGACTGCTTGAGATAGCAGATATTGTTTGTCAACAACAAGCTTGGCTAATGGCTATTACTGATACTTGAAGTGCGATAGACACGTCTCTTGTTATATGTATATATATATTTATATATGTATAAGATGTGCACTCACAAACAGATAACACTGAGATCCTCAATTCAGCCAGGGTCACAAGCATTGAGATTATGCTGCAAAACACTCATCTTGGATTGTCAGGCCCCATTTCAAAGATGGAGGACTATCGTCTTTGAAAGGCCCTCCAATTCAGAAAACTAGTTTTGAACCAGCAAAGGCGTGGGGCCCCACAGAAAAGATGCAAGAATTTAACAGGGACCTATAGCTCCAGTATAATCAATTACCACCAGTGGAAAAGCAGCCAACCAGTAGAATTGGTGACTCAAGGTGTACTAGGTAACCTCCTTGAAGCCAACTGCAGAGCAAAAATTGAAGAAAAGAGGCAACACTTTATAGTGGGAGCTTGCTATAGCAACCAGGGCTCCTCCTGCAACCATTTTTGAAAGTTCTGCCTATCGAACATAGGTAATATGGACATAGGTAATATGGACATAGGTAATATGGACCATAACAAATTTATCCTCAGGAAAAAAACAAAATACAATTATGATAATGTTTGAAATTGGAAACGGAGAGTTGATATCATATTTCGTTAACATGAGAATACACTTTGATTCTGAACTAAATACCACCAAAGGATGGACCACAAAACTAGGATAGTGCCTGTAAACTTCCTTATTATATACTGAACAATACAAGGTAAGGTTGAAACTAGAATGAGTTGCAATCAGACAGTTTTTGGTTTACCAAACGACACTTGTTAAGATTTGTGAATATGCTTAACTTACTTCTTATTTACTAAACAAAAGACAAAGGTGTAACAAACCCTTCACTGCAACAATGCCTCCCCCCTCCCGCAATTAGTTTGTTATATATGAGGATTCACTGTACTTAGAAAAATAAGAGTAAAATTGAGAGATATAAAAACAGGCTCTCACACTTTCATACAAATATTCACTAAGCTTTGCTTAGTCTATAGTGATTCTCAATGTGGACACTAGTATCCCCACAGCGAGTGCGATGAACTCTTTATGGGGTAGTATGTATTCAGGGGTGCTATGAGGGTGCAAAATCATCAGAATCTCATTAAGGTCAGGGTAACTGTTAGATTTATCCCAAACTATCAAATGGTTATCTTTTTGAAATTGAATTGTACCATCATTTTTTTTCTTTAAAATTTTGTATTTGTTAGCAAAAACCAACTATAAAATTAGATATTTTTCTAAGTTAATTGCATGATTCATTGTACATATAGGACAATTTACCTGCACAGTTCTATTATGGGAGCATCAACCTATGCAAATACCTGGAAAGGAGTGCCAGGAAAGAAAAGGTTGAAAACCAGTGGAGCACAAGGGTATGGTTGTGAGGCACCCATAGCGAATCAAACTCAGTAGTGAATTGTTTTGTAAGTTGAACTTGTTAACCATCACACTATCACAGGTGTCTAGGGTTTGTTAATAAGAACTGCTTATATGCTAAATTCATCAAGCACAAGGTCACAATTGAGGGATATTGGAGAAAAGTTCACTAACCATTGCAGGAAGGTTAAAACAAATTGCGCGCGCGTGTGTGTGTGTGAATGGATATAAGCATACATATGCATGCAGATGTGCATGTAAACATCGTCCAATTACACATCTTTGTATGTGTCTATTCATGTATATATATATATATATATATATATATATATATATATATATATATATATTTATATATATATATATATATATATATATATGCCTGGTAATATATGTATGTCTGCATGTAGATCTTCTTAAATGAAAAGATAGCGTGAACATTTTATAATCAAGATGAAAAATACAAACATAAAAATGAGGCTATTTTTCTGAAAGCATCAATTTTAATTATTTTTACAAAACAAAAACACATTTTGATTGAAATAAAAATTCAAGATGGAAGAATTTACAAAACAGAAACCATTTTGAAAATATAATATGTCAATGAATAATATGTAAGCATTTAGAAGACAAATTATGTGCTTCTTGTGTGCCTGTAAATACAAATATACATATATACATGCAAATATGTATATAAACATATATATACACAAATATATGCGTGTGTGTGTGTGGACCTGTGTGTATGCATGTATGTGTTTTAGGAAAAAGATGTCTATGTGTGTACATATATTTACAAACAAAGATTTTCATTTACTTATCTATTCAGCATGAATATCTCATTATCTCATACATATACATATATATATCTATATATATATATATATGTACACACACATGCAGACGCATATATATATAAATGTCTGAATGTATGTGCATCCATGTGCATTAACAAACACATTTACCAGTGTGTGTGTGTGTGTGTGTGTGTATCCGTGTGTGGGTCTGTGAGACATTCCCTATGTGTATATGAGTATATGAAAGGCATATCTGTTCATTCACATACACACGCACACACTCACAAACAAACAAAAGCATATGTGTGTGTGTGTGTGTGTGTGTGTGTGCGTGCGTGTTTGTTGTGTGTGCATGTCCATGTGTATATAAGATCTTTCTCCAAAATTTGATTAATCATCTGTTTCAGAGTACCTGAAAGTGTACGGATATGTGGTTGGGTGAGTGTGTAAAGATACATATTTATGTACAATTTGTCACATCTATACATATCTATAAGCTTATTTGTTTATGTAAGGAGAATGAAAATCAGTCTCGACTCTTCAAAACAAATTCTTATTTATTATCTGTGAAATTCCAAATATTGCTAGCATGCAAACAAGAGTGGATGGAAGAAAGAGAATGAGAGAGTATAAAAATGGAATCAAAATTATCTGTCCTCGCTTGGTCAAAAGGGAGGAAAAAGTTGAATTCTGACTTTCGGTAAAGAAAGAGACAGCCTGAGAATTTTAGCCAGTCTCTAACTGCCTGCCTTATTTCAGCTAAATGCCAAGCAAAGGTGGGGTAAGAGGAGGCGGATAGCATTAAAAAAAACTTTTACTATGAGTGAACTTTTACTAAGTTTAAACTTAACAATAAGAAAGAAAGATAAAAATTTAAACCTTTGCAGTGAGTCCAGGATCTTAGAATTAATCCATCCATGTCAACCATATCGTTGGAATACTCCTTTATTCAAACTGCTACCACCAGCTCTGAGTGCCTAGGAGAGTGAAACTCCAACAGAAAACCAATGAACTCAGGACCATTTTCTCATCATCCAACCTTAATGATCTATGAAAGGTAAACCCTTATTTTCAGTAATGGTGACGGCCTTATGCAAGGCGCATTTCATCTTGAAATCTCATAAGCACTGACTTGAATGCTGATCCATATACCTCACCAAGTCTTACAGTTCAAATCCTGCATGCATTTGGCTTAGGGATCAATGGTCATGATGCAGAACCAAGTAACAACAGCTTATTCGGCAGCAAACCCAGGTGACTAAATATTCCTTCCTCGGGACAGTATTATTTGTTCAACACTGAAAGGGGCCTAGAAGAGGTGACCAAAAGAAAGCGTGTCTCTCCATTTACCAATTGGCTTTTTTGCACCCAACCAGCAACTTCAAAAGTGGTTGTACCTCAAGAAACAAATCTGAAACCAAGTAGAAACTGCTCTTCAAACTTGCCAACTGGAATTTGAGTGTAGGCTTCATCATGAGGAACATCCTATGCCAGGACTTAGAAAGGTGTTTCAAGGGAAACACCAGATAGGTATTTTGAATAATTACAAAGGGCTATTCCTTGAATTCTGCGCAGAAAAGACATGTGCATCACCAATATATACTTTCAACTGAAAAGTAGGCTGAAAACCATATCGAAGCACCCTTGCTCATAACACTGGTACCTCATCGAGGATACCAAGGTAAAATTCCAGGAGAAGGAGGAATATGAACTGGTAGCCATCAGCTGCCCCAAAGCACTTCCCTTGGAGCCCCCTGCAGTCACTGTCTGGAAGATGCTTCCCCTGAAAAAGTTTACAAGGAATCTTTGAAAGTGTCCTCAGATTCACTTCAAGAAGATACCAGGATTGGTTTGATGAACAGCTGTCAATTAAAAGTTGCCTTCCATCAAGCATGCCACGCCCTTTTATGTAACCCCTGCAATATGCAAAATGAGTGGTGGGCAAACTTTGGGCAGATATCAGTGACTTCAAGGGTTTTACCAAACCCTAGAGGCAGTATACGGCCCTACCTGACCCTAAAATCAACTGCATTGGGTGGATGGCTCAGTGCTCTTCACTGACAGGAATTCAATTCTGAGTCACTGGTCCAATCACATTCACACACTCAATAGCCCAAAGTGCAAAATTACAGTTTCTCATGACTGAAATTGAAGGAATCAAGCAACAAACAACTAAATAAAAATTAGATGAAGCGCTTAGACCAGAAGAAATAATGAAAGCAATCAAGTAGAAAAACTACAGGCATAAACAGCATGCTCCATTGATTAGGGAAACATGATGGCACTGCTTTTGTATATATATATATATATATATATACATTTGTAGCTCAAGTCATGGAGGATCATCTCTATGAGAGCCAAAGTGGTTTCAGCGCAAACCATGACACAACTGACAAGATTTTTCCCTTAAGACAGATCCAAGGAAAATGCTTTGAACAATACAAAGTGCTGTTCTTCACCTTTATTTATTTATCAAAGCCATTCAACACAGTAAATAGATCAGGTCTTTGGGAAATCTTGGCAAAACAGGGTTGTCCTCCAAAGTTTTTTACCATGATTATCAAACTCCGAGTCAGATTTCCCACCACTTCAAAAAATAAACGGTATTGAGTTAGGCTGTATGGTGGCCCTGTTCCTTTTATTAAGTTATTCTCTGGGATGAATATTGAAACAAGCCACTGAGGAAATGACCAAGGCAATGTGTACAAATGCACAAATGGTAACATTAGCTTCTTCAACCTCTCTGTTCCTACCCTCTTATGAAAGTAACATACTTTCTTTCGTCCCCTCTTCCTTCTTACCATGTCTGTCACACTTATAGTATCAGTAGCATTCATCAGCTATGCTAGCTGTTTTATTCTTATGATAACCATCAGTAAAGTGATGGGTAATGGATTAGTAATAGTAATAATTTAGGAAGGATCAAGACTGTCCAAACCATGGCAGTGCTTGGGTTTGCAAGGATACTGAGAAAGGTGCTGGAGATTTGGGGAGACTTGCTCTCACTTAATCTTCAGTAATAACCACTAGACATCAGCTGCGAACATGCAAATAATGATAATAATAATAATAATAATAATAATAATAATAATAATAATAATAATAATAATAATGATGATGATAATAATAATAATGATAATATTAAAGACAGATTCAGCATGATCATGATTAAAGACAATTCTAATAAGATCATCATCATCGTCACTGCTACTACTACTACTACTGCGTTGCAGTCTCTGTTTTTTCCTCTTCTCACTTAATAATAATAACTTTTGTTCTGACAATCATGTCTTCTTCCCATCTTTGATGTTAACCTGACATTTAGGCTGATTCATTCTATGGTCTTCCTGGGGTGTAATATGTAACATCTTCAAGAGAAGAGGGCTTCTTTTCCCAGTCTCTAATCATAGCTATGTCACAATCTCTTTTATAAATCACATGGTGTTAAACCTGTTGAATCTGAACTCTCCTGACTTATGTATTCAACTGACACGTCAATATATGCTGCTTCCATCAACTTTTTTACACAACCATAATGCTCTTCATTAATAACATATTTCATTTGGAGTTGGCCATAGAACTAATTAGCCAAAATGTCATGTAAACATCATAGATGGGATGAAGTGATTGGATTGATTGAAAACACAAGTTGGAAGGTTAATGATATTTCTTGAAGTTATAGACGGTTCAGGAATTAAACTTCTAATAATGATGATGATGATGGGTCATTAGAATAATCAGTTCATCACTATCATCATCGTCTTTATTTTCCTGCTTAATAAAAAAAAAAATAGATAAAAAAAGAAAAAGAAAGGTCGACATGATATTATAGTTTGGGTTTTCGTACACAACAGATGAGAAAACATTCAATCATTGTTTTTAATGTTACTCTTTATTTTTTTTTTGATTTTCAAATTTTTTTTATTTTTCACCAGGATATAAAGGTTATTGAAGTCAGGGGATTGATTTTTTTTTAAAATCAAAAAAAAAAATCAATAAAAAAAGACAAAAAAAGAAGAAGAAAATTGTTAATTTTTTCTTTCAACCTCCCCCCCCAATTTTTTAAATTCTTTTTTTTTGTGTCGTTAGAAAGAAATATCCATTCAAAATCTGTTTTTTTCCCTCTCTTCATATTTCGAGTCCATTTTTTTTTTTTCCAATTCCTATAAGTCCAGTTTTATACAAACGTGTAATAATCAAGATGTGGTAGTATTTGGCTATAAGGAAGATGGATTGAAATCATAATAATAACAATATTAATAATTGTAATAATAATAATAATAGTAATAATAATAATGATAATAATAATATTAATAATAATAATGATAATAATAATAATAATGAAGTTGATGGCGATAATATCACCATTATTATCAGAGATGGTTTTTATGATATACACACAATTAATAATATAGCTATAGTATTATAGTATCAATGGCTGTGTCACAAAGTTATGATAATAATAACAACAATTTTTTATACGTCTTGTAATATCAACATTTTATCACTACCAGTATTACTACAGGTAAAATCAACATACGCAATAATAATGATATTAATAATAATAACAATAATAATAATGATAATGTTATGAAGGAGAAGATGAAGAAAAAAGTGGCAACATTAAACAAATTCCTCTCTTAACATCTACAAATATTTTTTACATAAAAAACAACTTATATTCTCAATGAAAATAACCATAATCAAGGATTTTAAAATTTAGCTGGAGTTCGGATTGTATCTTACCATATTTTCCTGATTATAATGCAATATCTGTACCCTTTTCACTCTCCTCAGACTTTTCTCCACCACCCCCTGACTGCGACTACACAAAATGTTCAAACAGTTTTATAGAAGTTATGAAAGAAAAATGCAAAATCCATTTCTCCCATGACAACTTCGCTAATTTTCTCTTGCATTATATATGAGTAAATTCAGCAAGATTAAAATTTATATACTTATTCATCTGTTCAATAAGTCCTACCCATGATATCATAAGCTACATGAATAACTTGTTAATGATATTTTATAAGAAAGTGTGGCAAATACATTATTTTCATTTCCCAAACATTATTTCACCATGTATTGTAAGAATTTAAAGGAGATTCTTTGAAATCATTTGAATCAGATAAGATGTTGGAATCAATTTGTCTATTCAAATGTAACACAAGGTTGGTTTTAATTTTAGGGCTTCATATAAATGGGCAGAGGCAAAAAATGCCCAATTCCTTGCAGCCAGTGCCACAAATGTGTCATAACCCTCCTTTCAAGTACAATGGGGGGGGTTGCTGTCCTGAAGTTGGATTCTCCAGAGATATTTGCTTCAAATCGTGCCCTATCTAGCCTCAGAACAAGAACTACGCATATCCCAGCCTTGAAGTGGAAATATATTGCCCTAAAGCTAAATATTATTACAGTTAGAGACATGGGGAAGGGTTGCCAGATGAGCTAGAAGAGGAAATGAAAGTAAAAAAATAAATTTAAATGTTAAATTGATTGAATATTTTTTATAAAAATCTTTAGAAAAAAAACACCATTCATTTGATTAATTTTGTTCATTTTGCACAGAGTTTATTGAAAACATTTCAATATTTGAAAATACTTTGTTTTGCAATATTCATTATAATTGAATAATTCTATTATAATTGTTTTCATTATGACATTGATTCTGTGTTGACAGTGTCCAATTGTTTTATTTTCAGGTAGTTAATAAGCCAATAGTTATTATTCTGCAATCTTAGTATTTCTTATATCATTCTTATTCACTCAATACTGTCAACATTTTTTTTAGTTATTCTACAAATTGTTTTGACTAATATTGAATCACCACACAACCAGCTCAGTGGGCTAATGATTCTTTACTCTTTGAGAGTCCATATGCCTGTGTGTCTCCTGGGATTCCTGGTCATATCTTGGGGGATACAATTTTGAAACTTTGGACACCAGTTGGCACCATCCATAATAGTTCTTATTTTTTTTAAGAGCCTTTTTGGGCCTCTGTTATTGTTTAGGACCATTTGTAGATAATTTCTGATTAAAAGCCTATTTATTGTAGATAATTTTAGATAAGACATCTATTTTTTAGATAATTTTGATATTTTTCTTGATAATTTTAGTTACAGGTCATTTTCTTTGGATAATTTTAGATAATTTTGTAGATTGTTCTGGTACACGTGCAGGCTATGGTGATTCGTTTATGTGAGGTTTGGATGTTTACATCTTTATTGGTTTTGGCTGATAAAACTTTTCATCTCTGAAACAGTGAAATGAGGCGTTATCATCATTCTATGAATTGTTCAAACTAATATCCTAATCCAAGTTTGTTATATACTGGTGTTCTGGCTTTTGTAGGCCTTTAGTCGGCCTATGAGGTGGATGCATGGAATAGACTTTGGGCCTGCATTAATGATGTTTTAGGGTGAAGTGCAGCATGCATATGACCAACCCCACCTTTTGAATGAAAGGTTTACATGCCACGGACCACTGAGGTTTAGGTTTTCTGTTGGAGTCTCCTTCTCCTAAGTAGATACCAAGGCCGGATGTAGAGGTCTACCATTCCCTGGAAGGAGCATTCTTCCTGTATGGCTGACCTGGGTAAGTACAGGCTCAGGTTCTGAACTCTCTGCAAAATTTACAGTTTTTCTGTTTATTACTATTATTATTATTATTATTATTATTATTATTATTATTATTATCGTCACTACTACCAGCATTATCAGTACCAAGTTTTAACTTGGTATAAGTTTTTGCAACCTATAGGTGGAAAGAGACCAATGATCCCTGCAAAAATTTCTAATCCCCTCAGATCTTTAACTATCCTTTTGTTGGGATTGTTCGAATAAACAATGCTGAAGAATTATACAACTAAGAGAGGTCAAAGAATTCATTGACCAGTATGTCGTTATGAAACCAATAAGGATGAGAATATCGATCCAAATAACTTGTGGAATTTCTTTCATTTTTCTTTACCTCAATACTAATCTAATTTTCATAATTATGCTATGTAATAATATTATCAATAATTGTCCTCATTTTAATTTCTATCGTGAGCTGAATTTTTCAATATTAATTATTTTGTCCATATCTGTGAGAACAGTCTAAATTTTATTTGGCTCTCTGAATCTTCCAATCATTGATGATGCCCACACAACATATAAGCTGAACAATTCTTTAGCCTACGTCAGATGCAGAATTCAAGAGAAGAGGCAACATTTTTTCACCAAGAAAAATGGTGGTTAATATTATACCAAGTGAATCGATTCATTTCAAGTGTGTTAAGTATACAGACATGACAGTACCTCCAACCAAGCACTCGAATGATCCCAAACTATTCACTGTGGAGTTCTCCAACACATACTTTTCTGAGCAAAGGAACCACAGGATGTTAAAATCCATACCAGCCTGATTTATGCATTCACCAGATCAGCTGATCTATGCTGCTCCCTTCAATTTCCTCACTCATTAATGATGCTCCCTGTCAATAATGTGTATCTTTCTCACTCCAGATATGGTCTGCCATACTAGATTTTTCTGCCTCTCCTTTGGCTATGGTTTTCTTATGTTCCTCAAGTCTGACTTTAAGGGGACGGCTTATATACTTTTCCTCATACGCATGGATGTTTGCCTCTTTTCTCGAATTATACACCTAACAAAAGGCTGAAGAATGGATTGGCTGAAACACTGTGTTGGCAATATCAAGGATTGGAAAGAGAGATTCGGTTGTTTGAATGAAAGTTGGAATCTACTTTCTTTCTCTTTCTATATCTTTATAAATCTTCTAGCTTCCTTGCTTAGAAGCAACAATTTTCTTCACCCTAAATTTATCATTGTGGTTATCATTAGGATTATTCGTACTCATTGAGTTTTCATACCAGCATTGAGTATTGGTTTCCGCTGAAGATCAAGTGACAGCAAATTTCCTCAGCACTCCAAAAAGATTAATATTATTATTATTATTATTATTATTATTATCATTGTTATCATTATCATTATTATTATTATCATTTATTAGCTTTAATATAAGCACTGCCCAAAGTGCAATTTTTAGTTTTGCAAAGAAGTTTGATCCACACTGGGTGCTCCATAAGTGTTCCCTTTGGCCAGACAAGGCTAAACTGAGTTAATAACAATTTGATTTCATTGTCAGAGTTATCCCCCTTTATCTTCATTTTCCTCTTTTTCTTTTTAATCATTACCTTCATTTCAATGTTGTTATTACTATTAACCATTATTACTATTCATCATTTTAATGTAATTATTAGTATTAATGTCATTACTATCATGAATACAGCCAGAGTATTGGTAGATATTGGTGCAATGCTGATAAATCTAACGAATCAGTGCTTATAATCACTGTTATACTGTCCATCTCTTTATTATGTGGAATACTCATAATTAGAGGGGAGTGGGATTGGGAAAATGGCCATAACATTGTTGCTTTATATATATATATATATATATATATATATATATATATATTCTTTTTTTTTAATCAGATCAAGAAATATACAAAAAATTAGGTAGGGGGGCACAAAAAGCATTGTTTTCCTTTGCATCTTTTTCTTTTTCTTTTTTGGTATTTTTTGTTTATATTTTTCAAAGCATGGGAAAGAGTAAAGTTTTTCTTTTCTTTGAGCTAATTATTTTTTGAAAAATTTTCTTCTTAATTCGGACGCAGGGTCATCTTGTTGGTATTCAATTGAAAAATGCTCAGTTATTTTTCCAAAATTTATTTATGCTTTTAAAAACTGAAGTTCATCTCTTTCTTTCTTCCATTTTTTAAAAAATTTTGTTGATGGGGTGACAGTGATTTTTTTTTTATCATGTTTTATATTGTGAATATGCTTTATTTGAAACTTGTGACAGTATAAGTAATTTTTTTTTTGTTTTCAATGTTGTAAAAAACAGATATAAAAATACACAGACTTATTTCAATAATAAGGTCAGAAAATACAAAAAAAAACTTATTTTATAAACCAATTTTATTTTATTGTTTATTTTCATTAGATAAAGTATTGTAATCTATTATTAGTAATTTTGTCTACTATTTACATTTGTTTTGATTTCTAGTTGTTTCTTATCAGAACTTATCTGAAGCCATCAATTTACCACAGTGAGTTAACAGGGAGGATCGGAAATAAAGAATATACCAGAGAGATTAATACAGAGAGTTTTAAAGTTTGATTTGGACGTCTGCAAGTCATTGAAGTTGATGTTATTTGGATGGCAAAGCAGTTGGTACATTCGACCAGGTTTCCCTGGGCCTAGAAGGAAACAAGTTTGATTCTAAGCAGGAGATTTATTTTTAATTCCGATCCGCACTCTTTCCTTACTGCCATAAATTCATGGAATTACGGTATGATAAAAAGCAACTAAAAATTAAGACAAAGGTAATTAATAGCCGAACTTAATGATAATGGATCAAATTTTTTTATTCAACAGCAAGAAAAATACTGTAAATGATGGTATATTAGACCTTCCTTATTTCAGTAGGGAATATCAAGAAAAAAAACTCTTTTCCCTGAATTCTTTTCATTTATCACCAAGATACTTCAACTGTCTCTGGTGTTCTGGCTAATATGAGGCTGGACAATGAAATTTACTTTTTGTCTGGATTTCTGAAATGAGGAATTATCATTATTGTAAGCAGATTTACTTTGACTAGCGTCCTCATCTTGGTTGTCACAAGTGACAAAGATTCAGCCTTTGTAATCTCCGGCCTTCTCCAGGTGCCTGTCATTGTTGATTACCTTCTTGTATGGACAGTGGAATGAGAACATCCCTGTGGATCGAATGGAGGGCTCAATTTAAAATTCCCGGATGGTTACTTACTATGACAGACGCTTGAAAAAGGCCAAGGGGTACAATAGCCAAAATGTGACTATAACAACCAAGATGAAGACACTGAGTAAATCAGTGTATAATAATAAAGTGTATCTATGGCAGTCATCCATGGCGACTTATTCTCCATAATGACTGCAGGAACGGACAGAGTAGTTCATTAGAAAAAGGAAAATGACATATTCTAAAACTGTCATAAATCCTGTATTTGCTCATATGCAATCAAAAAGCTGTCAAGTATTTTCAGAGGATAAAATTCTGGAGCTAGGCAAATTCATTCATACATTTTCTTCCTATGTCATCTCCTAACTTCTTGCATTGCTTTATGTATATATATATATATTTAAATTTTCATTGTTCATTTTCTGAACGCTTCAATAAACCATTTATAACAAAGTTTAAATTTACCTTTTGAGCCATTTTAGTAGGTTAAAAAAAAGGAAGGTCTTATATAACATCAAATACAATAATTTTTCAAGACAATTTGAAAACAAATCCCATTTCCTGCTTTTATCATAAGTTTCTCATTGTTACTGTGGCTTTTTAACATTTTTCTACAACCTTGAAAAGACCATTAATGCTGTCGAAGTTTTAAATAAAGTATGTTTGCAGTGTAATACACAGTAAAAAACGTCCAGGTAATTTCTTCCCCTCCTCTCCTTTCCTTGTTTCTGTAGTTATAATATTTTGTAGTTGTTGTTTTTGTAGCTGTTGAAGCTGCAGTAAGATGTTGGATGTTGGCTGTTTGAGGCGGTGGTCCCCTGCTGACTGTTCTGTGAGGGAGGGAAGACAACTGGATGGCTCAACTGATCATCTGCAGGGCTGTCAACATTAGAGATGCTATCAACATGATCACCATTTCTAGGTTCGACCTCCGGGCAACACTGCCGGCTACAAAACAAAATAAAGAGAAAATGAGGTATAAAGGTTAGTCACATCATCATTTATCTACACTAATATACACATTGATACAAGCAAAACAATAATGAGAAACAAGGACTAAGATCTGAAAGATGTTCAGGAATATAACTTCTTAGGACAGGTGATAGAATTTGAGACAGATCATGAAAATGAAATAAAATGGTAATTTGAATTGGTCAGAAAGTATTTAGTAAAAATAGAAACATATTGAAAATAATGGCATGTGGTGCTTTGTATCTTGGGTGTACTGTGTGCTACAGATGCACAAAAATGTAAAAATATTTTAGTGCCTGTAAAAAACAATAGACAACTGAAGTTGAAGCCTTTTTGGTACAATGTAGGGAGGGTGGTCCCAATTGTTGAAATTAGAGAATTAACAGGAATCAGAATCAGGATTAGACATTATTATGGGAGGATGTGTCGTATCAAAATTTTGTTCTTCTTCTATTTCGTCTCTTATTTCTTTTTATTTGTTTGCCGTTTAACATCAAACGAGCAAGGGTGTGAAACATTACAATTTACAATCAGAACCACCTTTCCTACATTGTACCAAAGAGGCTTTTACTGTTTGTGGCTTTTTATAGATGCTGAAATATTTTTGTACCACAGCATACAGCACATCCAAGATATAAAGCACCACACATCACTGATTGGAAAGCACTTTGCCATAAAGCCTTAAATGTAAAGTGTACAATGAACATATAATCCAAACTAAAATGTACGGATATGAAGCATGAAAATTGAGAAAAACAAGTACACACAAAGATCAATGGAAAGAGCACTGCTAGGAATAACTTCAAGAGATAGAAAGAAAGTTATCCGAGAGCAGACTAAAAGATATCATAGAAGTGATTAAGTGTCAAGAATGGTTGTGGACAGGACACATAGCAAGAAGGAGGACATCCATACCTTGCAGAAATTAATCATCTTAGTCTAAAAAAAAAAAATCTTTCATCAAAATTTATCTAAAAGATACCAGCCCAAAATGACCATAGGGACCTTGAAAGCAGTTTTTTGAATGAATAACTTGTTTTTGGATAATGCCTTAGGGGTGTACTCATGCAAATTATCTCGGGAGGGAGCGGAGATACAAACAGACAAACACAAAGACAAACAGACGAGCCAAGAGAGAAGGATCCGTGGCTTCATTGATTTGATTAATAGATGGTAAAAGGGTTGATTGAATGGTACCCAAGGGATAGTAAAAACAGTAGAAGACCAGACAAGAGATGAAGTGATGAGATAGAATGAGTTGCTGGTAAGACATGGCAGAAGTTAGCACCGTCACAGTCGGCATGGATGGAATTAGCAAGGGCCTTTGTTCAGCAGTGGACCAGAAATGATGATGATGATGATGATGGTGATGATGATGATAGTGATGACAGTGATGATGTTAGTGATGATGGTGATGGTGATGATGATGAGTGCTGTTGATAGTGTTCTATCCTGTTAGAAGGGAAAAAAACAAAAAAACACAAATATCATATCAGGAATATTTTTCAATACAGGAAGGTTATTCAATGATCTCCCTTTAACAATATCGAAACCCTACATGGTTAGAAGAAGAAAAAAAATCTTGTCCAAATTTTCTTAAAATTAGTTTTAAACTAGATATTTGAATTCTGTTTGCTTTTGTGGCTTCCAGGTGAAATATTTTCTTCACCTCATATTCGTTCAACAATTACCTCCATGTGTGAATTCCGTTAGACGGGGTGTTTTGATCATTGTTTTCTATTCATTTGGACTACAGTTTATTCTTGAATACAAATCGCGTTGAACATAAGATGAGTTCAGGATTGAACGTAAAATTTCAGAAAATCAACTGACTCAACTATAAGCTAAGTCCATTATTTTGCCATAACATCATCATGAGAGATATTCCTTTCTCTCAATTTTGAAAAGTTTTTCAGACGATTGAACTTGCACTTGTTGAATCACCGTAGTCCCCCCAGATGGTTGACTAACCGACCAAGTGGCCAACAGATTCTTCTCTCTTTGAGTGTCTTTGTCTGTAAGTGTGTCTTCAGGTTGTCTGGGTCATATTTTGAGGCCTACAACCTCGAAAATCTGCATGAGTACACCATTAGACACCATCTAGAAACTTTTGTTTGTTCTTTCAAAACAATGCTCGTATCTTATGCTGGTATTTTGTTAAGATGATTTTAGATATTTTTCATCTAGATTAATATTTCTGGTACATGTGGAGGTTACAATGATACATTTATGTGAGGTACGGATATTATTGATGTTTTTAACACAATGTTCTGACTGATCCACTCTATGCCCTTCTCCAGGTTTACTATCTGGATGTAATGGTGTTAAACTTATAATATTGGATTCGGATATTTTCCTATCCTCTCCTCTTTGGGCCTAGATTTCCACACCTTGTCTCCGTTGAATTGTGGAAGCTACATTGAGCTGAATTCCAAACTCAGCTGACATGCTGATACATGGAGATTCTTTGATTTTGAATCAGCTGAAACGTGTAAACAACAAAAGCACCAGGGATTTCAATCATCTAAAAAGCTCTTTGAATGTTAATGACCCTTCACAAAGCTATAAACTGACTTTCATATTGTTTTGTCAATCTATTTGAATTATGAACCTTGTGATGCTCTGCCCAGTTCTTTAACCACTGTTTTTTCTCAAAATGACTGAACAAAAATCAGGTTAAGAAAAGTTATTCTGAGACTTTTCCCCCAGGTTTCACAATTCACCTTCATCGAGCTGTCCATTGGCCATATCAATCTTGGCTTTGTTCCAACAAAAGGTCATTGGGTGAAATTTGCCCTCAAAGGTCTTCTCCAAGAGAACACAGAATATCATTTGTCTTTCATTTCAGAAATTCCTTTCCTCTTGTATATCCTGCGAGTGGTTTGGGTGACGGTGCCTCAATAAAGATCCAAGGATTCATCTACTTATCACTGATTGCATCACTTTCCTCTGCCAGTGGAGTTCGACAGAGGTTACATATTGACCCATTTTTGTCAGTCAGATTGCTCACACGATATCTCCAAAAGGTCTGGATAAATTTCAGTGAAATATCGGTAAATGGTGGGCCATGGGCCAAGGTATAATTGATTCAATTTTGGGTGGGTTCAGGCTGTTCTTTTCAGTTTTGTCAACACTGCAAGATAATTTTTTGGCTTTTCAGATGTAATAACACATGATGTCATCACAGTTACATAATCTTGATATAACTGCAGTGCAATAACAATAATGGTATCATCACCGTGATATCTTCAAAATGGAAGATTAGTGCGTTTGTACAATAATAGATTAGTTTCTACGATGCTGCTGCAATGGCATTATTTTGATGATGTCATAACAACAAATGTATTGGTGGACTGTGCAATCATACTGCATTGTCAGCACTTGTGTATGACTATCCAATAATAATTATTGCATTGTCAGCACTTTTTCCAATTTTTAGTGACAATCATATTGATGGAGACACGCGCTCTTGGAGTGCTTTTCAATTGCTATTTGTATTAGGCATTTCAAGTCAAAGGGTGTGGAAAAATTCTCAGAAAAAAAAGGTCTTTACTTCAAATTATCTCAAGCAAAATAGACCTCTTATCTAAAATTATCTAAAAAAAAATATTAGCTCAAAATTTAGTCATTGCTGACTAAACTCCAAAAGCACTTTTCTGAAAAACCCAGAAAAAATTTTTAGTCGGTGCCTAGGGGTGTATTCATTCAAATTTTCAAGGTTGTAGCCCCCAAAATGTGACTAGGAGTTTCCAGAGACACACGCAGATGTGCTGCCCACCACACACACACAGATGTAAAAAGAGAGAAGAATCTGTAGCCAACTTGCCAAATTCAGACGGTGTCATTTTACTTAGCACAACTTGGTTTGGCAAAAAGTTACAAAGGGGTAGGAGGATTGTGTTGCGCCAATTTTTACAATAACATTTCGGCACAGATGAAAAGAAAGGACAAGTAAAGTGGAAAGAATAAGGAGAGGCAGAAGTCGTATTTAATATAGATGGGGTTCAATAAATAACATATCTTAGGGGCCCTCCAATTTTTGTGAGTTGGTTTTATCTTCAAACAGATCAAAACAAAAATGTAATATTCATATAATTATGATGTTTGATATAACATTAAAACCTTCGTAGATCAATACTCTATCTCTATATAACATGTTTAAATAAACTCAAACTGTAAAAACATTGCAAAACAAAAATATTTTCCAAGACATTTTTTTGGCAGGCCTGTGTACAGCTGTATTGTTTGCACTGTGTTAAGTACAGCTCTAGAGACTGGGATAGAAAAAAAAAGCAAGATGAAGGAAAAAAAAGAGATATGGAGCATCTTAATAGAGATAACCAGAAACCTATAATGGTTCCACAACAATCTGTCAACAGAATGATGAAGGTGCTTGTGGTATGAAAGATGTCCCAAGTTACTATTCAATGGAGAAAAAATTTCAAAATGCTTTATTACAACAACAACAATAACAACAGCAACAACAATAACCACCACCACCACCACCACCACCACAAAAAAAAACAAAAACAAAAAAAACATGAGAAAAAACTTGACAAC
This sequence comes from Thysanoteuthis rhombus, assembly GCA_963457665.1. Lineage (NCBI taxonomy): Eukaryota > Metazoa > Mollusca > Cephalopoda > Oegopsida > Thysanoteuthidae > Thysanoteuthis > Thysanoteuthis major. The sequence continues at coordinate 45,879,567 of OY735210.1, forward strand.
CAGAAGAGAAGATATGAATAATCCATAGTTGTTGAATGATACTGGATTTTTAAGAGCTGTCTTTCTTTTTTTCTCTATGACAGCCATATACACATATGCTGTAGCAGTCGATCTTCAAGTACCTGAAGATTTTCAAAAGAAATCTAAAATGTCAGGAAGATTCCACGAGTCCTAATATGTTTAAAGATACTCAGTCATTGTCTACCTTTCATAGCAAGCATGTTAGAAATACAGTAAACTCTAGCTGAATCAAACCAATTGGGGGAAGGGGTTGGTCATGAAAGCTGAAAGTTCCTTATATCCGACGATTGCCCCTCATTTGGTAAATAAGGAGTGAGTTTGGTAGCTCACTGCATTTAATGAACATTGCCCTTTGTCCTGTTCACTGCATTTAGTAAACTCTATTTGGTAAATCTGAAATCAGTTAAGATTGATCCACGAGTTTGTTGAAGCCAAAATTTGTCATTTGGTTTATATCAAGGTTCATTATAGCAAGAGTTTATTGTAATTGTATATTATCAAGAAATATCTGATACTGGAAGGCAAACAATACTTGGAAAACAGTCAAAACTGCGATTGACTTGTTTTAAAATAAAGGATCCTATTTTTATATCTGAGAGTTTATATTTGTTTATGAATCATGACTTCACTGACAGTTATCATAAAAGTATGACAAAGAATTTAGCTGATAGCTGCTACTGATAGTATGAGTGTGACAGAAAATCTCAGATAAGCAGTATGTAACAGTGATATGAGATCATGAAACATTTGATTATATCACTCAGGTGAAAAGTTCAAGCTTTTTCTTCTTAGTCAGGTTCTCTGGAAAAAAAAAAGTATACGATAGAGATCCAAAGGTGCTCATCTATCCCCTTACACCCCAATACACCCCCATGAATGATCACATATATGACCACACCTACTTATTGACACATTACAAACATCTCCAATTGTCAAACAAAATAGAACATATTTTATTGTCCAATATGAATTTACAGTCAACATCCCTGATAACAAAATACTTAAAATACATTGGACTTTTATCTTAGTACGCTTCTTATTATCTGCGATTAAAATCCCAAGATCATTCAGAAAAGCAACACTTTCACTGTGTGAGCCATTGCCTGCACTTTTACAATGATGGAGTCCCACTGCAGTTGTTCAGGTAATGTATGATGGCAGATTTAGCATGCAAATGCTTTTCAGGCTCCTGAATAGGTCTAAAGTGACAGGATCTCTGGCTCAACAGACAAAAACACGATTAGGGATTCTTTCCAGCATTGTATTCGCTGATAAGATTCCAGTGGCAACTCTTTATGGATCTCATGCAACTAATGAAATCTGGTCTGTTTCTAATCGGATAAATAGACAGGTCGGAGAAAAAAAGAAGTAAATGTTCATGACTTGCATGCAGGAAGTTCTCTTTCCATTTACATAGGCGTCCATCACATGTACTGGAAACCAGTTCATTTATCAGTTTGCACATATCCACACACACACACATACACTGACATACACGCACACACACACACACACACACACACACACACACACAGGTGTAAGGAGGTGTGAGTGAGGTAATGGTTTATGGCGCGAACAATGGAATTGGCTGGCCAAATTCAACTCCAGTCAAAGGTGTTAGCAGTCATTTTGCACTAATGCCCTTGGAAAGGCATCGCCCCATTTCTAATCCCCCCAGCTATGGATAAAATAGCAGGGCAGATTGGGCGCTTTTGCCTTGGGAGACATCCAGTCAAAGAAAAGGACTACTCTAGATTCAAAACCAACTCACCTGGTGAGCTCAATCAGATACTTCTTTCCCCAAAACCTCATGTAATTATCATGGGGGGAGTTGGGAAAAGCCATTGTCCAGCATTGGACCTAAAAGGGCTGATGATGATGATGTTGATGTTGATGATGATGATGATGATGATGGTGGTGGTGGTGGTGGTGGTGGTGGTGGTGGTGGTGGTGGTGGTGGTGATGATGATGATGATGATGATGATGATGATGATGATGGCTGGTACAAGTTCATAGTGGTCAAGAATCCAGTAATAATCGAACGAACTACAATGTCAATTGGTCTGTGAGATGAACGGCGCAAGGGGAGAGCCGTGCAAATTAATTTATATGACAGATTTGCTAATCATCATGTCACAGTAGGCATCCAAATTTATATGTACCATAATTCCCAATGTATAGATAATTCATAAATAATTCCCTCCCCTCAGCTAAGAATTTCAGTAAAAAGTGTCGATTATGCATGGGGAAATAAGATAAGATAGAAGAGTCATGTTTCATCTCCATTCATATTGAAGTGTACAACTTTCACATTTTGGACATATCACCCCAAAATATGTCAGGGTAAAAAGGGTATAACCAGAAAAAAAATTGAATACTTAAAGCAGGCTTTTTTATATGAATTGGTGGATCAGTAGAATGAGGGATTGGTTTTCTTCTGTAATTAAGATATAATAGAATCCTTTCATGGTTAATATATCTTATAGCAAGATGTACCTGGCCATAAGATGGAGGATTAGTTTTCTATTGGTATTTAGTTGTAAACTGGCTCCCCCATTCCATGAATAATTCATTTCAATCTATTTCATTAAATAACAAGTCTACTGACCAGATACAAATTTCATATTTTGTATACAAAAATATAAATAAACCAATCCTTCCAATGATTAATGAATTATTCATGTACAATGGCCTGTGTCTGTTGCTTTGCAACATTCAAAACCTGTCACACTCTGCTTTTGATTATGTCTGTTGAGGGAAAAATCTACTTTTCAATTGAAAATCTTCCAAACATAATGTAGCTTTTATCTAATTACAATTTGATAAAAATCAGTCAATCTAATGATGATTTAACTGAATTTTTAAAAAAGATATCTTTTTCTTTTTGCTAGAAATATAGAGAAAAATACATTTGCTGAGTATGTTACCTGTAAAATCAGTTCAATTGTAAAGTGAGTGTTGAGTCACATTTCCTGTCCCATAAATGATAAAAACCTTTAAAAGCTTTTATGGGTTAGCAATATGGATAACCAGTAAAGAAAAAACTGATATCATGCAAATCATATAAGTATATTCCTTGTATCAAATTAGTCATATGACTGGTAATATTCTAGTATAAATAGAATGTTAAGACTTATATTCTCATTCTTGTTTGTTTTATATGTATCAATCAATTAAAGCAATCTGTTTATTCCAGTCTGAAATCCTGGGAAAAATTGTTATCATTACTCCATGAATTGATCGGGCAAAGATGAGAATATTGGGCCAAACAAGTTGTCGGCTCTTGAATTTTATGTTTGTGAGCTAATTAGCCCTGGATCAACTATTTAGTAGAATAAGCATATGTTTAGGGCATCAAAAGTGAAGGGTTACCATAGGCCCCTTTCAGTTTTTTGCGATGAATTATTAAAAGTGGTTTAATTGTTCAAAATGAAAATCTAAATTTAAAATCAAATTGTTTCTCTTTTATTTAGATTTGATCCAAACATTCAGATCATTCAACTGTCCACACAGATACTATTGGAGAAAACTTGTTGTTATGCAAACACAAATTTCTGTAGTAAAATTTTGGTTTAGTAAAGTAGTATATTTTTGAGGGAAAAAGTATTTTTTCTGATGTATTTTGACGTGTTTTAAATGAACATGATCTTAATTTTGACAGGAAGTTTCCAATTTTGAAAATCTTGCCAGTTAAGCGAAGGGAAGACCGAGGTACCATTTTGGGGTTGGGAGCACCATTTTTGGGTTGTGTTTAAGGTATTAAGCAATGTTAATCTAGCCCTGATAGATTAGTTGGTAAGGAGCTATTCTCATCTCTTCAACCACTCTCCCACCAACGTGATGTGGTGAGCCTGGCACTTCTCTATCTCTATTTTCATGGGAGGTGTATGGAGTAGCTCCTCTACCTGATTCCACCAATACAAGATTTTCCTGTCAGAACACAATTTGCTATCCCAAGTGAATCCCATCAATACTTTCTAACCATTCCACACACCCGTTGCAATTTCCACCTGAACAGCGTTTTCCTCGAAAGTGCTTTCCAGCTTCCCAGCTGGATATAATATCCATCTCTTTAAATCTAGAGTCAACAAACATTTTATAGGCTTATCATGAAATTACCATTACCCTCTATCTAGAGTGGCCCCTGGGCTAAGCAAAGGGTGACCCCCCCTCCACCCTTAAAAGATACAAAAGAAAAAAATTGTCTCTTCTCTGTCTATTCATGTTTACATCTTTCCTACTTTCAACAATTCTTCTGATTTCATGATGATGATGATGATGATGATGATGATGATGATGATGATGATGATGATGATGATGATGATGATGGAGATCCATGTTGTGAGTTGTGGTGTCCATCGGTTGTCTACCATTCTTGCATATGACCAGCCCATTGCCATTCAAGTTTTCTAACCCTCTAATTTAATGACTGACAAATAAGTTATTTCAACCCAGGTAATGCCTGCTTGATACCCGAGTTAGTTCTGTTGATATTCCTTTGTGTCCTAAGTGTTGTGGCTTGTTAGAGTCTTCTACAGATTTGGCAAGCATTCAAATTACAATAAGTTTGCAAGAAATGCCAAGGGATGAACTGAAGACTTCACTTGACCATTTCACAGTATCTTCATTGGCAGAAGGATCCTAAACTGAATTCCATGAACTCTTCAAGGTGCTGATTGCATAACAGTTTACAATACAGACAATGGAATCTGCAAGCCAAATTCAGAATCTGGCTGAGATTGTTTACAATCGCCTTGAATGAATGCCCTTAGAAAAAGCATGAATCTATCTTTTCTTCCCCCAACTACAGGTAAAAGAACAGACTGATAAAGATTTGACACAATATACAATGAATGCTCCTCTGCTATTCAAGGTCAAAAACAGAAACTTTTTGGCCAAATGGTTGAAATCTATATTAATTCATAATAAAGATTCTCTGACTTATATCCATCAGGAATTCTTGCCAGTAAGTATTCTATTACTATAACTACATGAAGACCAAATGATAAATACTGCATATGCCAGCCTTTAAGACAAAAGGTTTACAAGATTATTTAGGGGACTACCGCTCACTGCAATTCATTCAAGGCCCATGTAATATTTGCAAAGATGGCAAAAGGTTATGTTCTTTTCATATGTGCATGTGTTTGTGTGTTCCAATGCTCCTGGCCATGCCGTTTAGTCTACAGACTTGAAAATTGTCAACAGTACCCCACTAATAAAAGCCTCAATTTTCAAAATAGAGCTTGAATGCTCCCGGACACTAACTAAGGGATCAATTTAACATACACTCACATTGTGAATTGAAACCCTCCACTATAAAGAGGTGAATTTATCAAGAGCAAAAAAAAAGTTTTATTTGTATAAGGAGTAAATGTTTAAATGTTTAGCGCTCTAGATGACATGGCTCATACATACAAAGATTGTCAGATGAGCATAAAAACTGAAGATACCTATGCCGACATTTTTGGTGACAGTTCTGGTTGATTGTTTCTAACAAATTAGTCCAGCATCCGGCTATGGTTTAGTAGAAAAATTATAATACAGAGAATTTTTTATTTCAGAAAAGCTCGGTTGATGCCTTAGTAAGTATTTTTGACTTGGGTTAAATTATCCAACTCAAACACTGGAAACTTCTGGAAATCAATATTAATGATCAGATCAAATTGATCTCATCAAAATGTAAATCTCTCTCTCTATCTCTTATACAATTATATATATATATATATATATATATATATATATATATATATATCTATGTGCATATATATAGATATATATATATATACATGCATATACATACATATATATATATATATACATATATATATGCATATATATATATACATATATATATATACATATATATATACATATATATATATATACATATATATATATACATATATATATACATATACATATATATATACACACATATACATATATATACATGTATATATATATACACATATACATATATATATACACATATATATATATATATATATATATATATATATATAAAGATATATATATATATATATATATATATATATATATACATACATTTATATATATATATATATATATATATATATATATATATATATACCAGCCAGCTTATCCTGTGATTTGACTACCCAGGTCAGCCATACTGTTGGAAAACTCAGCCAGAAGATGGAAACTCCTGTTCAATATATGACCTTGCAATGAATCATATCACCATGGTGGACCATAGCATACCAATCCTTGGTTTAAAGAGTAGGATCAGCCATACACATATCACACTTCACCTTCAAACTCCTTTGCATAGGCTTTTGGGCTATTCATGTGCAGGTCCCACTGACTTGAGACCTGAAAAAATGTTGGAAACCCTCCTGGATCTCTGTTTGTGTAGCCAAGCCATCATATATGTATGAATTATACACATGAAAAAAACTACAGCATGACTAAACAAATGTCTGTTTGACTGACATGAATTCAGTCAGAAAAAAAAAAGAAACAAAAAATAACCAACAGATTAACAAACAAACGGTCCAACAAAACAGAAAATAAATAATTGATGACCAAATACAAAAAACAAAAATAGTTTTCTTTAAAAAAAATTACCATTTGAATGAAAAAAGGGAAAAAGTGATTAAGAAATAGCAGAAAAACAAAACAAATTATGATTAAAAATCGTGAAATAATAACAAAACCAGAAACCCAACCCCCCAACCCCCCAAATGAAAAAACAAGTTATTCTGTTTCGCAACATTGGATGTTTTTGTCAAAGAAATTTCCTTCTTGCAATCTTATTATAAATGTGTCTTCTATACATCTTGACTTTCCGAAAGCAATTAATGGAAATTGCATGTGGCAAACCGTTGGCATCATTGAATGCGGCAATTTTTCGAGGTTGGATGATAGAGGGGAGAAAGGGAGCCGACAGAAAGTATGAAAAGGCTTACTTGGTAATTTGGTTGTGTTCATTGTTGACCCTTCAGGTCTATACATTGATAGATCATTTGGAAATAATGGAAAGAGAGAAAATGGAAGAGAGAGAAGAAAACATTGAGGTGAAGGGTAGAAAACGGAAAAGAAGAGAAAACAAAAAATAAAAGGAAATAGGAAGAAGAAAAAAAGAAGAATGAGAGAAGATGGAATAGAAGAATTAAATAAAAGAAAATGGAGAGAAGATGAAGATGAGAAGAGACAGTGAGTAGGGAATTAGACAAAAAAGTGAGGGATTTGACAAAGGACAAGGGAGAAATTAGATAAAGAAGAAGGGAGAAATTAGACAAAAGACAAGGGAGAAATTTGATAAAGAAGAAGGGAGAAATTAGACAAAGGAGAAGGGAGAAATTAGACAAAGGAGAAGGGAGAAATTAGACAAAAGAGAAGTGGGGATTAAGATGAAGAAGAAGGCAGAAATTAGACAAAGAGGAATCGAGGAAATAAACGAAGAAGATGTGAAAGAAAAGACAAAGAAGAAGTGGGAAATTAGATAAAGAAGAAAATGACAAAGAAGGGTGAAAATAGTTTTTAGTGCATAGAAGCTGCTGCTGCTTATTGAACTGCAATAGTTATTTACCCACTTGATAATCGCTGACAAAAAATGCAGATGTATTTTATTTTCTTTGAGATCATTTTTTTTACTGAAGAAACTACTGAACTTGGTTCTCTGAGGATAGGAGATATTTTTATCAACAAAATTGTTACTTTTTAAAGGAAAAGTCCATTGTTATGAACAGAAAAACACAAAATAACACTTCATTATAAAAGCAGATTACACCTATGCCTATGTTGGATATTTCATTTTTGATGGTAGTATAATTTTGTAAAAGGATTTAAATGTGTCAGATGTTTCATCAGATAAAAAGCTCGAGCAATATTCCTCTGTGAAGACGAGCAAGAAACGGGAGAAGGAAAAAAGAAATTCAGAGAAAGGAAAGGGAAATTGAAAGCACTGGAAAGAGTTTATGAAAGAGAGAAAGAAAAATAGAACAAAAAATAGCAAATGAAAGACAGTTCTGGTTAGTCACTCTATAGAAACCGTTACGCAACCTATGTCATTTCGAAGCATGTAGTGTTGGGGTGATCAATTGGAGAATTGGAAAAAAAAAGTGTAATCAATGAATGATTTCCTCTCTCGCCTTTTTCTCGGGCAGTAATCTCTAAAAGAATCCAAATTTTCAAAAAGAAAGTAGAATGCAGCCGGACATAGTTTAAGGGACCAACTTAGCATGAGCTTACATGGCAAATTGAACCTCCCACTAAGCACTTATTGGGTGGGGGTCAAAAAGTTTTTTGAGATATGATAAGGTGTGAATGGGTAAATTTTCAGCCCTCTTCTTCCTTTGATGCAGCCTGTATGTGTGATACTTACATAGCCAGCCAGCCAGCCAGCTAGCCAGACCAGCTTAGAGAAAAATGGAGGAAAAAGAGAAAGGAACCTGTAGCCCATTTGGCTGGTTGGTCAGGCTGGCCATTTGTGGGGCTACTTTGATTTGAAAAATCAGAAAGGTTTACTAAGTGTAGATGGAGTGAAATCAAATAGACACAGTTATTGGTTTTCTCTGATTTTTCTAAAAGTTCGCTTTACGCCAATTTTTTGGCTTTTATGAAAAATGGTGAAAAGTGAAAAACAGCAAGCTGTTGTAGACACAGCACGCATAATCATTCTCTTTCAGCCATACCCCAGCCCCCTGTACCTTTAACTACAAAAACCTTCGATGACTCAGCCTAACATACCATCATTACCATATTTGGTGTGGTCTGGGAAAGCACAACGATTTTTTACAGTAAAAATTAATGGTAATCACTTCTTCACTTTGCACCGATTTGGTTTACGAAAGTTTTTCATAGAAATGTCCTACTTTTGGATGGCAGTAGTGTGGGGAGGAAGTACAGTAAATATCAATAACGATTTTCAAAGAAATAATAATGAACATCTGTCTTGAAATTGCCAAAGAATATTCGCCTAAACTTAAAGAAAAAGAAAAAAGAAAAAGTTCTTGTATGAAAGCCAGCGGAATCTGGCAACTGAAGCGCCGACATTTCTATTGGATTGGAGCAAATGAGGCGATGAAAAAAGAACAGGAAATGAAATGTCCCCCACAATAATCAACGTAGGTTAACAAAATGTAGGTAGAGGGGGGGGTGAAAGGACAATGTATAAAATTAATAGCACACTGTAAGCCTTTCCAAAAGGCAGTGAATGAAATGTGTCAGCTGATTTCTCTTCTTTTTCTTTTTCTCGGGCATGCCAAAAAATACTTGCAGCCTAGTGACTGGGAATTAGTTCTTTCACAATCACATTTACCTCCCCATTACATTGAGAAAGGTAAGTTTAAGGGTACAATCTGATCTCTCCAGCAAAGCATTATCAATGGATCTCAGTTTCAACACCTCTGTGCTACAATACTGTCCATCATATGACAATGTTTCATGTAGACTGGATATTCTTTGGAAGATGCATATTAGAAAAGCAGCCAAGAGTTCTGTGTCATATAAAGCGGAGGATTTTCCTCACTGTGTTAAAATCTTTAATCTTATATTAAAATGAATTAAAAAAAACACCTACAAATGTCTAGATTTTTGAGAATTGAGAAGTTATCGATAAATCCATCAAAATAAGAGCCCAAAAAGATCAAAAAAGCTTTTTTGCCAAAAATCAAAATGAGTATTTCAAGAAGGAGTCTAGGGGGAGCACTGATGCCAATTTTCAAGTCTGTAGACAAAACAGTACAGCTATGAGTAAGCAAACACATGAATAAACACACACACACACACACACATACACACACACGCATAAATATAAAAAGCAATAGAACCCTTCACCATCTTTGATGGCTATGGCAGTTCAACTGCAAATCATCAAACAATCTATCTGAATACACTGAATCAAAATGAGGTCAGGAGGTCAAAGATGTACTTTTATTGACTGACCAATATAGATTTTTACTCAAACAAGATTTCAGAGAACTATTTTGAAAATCCATTCTTTATTATTGGTCTCAGTTTCCTGCCTAATATAAGCCTCAACCAAAAAGCCATTTTTTTTCTTCGAGAAGATAATAATCACTCATTGTTTCCAAGTTATTTTCTTTCAGAGAGAAGACGAATCCACTGTCGGGAAGCAAATAGATGAATGGTGATGACATCTTCCAATATATTGAATGTTTTATGGGCAGGCGATGCTGATTCTATATCTCATTATTTGTATAGTTATCCTCATCTTTTTCTCATCTCAATTATTTTGACTGGTTCAATATGTATATATATATATATATATATATATATATATATATACACATATATATATGCACAAAGTCAGTCTGGAAAGTATGCAGCCATCTGATATTAACAGAAAAATATCCATACTGTGCATAAATGAATCACCATAGCTCACATGTGTACCAGAAGTAAAATTACCTGAAATTTTAAAAAACAGATCCTTTATCTAAAATTATATATATAAAAAAAAAATATTCATCATCTCAAATTATCTAAAAAAATAAACCAGCACAAGATTTGGACATTGTTGGTCCAAAATGATCATAGAAATACAAAAACACATTAAAAAAAAATCTTTTTTCCAAATGGTGCTTAGTAGTGAACTTGTGCAAGTTTTCAAGGTTGGAGTACCAAAAATGTGACCAGGGGGTACCTGGACACACCCAAACATGTAAACACACAAACACATAAATAGGCACATAAACAGACACAGACTCTCAAAAAAAGAAGAATCTTTCGCCAACTTTGTTTGTTGGTCAGATGGGCCATTCGTGAGGCACTAATAATTTGATAGCTAACCTTTTGATATTACAACCGATGGGATCTCACTCACTCATCCTAGTCCCCTTTTTGTTTTTTCGGGACAGTCATCAAAATCCTCTTTTGGGAACACCATCAGCTGCCTGATATTGTTCTCCTTAAGCTCGTCCAGATATCTCTTTGGAAAAAGCCAGAAGTCACAGGTAGCCAAACCTAAACCGAAACTGCAGGGGGGGGGTGACGAGCCTAGGTGATGCGATATTTTGCAAAAAAACCTGTACATTACACAAAGGAAGACTCGCTTGGTCATTGCAAATGCAAGATAGTAACACAGTTCACGATCTCATTCAGCAGAATCTTATTGTTCAGTATGTTATCCCATAGGAGAGTGTCTATTCACAGATGTGCAGTAAAGTGCCCTTTGATTGGTTACCAAGTTACATTAAGTTCATACAAACAGATCTTGATATTCAAAATGACTGGATACTTGGTAAATAGCAGAGCTGACTGGGCTATTCAGCCTTGGTTGGCAACAAGACTAGGTGATAGACAACTCTGGATTTTAACCAAGAACATTAAACCCCTTGTCCAGCATCATGATAGGCTGGCAATGAACAATGTACAGAATGTGTCTCTGTAAAATTGACAAGACTCTGGTGAAGCATGAATGTACCTTAGAGACTGACGGTGGATTATAATGAATTGCTCAAGTAAATTAAAGGAGAAAAAACAACCTGTAAAATAGAGAGATCACCATCCCCATCTCCCCATGAAACCTTTATGGAAGTAAAAGATTTGAAGAAAAAATAAGCTTTGATGCCTCAGTTTTTATTTTTTCATGTATGACATCACTTGATACTTAAAGAGCTCAGCTTACAACATCGCAAGGCCTAAAAGTGGGGAAATGTTTGCCTTGAAAATAAGCTTTTGAAATTTTTACTTATTTACCAGGGCTTAAGCATTGACCACTGGTCCAGTTGAGAAATACATAACTAATTTGACCATAAGGCTGGCCACATCTATATTTATCCATTTATTCTGTCGGAAGAACAAGCTGTAGAGATGTACAAGGGATACCTCCACCAAAACGTAATTCAAATGTGGTGCCACCTAGATATTACATCGTTTGATTGACACTAGACGTACTGAGCAAGTCTGCTGCATGTCATAGTTCTGGATTGATTGATTTGTTTCCTGAGGCATTTTTTTCTGATTTTACAAGTACATGTGGTGATTTTAGTGATTGCTAATAAAAAAACAGAGAGTGTACATGAATTTGGGGTTTCACTTTAAGAAAACTGCAGCAGGAACAAATGTAATGCTTTGACAAATGTTATTTCTTTGAATATTTAGGTTAAACACAAATATGAGAGTGGTATTCAAGTTACAAACATGATAAGATATCACTTGAAGACTGATCAAGATCTGGCTGACCATCAAGAAAGTGAAATGACAAAAATCTTCAAAATGATCCCAACGCAATCAATGAATATCATTGTTGGACCATTGATGAGTTATTTGAGGTGACAGGTTAGTCTTGAAGTTCATGCCGGTGAATACTAACAGAAGATACAAAAATGAAACACATATCTGCAAAATTTGTACCTCGTTCACTTACAGAGGGTAAAAAAAACAATCATTTGGTCATATACCATTTGAGGAAACAAATTTGAAATGATCCACAATCAGGGCTTGCCCTAAGGTTTCATGAGACCTGGGTGGGACATAAGATTTGCACCATGTTTTCATGTGTCAAAGGCTAGACTTAAAATTTGCACCCCTGGTTTCATTCTAACAGCTATTAGTTTCAGTTTGCACTGTGCTGCAAGGACCTTCATGTCCTTGTTAACTGCCTAGGTTGGCTTAATGGATGGACCAGCCCTGTCGACAATTTCTCTCTGAAGTTCCAAGGTTTCCAAGTCAATGACGGGCATGTATCTCACCAATCACTACTCTTAAACCAGTCATGTATAAACCTGCTTATACACTGGAAGAGACATTGCTCAATCCCTCTTCATTGTACCCTCCCAAATTGAATTGAAATCTCAGATAGAATGAATTGAATGGTCAACATCTATGGACACTTAATTGTGTAATTGATTATTACTGAGAAAATTGCCCTTGCGGGAGAAATCAAGTTCGAATCTAGACATTAGGCTGGTATTATTAAACTGAGGACTGCCCAACTGTGACTGTACTTATCATCAATTTGACAACTTAATTCTCAGTTGTACTATTTACTCAAGCAGTTCAATTGTAGACATTCCTATTATTTGGTGGGTCTTTATGGTCACTCCACAAGACTCACTGAATGCCTTTGTGTATTTTAAAGAAGCACCAGTCTGGAAAGATAAAACTTTCTGATCTAATGGAAAAAGAGGTCAGGAATTCTGACGTTTTTCCAAAATGAATGGGAAACAATTCAGTTGGTGATCAAGTAAATCATGAAAAGAAAGGAAAAAAAATCTCAAAGTAAGTCATATCAGAACGCTTAGACTGATTCTTTCATAACATTTTTAGAAAACATGCTTCCGATGAAACGATGAAAGTAAAATGAAAAAGTTCATATAAAAAGTGAATAATGTTCGAAGGATAACAGCAAATTTGTATCCAAGCATAAGTAATCGAAGTTTCATTAATAGATGTTTTAATCTTTATTGCTTTAAATACTATACTTTCCTCTATGTTCTTTGGTTTCCTAAGCTTTTGTCTGGGATGAATATTTCTAATCTTATAAACATGGAATAATGAAAATACTTCATCATGTTAAAAACAACAAAGTTGAAAATAATGGTCTAAAAAATCTAATGGAATAATGAAAAACTTCATCACAGAACTTCAGACAATGATGGAAGGCAAAAAAAATGCTTCAGTGGTGGAAATATAGTTTTCTAAAATGAAAAAAATGAAAAATTTTCCAAAAAGTAAATAGATAAATGGAAGTCTCAAAACTTCAATTATTACCGGAAGGTTGAAGAAAACATCATAAAGGTGTCAAAGATAACAAAAATTAAAGAATCAATTAAGCATGAAGTTACATTATAGGAGTTCTCTTTTAAACAAACACATATCTATTCATCTATGTTTCTCCCTTTGAGCATTGGATCTTTTTCCATTGGATCTCATTGCATTGGACATGTTTGCATAACTAGCCCATACTGAATTGGCCTTTTTTGCATTGGTTGTATTTGCATTGGTCTTTTATGCATTGGAAGTGTTTGTATCATTGAACCTCATTGCATTGGACGTCTTTGCATTGGACCTCATGTTTATCGGATCCTCTATGAATCGGAGATTTTATAAATTGGGTGTTTTTGCTTTTGGATGTTTTGACTTGTGATCTTTACAAATACACAAATGTGCTGCCTGTAATGGATGTAAGAAGGTCATGTTGTGTCATATCATCGATATAAATAGGAAGAGTCAACCAATCTAGGGAATCATCTCCGAAAATACTAGGCTGGAACACCGAATGCAAGTCCCTGTGATAGATAGATAGATATAATGTTACTGATATTGATAGATTGGCAGATTTGAAAAGACTGAGATAGATATATATGAAAAGACTTGGATAGATTCAATTGCTACAATACCATACACTCTCATTCTGATTCATTTTTACACGCCCATGGCTACAGATTTATTCAGCAATTCTTTCCATGCAATTGATGGACCAAAATTTCTGATGTTCCCTAAAGCAATGATATTCTTAATACCATACCTTTGCCGCCAATAAATGATCTCCCCAATTAATTGTAACCTCAATTAATAATTGAATGTTGTGAAAAGAAATTCCTCTCTTGGTCTTGTTATTCTTAGAATAATAGATTTTAATGATCCTCAGTTTGTCTTGTCCGACTCTTGGCTCAGTTGTTTACCAGAATCTGGGGAAAATGAGTCTTGTTAATTCCATTTTTTTTTCCTTGGTATCTTTTGCTGTATTTCATTTTCCTCATTAAGGAAAAAGATAACTGAGTTATTATTCTAGTTTTCAGATTTTGTGAGTTTTGAAAAAGAAATTTAATATCTTTTGTTGTATTGGTACTTTCCGTCATTAAAAGCTGAGTTATCATTTTAGTTTTCCGATTATTAATGTTAGGTTGTATCATTTTCATTATCAGGGGTCGTAGAAATCATATGTAGTATCTTCCTAATTTAGGAATATTAGCAGCAGTAGCATTTTAGTGTCCATCATTGGATATAGACCTTAAACAAGATTTGCCAGACCTCTTTATCATGTGCATTGTAGAACCAGTATTTACTGTACTTGTCAAGTCTGTTTCGCTATGGCATATTTTGCCAGACACTATTTTACATATGATCTCTGAGGACCCACATTGTGAGTCATGACCTTGAAAAACAGCCTGCTCTTTTTTCTTCCATTTTTGGATCTGAATCTGAACATCGATTTGGAATTCTCAACTATCCCAATCTGAATGCAAAACCTATCATTTGCAATTTGTTATATTTATTTTAGTATGACATTGGACAAAATGGAGAGTAACTGGGATAGAGAGATTTTGTTTTACCAGTCTTTCAACTGGAAATTTCTTTCAACCTTGAAAATCAGCCTTCCTAGTTCTTTAATCTTGGCTTGAACACTGTTCTCTAGCTCTGAGGGATCTATGTCATGAATTGTGATGAGCAGGGCTTGTCTACTATTCTTGCAACATGACCGGCTCATTACCATTTGAGTTTTCTAATGGTGTTCATGATATCTCAGGCACCTGCATTTTCCTCTAATACACTGTGCTGTCTTGTGATCTTTCCATGTGAGGTTGAGCATGATTCTCTCCTCTGTGCATTGTATGGTTCCCAGTTTGAGGGTCAGCCTCTTGGTTAAGCTCCACGTTTCAGCTCCATCGGTAAATATGCATTGCCTGTATACCCTTCTTTTCAGGATTAATGGGCTTTTCTTTTTCTTGAAGATTGAGCTTGCCCTGCTTAAAGATTACCAACTTAGAGAGATTTTTGCTTGATATTTTTTCTTCTTTAGAGGATCTCATGGTGATTTGTTGTTCTAGGTAGATGCAATAATCTACATTCTTCAGCTCTGAATTTTCTATTTTCCAATTCACAGCCATGTATAAAATACGTAGTAACTTCAGTTAGCTTATCTTTTAGGAATACAACACAAATAAGTACTCTTCTCAAAACAGTTCTGGTGACCAACGTCTTTTGATGGCATGCCTTGTTAGGGGTTATCAATCAAAGAATTGGAAAAAAGGTGATCAATGAATAAGTTACTTTTCTCACCTGTTGTTAGGGCAGTTATTACTAAAAATTCTAAATTTTAAGAAAACAAGTCGGCAAAAACTAAGAAATCAATTTAGTATAAAGTTACAATGTAAATTTACCCACCTCCCACTAAAATCTGCGGGGGGTCGATTTTCAACAAAAAAATATTTTTCTAGACATATGTTAAAATTTTCAATCCTCTGTCTTCAATGGCGCAGGCTGTATGTGCAATACATAGAAACATAGCCAGCCAACCAGACTAACTTAAAAACTGGAGAAACCTATGTTGACAGTTTTGGTTGTTAGTTTCTAATCATTGACAATGCAAAATGAGTCACTTATTCTAATAATGGAATGAACATGTTTTAAAAAAACCATGTTATTTCCAGTTTTAAAGAATGGAGGTAACTCAGAGATACATGCCTCGAGGTAATGGATTCTTGATTAGAAAAATCAGAGTTACTTGTGATTTTGTTGATATTTTGATGAGGATGATTTGAATACAAACAGAATCGATTCTTGTTCGTTAATTGAATATCGATCACCTACAGTATTTCCTCAAGTAAGATTTTCCATCACTCCATATATTTTTCAGTTTATTATCTCCATTTTTGTTGTCTTGATCACACAACAAAGGAAATCTGTGTGTTATACTCCATTTACTGACAGTGGACTTTTGTGATTTTTTATTTTTTGTTCATTTGAACTTCTTTTGATTGGCTCGTAATAAAGCTATTTGGAAACATCATAACTCTATAAATATATTAGTATGATACCCTTGGGATGAAAGTTGAATGGAACAACCTGACCAGTCATTACTACATTAACAACAATACAAATAAAAAAACTGTGACATTATCTTATATAAAGTTAGAATTCAAAGTGAATATCACTTATGAAAACCAAATGAAAAAAAGAAACCTTTGTTATCAATGGGTAAAACATTAAAATGTTTAATTAAGTATGTAAAGAGGTGTTTTGCTCCAGTTAACCCTTTATACATTTGGTAATCTACACTGTGGGTTCTGTTTGATGTTCTTTGCTATCAATCTCTTTCTATCGCAATTTGTCTCCTTCTATTTATCTATCTAGCTATCAGTAATCATCAACCAAAACTGTCATCATAGCCAATGTGGGCTTCTTCAGTTTCTAAGTGATTCTGCCTTATAATGCAACTTTAGGCTTAATTCATCCTTTAATTTTTGTCAGACAACATTCACTGTTTTTTTAAAATCAGACTTTTTAGTGATCCCTGCCTAACAAAAGGCTACAGAAGCAACTTGATTGCCCCATTTACCGATTTTTTAATTGATCACCCCAATTCTGGCAGAAATATTAGTCAAATGATGGATTCTACTGAGTGACTAACCTAACTTATCTATCTATCTATTTGTCTGTTGATATCAAGCTATCTATATATTTATCTATATAAGCTCATATGAATCTATCATTCTATCCATCTCTATTTGCTTGTATCTATTTATCTATTTATCTACGAACAAAAAATCAGGTTTTTGAGGTAAGTACGTCTTGACAACAAACACAATTTCTCACACGTATATCACATCATTTTTTCTAAATAATTTATAGACAATGGAAGGATTTTACCAGAAATTTCCAAACACTACTTGAATAATTATGAATGCATTATGATATTTGAAACTCTATTCAAAATGACCTCCCCTTATTACACAGAGAATGTGTCACTTGACCTAGACAGTATAAATAGAATAAACAATTCAAGAAAATTCAAAAATTTATTCATGGTATCTGGATCAAGTGACTTGATGTAATAAGGAGAAGTCATTTCAAAATTTAAAAACATGATTAAAAACAGAGATACAGAACTGGAGAAAATTAACCACTACATCTACCTAGAACAATAATACACCATGAAATCCTCAAAAAAAGAAGAAATCAAGTGAAGAATCACTCTAGGATGGCAAACCTACATCAGAGCCAGCTCAACTTTTAAGAACAAGAAAATCCCTTTAGTCCTTAAAAGAAGGGTATATCATCAATGCATCCTCCCGATAGTCACTTATGGAGCTGAAACACAGAACCCAAACAAGAGACTGACCCATAAACTGTAAAGCAAGCGACGTGCACAGGAGAGTATCATGCACAACTTCACATGGGGAGATCCTAAGACAACACAGTATATCAGGAAGAAAATGGGTGTTTCAAACATCCATTAGAAATCTCAAATGGCAATGGGCTGGTCATGTTGCAAGAATGGCAGACAACCGATGGACATCACAACTCACAACATGGATCCCCAGAGACCATATACACAATGGAGGCAGGCAGAATACAAGATAGAGAGACAAACTAGATAAATTCAGAGTATTGGCTCCGAAATACCCATGATAGAGAGGTGTGGCAAATTCTGGGGAAGATCTATGTCCAACAACTGACATTAAATCAGTCGATGATGATTTTGAATAGGGTATATAATAATATAACACATTCATAATTATTCCATTGGATTATGCATCCATTTCTTAATCTCAACCTTATTGGAGTAGTAATTTCTTTACAGGCTGTAGTGGGATAATTCATATAATTTTAGATTTAAGTTTGTCTTATACAAATCACATTAGGTTGGGTAATTTGAAATTAATCCTCATATAGCTTTAATCTTTAATACCGAGGAAGCCATTGATTATAATTACAGATAATGTAATCAGACAGTTATTGTTATCAAGATTAGTCAGCCCCAGACACTTTATTCAAAATTATCCAAACATTTTTTTAAATTAACAAATGAATTTCATATCATTAGTTTTATGACAATGAAATTAATAACATGACAATGAATTTTTAACAATGAATGCAAATAATTCCAACTTCTATATCCTTTGTTTAATGCTTTCAGCTAAAGTGATCACAGTCAAGGCCTTCCTTAGTAAATACATCATAGGTTATAGATTATATATATGACTATAGAGTCATTATTTGATAAAAGTATTCCTAATATATCTCAATTTTGGATAAATGAATCACCATAGCTCAAACATGTAGCAGAAGTAATTATCAAGAAAATTATCTAAAAATCATCTGAAAAAAAGATCTTTTTACTAAAATCATCTAAAAAAGATAGAGACCTAAAAAGCACTTATTGAAAAAAAAAACCCAGAAAGAAACATTTTTAGATGATGCCCAGTGGTATACTTATGCAAATTATCAAAGATGTAGCCCCCAGAGTGTGACCAGGAACACCCAGAGACTTATACAGACACACTGATGAGGAAAAAGAGAAGAATATGTAGCCCACTTGGCTGGTTGGTCAGGCGATATATTTGTAGGGCTACAGTTACTCAGCCATAAAATTATTTTAGGGATACTTTTTATATAAGCCTATAGACAGAATCTGTTCAATTTCAGGGACTGGGTATCAAGTTATTTTATTCTTTTTGGAAAGAGATTGCAGAAAGCATCAAACAGAACCCACAGTACATATAAAATCAGATTATCACAGATACAAAGGGTTAACTGAAGTAAAATATTTTTACGTATTTGATTAAATGTTTTAATATTTCACCCAATATCAATAAAAGTTTCTTTTTTCATTTGGTTTTCATAAGTAATATCCACTTTGAATTCTAACTTCATTACAATATATTGTCTCAGTTTTTTGTGTGTATTATTGTTAATGTAGCAATGACTATTCAGGTTGATCCATTTAACTTTCATCCCCAGGGTATCATAAAAATATATTTATAGAGTTGAGATGTTTTGAAATAGCTTTGTCACCAGCGTATCAAAAGGAGTTATTTAGTAAAATAGATCACAAGAGTCCACTGTCAGTAAATAGAGTATAACAGATAGATTTTCCAAGAGTTTTGATAAAAAGCAAACTGACCAATTAAAAATTAAGATATTCTGAAATGAAAGAAAAATGAATTTGATGGTATTATTTTGCCTGCATACAAAGATAAAAATTGACAAAAGATCTTTTTAATGAAGGGAGCGACACACTTTCTTGCAATGGATGTTTCTTGGAATTTCTGAGTTCCTTGGCTTTCACTGCAGATATCCATGCATACCCTCACTGGAACCCTTTTGATGCAATGGGGAGGTGTTGCTTAAGAGATGTATCGCCAGGAACCAAGCTTCTGTAACTATTTTTGATTTCCACAGATGGAGACCAGTTTGATATACCCATAACGAAAGATGAAGAAGAAAGAAGAAGGAAGAAATAATGAGGAAAAAGAACATAGAAAAAGTATTATCATGAAAAAGAAGAAAAGAAGAAACTGTACAGAGAAGGAATAATGTTGTGCATGTAGGGGGCGGTGAGATGGTTTGTGTGAGTGGAGAAGTGTATGTATGATTGAGTATATAATTGTGTATATATGTATGTGCATAGGTGTTTGTACTGGTACGTGTATGCAAGTGTCCATGTGATTTTGTATGCGTATTTGGATGTGTGATCATGTGTATGTAGAGAGAGAGAGAGAGAGAGAGAGAGAGAGAGAGAGAGAGAGAGAAAATGAGTGAGAGTGTTTTATGAGAGAGTATGTGCATGTATGTGTGTATGTTAGTGTGTTACTGTGTGAGTGTTATTGAGAGTTTCCCATTCTGTCACTGAAGAAGGTTCTATATATTTATGACCAAAACTCACTGCGTAAATATATACATGCATATGTGTCTATGTGTATCTATGCATGTGTGTGTGCAAGTATGTGAGTTTGCTTCTTTTTCATGACTGGGTGAACACGTGTGTTAATGTGAGTGTTTATGCAAGAGAGTATGCTTGTATTAGAGTGTGAGAATTAATGAAATGTGAGCCGGCTTGTCCCATGACAGTTTTCCCATTTCGGTAGCTGGAAAAGATTCTACATATTTATGACCAAACCTTGAACTCAACCCTAAAGGTCGGCAACAAAACATTCCCCAGATTCCTCTTCAAATGGACGAAAGTTAGAAATCGGCTTTGATATTTTCTGATGAGGTCTGTGAGAGGTGAAAAGAACTTTTTCCATTCCTTGGATATAAATAAAATCTTTGTTTCAGTTGCTCACAAAGGACAATGTTTCTGGGATTCAGTACTTATGATCATCTATGCTGCTTTAATCATTTGGTGAGATATTACATATGTACACAAACACAGACAAACTTATCATTCTATTTATGCATATAAACTTACACAAATCTATTAGAAACTGTCAACCAAAGCTGTCGACAAAGGTTTCAGTAGTCTTCAAAGTAATCTGGCTAGATGGCTGCAGCTGGCTGACTATGCATACATGTTCGTATCTATCGTACATACAGGCTGCACCAATGGGGCGTTGGAAATTTGAGTATTTACTCCTTATGTTTTGGGTAGAAATAAGTTTTTCAATTGGGAGGGTTCAATTTACAATGTAAGTTTATGATTTGTGTCCAACTACATCCTTACTTGTTTTTTGAAAATTTAAACTTTTTAAGGATCCAACAGGAGACGATAGGAGTAACTTTTTTCAGTTTTTAATTGATCACCTTAAATATTGCATGCTGCCAAAAAATTTTAGGGATATTGAGTGACTAACCATTCCTGTCTTTATGCAAATCGTCGAAAAATCATCAATAATTATCTAAAACATCATTGTAAAAAACAATAGATTATTTATCTAAAATTATCTAAAAAATAACAGCACAAGATTTAGGCATTGTTTATCCAAAAGGACCATAGATATCCAAAAAAGCATTTCTTTGCAAAAACAAAATAAACATTTCTACATGGTGCCTAGTTGAATACTCAAGCAAATCTTCAAAGTTGTATCCACCAATATATTCCAGCTTCATTGGTAACTATCTGGAGGATGCATTGGTTGGATTCTCTCCTTTTCAGGACCAATGGGATTTTCTTGTTCTTTTGTTACAGTTTCCAGATATATATCCGAGTATCTATCTTTCTGTATATACTTAAGACTTTGAGCCATTTTGCAGGAAAAGGAGTGAAGTAATACCAGCTCACCGACAAATTTTCACAGCCTGCCTTGGTGATGATATTCTGAAACCTAGACTTGGAAAATAAAGGAATCAGAATAGATGGTGAATACCTAAGTATTCCCAGATTTACCAATGACATTGTCCTTATTGTTAGGAATCTTTATGATCTTCAGATGATGCTTGACAAACTGAATGAGGAAAGCAAGAAAGAGAATTTCAATAAATAGATGTCTTCTACAACAAAACATAGAAGACAAAGACATAGCAATCAAAATCAAAAATGCAGAGCTGAAGAAAGTAGACCACTACATTAAACTATGACTACGGGTCTCCATGAAATCCCAAGAAGCACTTTAGGTTGGTAAGCTTTAGGTAGAGCCTGCTCAACCTTTGAGAACAAGAAATCCCATTAGCCCTGAGAGTATATGCAGATAGATATATATTTATATCATAACAAGCCATAACCATTTAAGTGTTACAAATAAAAAAACTGATGGGTACTCCAAGATTAGGAAGAAAAAAAGGAAAAACAATATCACCGCCCAACCAAATACTCATCATCGTTTTTATTATCGATATGAAAGCCTCTGTGGTTTGATTTTATTCTCCGTCTGTCTGTTACCCCAAACCACTCGTCCCATCCATCTGGTCGGCTTTGGGTAACTAGTTTTGCCTTACCCCCATCTGCCACCAGACCCCTGAATTCATCTCTTTATTCTCCTACATTTATTTATGTACCATTCTTCAGTCCCTGGCATGTCTCTCACGCTCTCTGTATCTGGTCTGACGTTTATTTGTTCGAATTCTACAATCAATTCTCCTAGCTTCATGTCACTCTGACACTTCTCTTGTTTATAAACAATCTTTTGGAGTTAATTCAGTACTCTTAAGTGCCTGATTGACGCCCCATACCCCTTACCCGTTATCGATTTTGGAAAAGAATTCACCATCCCCCTCCTATAAGACCCACGCCCCGCTTATTATTTTCCAGGGTCCATCACTCCTACCTCTTCCCTAATAGTTGAAGAGGGCGGGGTGGCATACACAGATTTGTCAAAATCTTCCTGTCAAAAGACAACTATTGAATGTTGCAAGGGGGAGAACTGGGTTGAACGAATTATGTTTTTAAACTAACCAAAAGACTCTTCAGTCCAATGTCTTTGAAAACAAAAGAATTTTCTTGTTCCTGTCAATAGCGTAAGTTCTTACTTTACATTTGCCTACCCCATCCTTACTATAAAACTTTCTCAAATGACTTTGTTTCATTCAGATCTTACAAAATCATGTCACTGGCCACAGTTTCCTACCCTTTGGCTCATTCACAACCCCTTCCCCTCTGCTAATCAAATTATGACAGATCCCCCCCCCTGCTTATACCAACCCTCAGCCCCCTGACAACTACATCAGTTAAATGAGCCCTGCTCGATGACTTCCAGTATTTTTTGTCTTGCTCATTTTTTTCCCAACTTTTCTTAAATTTTTAAGTTTGGACTCCTTCTTGCTTTATAGAAAAGATTGTTTTTCTGGGCATTTTATCCACACAGAGATTATTTATATCAATTCAAGACTACATGTATACACAATTATATACTCAATCATACATACACTTCTCCACTCACACAAACAATCTCACCCCCACAAAATGTAAAATAAGATATTCACTTTTTTTCACATAAAATAGATAAATAGTTTGTTAAACTATGCCATTACTGATATCAAATCGACTTGAACTAAGTATTTAATTTTATTATGAAAATAAGTACGTTCTTACGATTTGCTCAATAGTTTTTCTAATCAAAACGACAAATCAAAAGTTTAAGTAAAATCAAGTGAAATCAAACTTGATCAGAACACAAAAAACAGCGGACGTAAATGTCCAGAGACGGCAATGAATGGATTGCGTTTGACCGGGACATGTCCAGGACGCAAATGCCACAAGAACGCTACTTTTTCAGCTAATGGCAGACAGGCCCTTCTCAATCAGAAGATTGGTGCAACACAGTCTTCCTCACCTCTATTCTTTCCTATCTACCCTTTTGCAGTACCAGACTAAACTTATATTCATACCCCTCCCCCATTACTGAAAATAAACGTTTGTAAGCTAAAATGGCATAAAGTGAAGAAGCAATCACTATCAATCAATATTGGAAAAAAATTATGCGTCATCCCAGATCCCAAAAATGGTTATGACGGTATGTTAGGCCGAGACATCGGAAGTTGGGGAGGTGGGTGGTAGAGGAGACTGAGATGTATGAATGAGAGAGAAAGGGACGAATAGGGTGCAGAACAAAAGTAACGCAAAGAATGAGTTAGTTGTCTGAACAACTCTTGGAAATATAATGTTTATATTTACTTATAGGCAGGAAGTGCAAGAGAGGGTTTGTCTGATGTTCCACCTGAGTGGGTCAGCCATTGTCCGAGATCTTGGTGCAGAGCCAGCTTGTGCTGGTGAAGCCTGTTCTATTTGATTACATCTACCACGAGTTGAAGCAGTGTCCTCGTTAGTTGAGGTCAGTGATTTGGGCTGAAAAACTCAAGCCAAAGTGCCCAAAGGTATTAGGTGCCGGGCAAATGACATTTGTTATCGCATTAAAAAAATGTAGGAGAGGAATTGGTGAGAGTTTAAGAACCAGTCTTTCGTAGCAAAATGACAGAAGTGGATGTCCATTTTTGCTTTTCTCTCATCCAATCAGATACTCTTAAAAGGTCACTCAAGTTTTGGTATTGGTATTAAATAGTGATCGATTTCCAACCAATCAAGTTGAAAAGATGAATCGATAAGATTGGCATATAATGGAAAGTAGAGAATGAGACAGACAAGATATTGGCAAAGACGAATAAATAGATAGATATGAACAGGCTGACATATATGTAGGGATAGATGTAAACATAAATATTGATGAACAGAGATAGATAGATGGATAGATATGAACTGACTGAGATAAATGTAAAGGGGGAGATGTATACAGAGACACTCAGATAGGAACAAACAAATATATTTAAGGGAGAGATGTGAATAGAAATAGATAGATATGGACAGACTGAGAAAGAGAGAGAGAGAGAGAGTTATGTACAGAGAGATATAAACAGATAGATAGGTAGACGTAAAATGACTGAGATATACGTGGAAAGAAATGTGAACAGAGATACTGATGAACAGGGAAAGATAGATAGATAGATAGATAGATAGATAGATAGATAGATAGATAAAAACAGACTGAAATATATGAAGAGAGAGAAAGAGACTGAGACTGATATATATGTAGAAAGAGATGTAAGCAGAGATACTCATGAACAGGGATAGATAGATAGATAGATAGAGAGATAAATAGATAAATATGAACAGACCCCTGAGAATCTAGATGTCATTTCCACTGGAAAACATCCAAAATAGATTAAAAAACATCTAAATTCTACAAAATTAACGGACCCATCAAAACAATGCCCCCCCCCCCCACCTCCCAATTTTTTTTTCAAAAATGAAAAGAGAAATACTCAAAATGTCTCTAGTAGAGTACTGATGCCAATTTCAAAGTCTGTATAGATCTCCTCTGGTCTATCATTCAACCAGTAGAGGTTTTCCACTTGATTTTTCCTCTCTTTCAAAGATGGTTCTAGATCTGGGCATTTGAGATTCCAACAGGTAGTAAAAATTCACTGTATATACAAAGTGTAGTGAATATTCAGCCTTTTCAAATATTTGGAAAACTAGTTGTGTAGTCTTGATGTAAGTTGTCAATCAATCTCATTGTAAAGTGAGTGACCCCACAGAAGAGTATCTGTTTACAAAAGTGCATTAAGATGCCTTTTCCAAGTTATGTCAAGGCTAGCATCACGGGATGCACTTTTGCAATATTTGAAAAAAATATTTAAATTCTTCACAATGTACTTTTTTCTATTTCATAATAGATTAATGGACATTTGTCTCTTTTAAAGAAATTGCTTTGTTTTGGGTTTTTGTTGTTTTTTTTTGTTTAATTCTTTAAGGAAGCAATTCAAAAATTTTGTATTTTTGTTGTCCCGTAAAAGAGAAAGAAAAAATGAAATCAAACTGTGGGCTTAAAATTTGATATGCTTTAAAATTCTCCATTGAATTTAGCGTTTTCTCCTTCACATCCTACGAAATACTTGCAAAAGAGCAGAGTTTCCTTAAATAGATTATATAAGAATATTTCCAAAGATAATGCAATGGACATATTTAAATATTAAGACTGAAAAAAAAGATTGTTAGATTGAAATGAACTGAAGGAATGTGAAGGAGAGAAGCATAGATACATGTATAGAGTGAAAGAAGCAGAGGAGAGGGGAAAGAGAGAACAGGAGGAGAAGGAGAAAGATATGAAAATAGAGAACTATATATAGGGGGTGAGTAGAAAGAGAGAGACCAGAGAGGAAAAGCAGTTCTTCAGACAGGATGTTTTACTGTGGGGAGGGAGAAGGAGACATGCCAACCTTTATGGAATGAAGTCAAAATACAGGAATTAATGATTAATGTTATGGCTAGGATCCTGGAAACCATGACTTTATCTGAAACAACATTAAGTGGAAACAATTCTACCATACACATAATCATATGAATAGGGTAATGTAATTAATTGTAATGTAGGAATTTTGTAACTAACTCGTTTCTCATCATCATCATTAGCCTTTTAACATCTATCGTTGGACATAGACTTTCCCCAAGATTCGCCAGATCACTTGATTGTGGGTGCACTGCAAATAATATTTTCTGAACGTGTCTAAACTTTTACACCATCTTATTATTTGCCGGTCACAATTTCACATTTGATCTTTCGGGGATCCTCATTGAGCCATATTGTGAGTTGTGATTTCCAGCGGTTGTCTGACATTCTGACAATATGACCTGCCCATTGTCATTTTAGTTTTCCTATGGATTTTATTATATTTCTGACTCCTGTTATTTTTATTATATACTGTGGTGTCTTGTGATCTCTCCATGTGAAGTTGCACATTCAAAAAATCACTTGATTTGCAATTCTGCCTACAATGTTTTATATCATTGTATATATATATATATATATATATATATATATATATATATATATATATATATGTATGTATTTTTTTTTTTTCTCAATGCTATAGTGAAACAATATTGAGTGAAACAATGTTAATTAGGGAGTTCTTGCAATTGACAGCAAAAAGCATTGATGATTAAGAAGGTAAAAGAAATCTGTCCCCAAACTCAATCAGTAGACCAATTATTAGCATTAATAGATTTTCAGAACTGTTGACCAGGAACAAGTAGGTGATGAACTCAGGATTCCACTGGTGTTTTCCTAGAGATGAGAGCATGGGCAAAGCTGAATTGGAGGTCACAAGGCCAGTGCAGTGGTAAGGAAGAAGCAAAAACCTCAGGCACCCCCCACCCCGAAGATTAATTTTAGAACACAGTAGACACTCAAGGAAAGCTGGAAGGTACATTGGCTGGAATGTGAAAAAAAAAATGAGGGATATTATCTCTTTTCGTCATCTTTGATGTTAAACAAATATTTTGGCTGATTCATTCTATGGCCTTCTTCAGGTGTAATATTTGCTATTCATAAAGTAAGTTAGTCTCTCTGGTGGTGCAAAGCCAAAAAAAGGCATTAAACAGGATTAAATGTTAATCACAATGTTTGTTATGAATATCATATATTACAGTAGAAGATGGTAGAAGAATGAATCAGCCAAAATGTTGTGTCAACAACAAAGATGAAAAAAAAGAGATCATGTTGTTCGAACTAAAGTTGGTATTTTTATGAATGTTCTCAAAGAAAGATGAGGAAATGGGTTCGAAAATTCTCATAAAATCACCGGGAGAGGAAAAGGTTAAAAGAAGAAGGAACAGACAAAAATAGAGAAACAAATTATGTGAGAGAAGAGAAAGTCTGACACATGGTAGTATGATCGAGAGGAATGGGCGCTAACTGTAGAGTAATGGTTAGTGGGTTTGGTTCACTGTCCATCCATCAGTATAGTGAGTTCAATCCTCACTGGTTGCCCTATTACTGTGGCCAGACCTAAGCAACTAATAATGATGAGTTGATTCTGATTATAAAATTTGATGATGATTTTTTGATTCATTTTAATTACAGTGCCTGGGATAGTCTGATTTTGGTAGCCATGAGCGTTTGATAACATTATCTGCGATTATGATAAATGGAATTATAAAAGAAAGATAAAAGCATTGATAAGAATGGAGAGAGAGAGAGAGAGAGAGAGAGAGAGAGAGAGAGAGAGAGAGAGAGAGAGAGAGAGTCAAAGACGATACAAATATTATTAGATTTTGGAGAATGGGAGCCAAAAAGACTTGAAACTGGCAACTCTGACACCTGATGCAGGTACTCTCCAAAATCTGAACTCTATGACCTCGACTTTTATACCATTGATTATAAATTTGATACATCCAGATCATTCTTGCTTCGAACTACTTTTTCACATGTTCAATCACTCACAATACCTTTCCAAGAAACAAAATTTTTTTCTGTATTTGAGCTACATTTTCACCTATCTCAAAATAGCATAATGTGCAAAAAATATTGCATGTTTCCTTTAATAATAGGGTGAATCAAAAGTGATTTTCTTTTATGAACTTCATCATCCTTATCATCATCAGCTTTTTAATGTCAGTTGTTTGGCATAGACCTCCCCCAAAATTTGCCAGATCTCTCTATCATGGCCATTGCACAACCAATACTTTCTGAACTTGTCTAGTTATGTTATTTTTTGCTGGTTGCATATGATCTCTGGGGATCCATGATGTGAGTCGTGATGTTCAGCAGTAGTCTGATATTCTTGAAATTCAATTGCTATTTGAGTTTTCTTATGTTTTCCACGATCGATTTTCTATGACCCCTGTTTGTTTTCTTATATGCTGAACTATCTTGTTATCTCATGTGATGTGAAGTACAATTTTCTCCAGTGCACATTGCATAGTTCTCAGTTTGAGGCCCAATCTTTTGGTTACGTTCCATGAAGACTGAATGATTTTTAATGCCATTTAATGACGAATACTGAGCCAACTTTTTGGCCTATTCAGATGAAAAATTAAAAATAAATTCAAAGAAAAAGTCATTGAAAAGATGGAGAAAAGTAAGAGAGGATAAATTTGGAAGAAGCAGAAGATAAAAAAATGATGAATTTGAAGAAAAAAGAAAGAGAAAGAACGGAGGAAGAGTAACTCTGGGAAAAGCTGAAAGAAGAATAGTCAAAATAAGCGGAAGAAAGAGACATGGAAGGAGAGAAAAGAAAACATGAAGAAAAAAGAGGAAGGAAATTAAAAGAAGAAAAATGAGATGGCTCTGGTTAGTTATTTATTAGAAACTGTCACACGACTAATGTCTTCTGGCTGCATGCTGCATTGGGGTGACCAGTGATTAATGAATAAGCTTCTTCTCTCTAGTTTTGTTGGGCAGTGACTAAAAAAGTATGAATTCTCCAAAAATGAATTGAGGAATGAATTTAAAATTAACTAAAATTGAAAACTAAATCCCCCATCAAACATCCATTTTCGGTAGGAATTTAAAAGAAAAACATGAATCGTTTTTTCTAATTAAGAGTAAATGTTCAAGTCTTGAGCCCTCAAGCTCCATTGATGAGGTCCGTACATGCAATACATGAATAGATGTATAGATAGATAGCCAGCCAGATGACCTTGTAAACTGAACAAAACCTATGTTGACAGTTTAGTTACAGTTTTGGTTGAGGGTGTCTAATGAAGAACTCTGAGAGTGAAGCAGAAAAATTAATGGGTTTGGTTCCTGATCTGGAAAAAAGAGACAAGCAAGCAATAAGTTATTAAAGGCAATGTGAACTGTCTTTGGATCCTCTTTTAGTACGAGAGACTTTAAGGCATGTGAATCATTATTTGGCTCTTTCTGATTGATTGGTGCCTGTCAGAACGAGACCTGATTTTATAATCAGGAAAACTTCTAAATAAAAACTGAGAATATATTCATACCTTGCATGAATGAATCACTGTAGCCAACGTGTAAGCAAGAACTAAAGGATTATCTAAAATTATCTGGAAAAATAGATTTTTTTAGATATCAGCACAAGATTTGGGCATTGTTGGTCTAAAATGGCCTAAGAGACCCCCAAAAGCTTTTTTTTGAAAGAATAAAAAAAAACATCTTCAGATGGTGCCTAGAGATGTACTCAAGGTTTTTGTCCCAAAAATGTGACCAGGAACGCTTGGAGATACACACACATAAACACACGTGAAGACAGAAGAATGCAAAGGCGGAAGAATCTGTAGCTCACTTGGCTAATTGGTTGGGTGGGCCATTTGTATGGCTACTGTGATTCACTTTTTGATCAACAGCAGTTATTTGACAATTTGGCAAATCTAAAGTAGAACCTTAGATATTTTCATTGATAGAAACTCAAAATGAAAAATGGCAATTTGAGATGAATTCCTGATTAATGAAATCTGGTTTTTATCAACATAAACATCGGGTAAAGAGCAATGTTCCCTCTAATGTTTTAGTGGTCAGTGTGTGCAAAAATCTCTGGTTGTGCAAATCTATTTCCTGTGACAAAAGTTTGAATTCGATGCAGTGAATAAATACTTTTTCAATAAAATCTCAGTAAGCTTTTAACGAAATTTGAAATCTTTTGTGCACTCATTAATTTCCTTTGTGCATTGGTTGCAAAAGCAGTGAGCAGTTTGGAGGGAACAATGGTAGATAATTTCAATCTTTAGAGGAGTTGATACATGTGGCACTGGCATGCAGTGCTTTGTATCTTGGGTGTGCTGAGTGCTACAGATGTGCAAGACTGTAAAAATATTTCAGTGTGTCTGTTATAAGCAATGGCCAGTTGAGGCCTTTCTAGGACAATCCAGGGACAGTGGTTCCAATTGTAGAAATAAAAGAATTAAAGGAAAATAGAATTTGGATTAGACACTGTTTCGAGCAGATAATAGTGGCCAATCCAAATCTTGTTCTTCTTTCATTAATTCTCTTATTTCTTTTATATCTGTCCACCGTTTCTAACATCAG
>OY735210.1:45915528-45968028 GCA_963457665.1 Thysanoteuthis rhombus
GAAGATATACGCTAACGTGTCTTCTCTATGAGTCAATATAAAGCTACACAAATTAGTAACGATTGGCTTTATCGGATATACTTTTTAATTTCTAGTTTCTCTCATGGTGAACAGATTTTCAAGAATAAGAGGTTGAACTTGGGCTTTTAATTTTGTCAAACTCTAGAGTTGACTTGTCTTTATATCATAACAAGTTTCCCTCACCAAAAAGAGATGAATCATACATGTAAAACTATGATGTAGACAAAAACTGATGACAAGTCAAATAACAACAAAAGTGGCTGTGTCAGATTTCTCTGATACAATGTATAGAATAGTGTATGATTTATTTCACTGAACAAACAATAACAAATTAATTTTCACATACCTATTCTTAGGTCAGAAGAGTGATAGATTGAAGAAAAAGGTGATTTATTTTAAAACGGTATTTCCTGTAGCATTTTGTTTGAAAGTAGAAAAGTATTTTTTTTTGTAAACATTGAATTTCTAACAAATAAAGCTGTCGAAAATCTTAGAATGATATTGTATGGAGATATGAATTCTGTTTTGTTTACTTTTTAGATTTTAATAGAGCCAGGGAGTTTAGCCCTAATGCAGCCAAGCTTGTTAATTCCATTGAATAAAAGCAGATTTGAAAAAAATTAAATTGTTAACTCATTGAGGTCTGTTTTCTTAACTTTCAAAAATTTCCAAGGCAAATTAATAAACTCAATATATCTTCCGAAAGAATTTCAAAGCAAATCATATTATCCAATTATTGGTTAATCTTTTTGGATTTGCATGTGTTTGTGTGTGACAACGACAACAAATCCCAGATCTGAAGATTCAGGCATATTTGTGGGAGGATGTATATCTGTCCCTGTCTTGGGGAAAATCCATCTCTCTTTCTGTCTATCTCTTCTTCTGTCTGGGGCTGGTCTGTCCAATTATATAGAGTTCCTTTATCTACTTTCTGATCAAAAGAAAGAATAAATGGAAACTGTCATCCCATTTCTGCAATTTGATGGAAGTTTTCCAACATCAATTAAATCTAGAAACTAGATTTTCAGTTATTAAATGGACACAGAAAAAGAAAAAGTATGGTGCTTTCAATTACTATATCCTTGAAAAGCAGACATAAACATGTGTGCTCTAGTTGAAGAGACTGATTCTCTGAATTGTAGACATACTGTCAGTTTTAGTTTTCTTTTACTTAATCGTTAGATATTTTATTTGATTTATAGTTTATGTCAAAATCTGATAGTCTGTTGATGTCTACAATATACTTTGGTATTTTGTAATTACGATGTTTTGGTCACATCATATTTTGGACATTATGTGTTAGTATGTGTGTGCATATATATACATACATATATATATATATTTATATATACATATATATATATATATATATATATATATATATATATATATATATATATATATATATATATATAAAGAGAAAAAGAGAATGAGGGAGGGTGGAAGGGACAGAAAGAAATAGAGAGGTATAAGGAGTAGGGTTGATGCAATTCTCACTGGCACAAAAAACAGAATCGGTAATTCAAGTTTAATTTCTGCCTGAGGTTGTTTATGCTGGCAGCACTCAAAGGCTTTCAAGAATTTATTTCCTTTTGCTTACTGTCACATCTGAATATATCATCACAAAATTTCACATCATTGGCATGCCATGATGGTTGTAGAAAAAGAAGGGTGAGATATTGAGTAACTGAGCAAACCACTCTCCCATACGTACCTTACTTGATCGCAATGAAAGGTGTTACCTGATTTGTCAACTTCGATGGCTACTAATTGTATACACATATAAAATATAGTAAATCTTTTCATGTTATACATACAAAATCTCTATTTTGTCAGTCAAGCTTCTTGATCTCTGATAATCCCCTTATTCTGTCTTTGCAGTGTATTTCTAGTGTAAAATATTTTCAATCTATTTCTTTTGTAAATGTTTATATATTATACATCTAACAGCCCTATTATATCAGTAACACTAACATTAATTCCCGACCACTGACATAATGGACTCTTTCACTGATATGAATCCAGTTGTTTCTTTTCTAAAAACAAGAACAGTAAGTCCAACAATGCATCCACCATCCATATGTCCATATCTGTAATTTCTGATTTCAAAGGGATTCTAAATGGAGCAGTAGTAGCGTTAATAGTTGTGGTAGTAGTAGGAGGAGGAAGAGGAGGAAGAAGATGGTTCACTAGAGAATCTGGCTATTGAAAAAAAAATTGTATGTTTAAAATGAATTGAGTGTATAATTTTTATTAATAATCAGTTCTTGAGTCATAGTGAATGGATATTTCATTTGATAAATGGGCTTCAAATGGATATATGTAACATTTTTAGCAGTAAATTTGGTTAGAAATTGAAAAGTTTAGCTAATTTTAGCAATTGATAACTAACAATACTTGGTAACAATATAAAAATCAAATACTTGATTCAACATCTATTGACCCAAATAGATTTAAAGACATAATGGCAGCCAGTAAATAAAACATAAATTCACCTTCTCCCATCTGTCTGTTATTTGACAAAACTGGATCTGACCAACAAGCATCTACTAGAAATGCATAGACACATCTAAAAACTCATCTCATTGGACTTAGTGTATATCCATGAATTCCTTCATAACGTTTGATTAGTAATAAAATAAACTACAATCCATTTGTAAAGTAAAAGTTTATATTCCGTACATTTGATAGCCCTATTAAGTTGCAATATATTCAGTTTATTAGTTCAGAAAATGAGTTTTTTTCTTATTAAAAGAAGGCAAAAAAAACCATCAATATAAAAGATATTGATAATACAGTGTTCCAAAGTTTCTATCAAATCACTGGATCTCTACAAATGGCCTACCGAACCAACCTAAGTAAGCCACAGATTCTTCTCTCTTTACTCATCTACGTGTTACGCTATGCGTTTATGTGTGGAAATTTGTAAGAGCACACCTCCAGGCAGCATCTAAAAGAAATTTTTTGTTTATACAAAAAAGCGCTTTTTCAGGTCTTTTGTGCTCATTTTTCAAGATAATTTTAGATTAAAAACATCTGTATTTTAGATGATTTTAGATGATTTTTTCAGATAATCATTTTTGGTACAAGTGCGGATAAGTGAATAATTTAAGCGAGGTACAGAAACTTTTTTTTTTTCTATGAAGATACCCAGTTTAGTGAAATCTCTTCCTCCTCCAATTCCTCAACTTTTGATGGTTGGGGGATGTTGACTATTTTCTTTCATCATTTGAAGTTTCCCTCTGATCATCGATTGCTATTTTTATCAACTGATGCTGCTTACATTGCACAATATGGAAGGTCACCCCACATTGTACTCATTATAATAGTGACACTTGTGTTGATACTCTTAAAAATATTTTGCCACGCTCTTCACAGAATGTAAAAGAAGTAAGAGGAGACTTACCATTCCTGAATTTTGCTGGGCACATTCTTTCGTCGCTTCCATCATGACAATCAAGAATTCTATCACAGACTTTTTCTTTACTAACACACTGTAAGTGACTGGCACACCAGACTGTTTTATTATTGTTTTCACAGATCGCTACGTCAAAATTCTCAGGAATCTCTGAAAAGAGTAAAAGTTTTAAAAAAAAATTGTGAAAAAAAATTTCTCTAGATAAATCAAGTACAAATATATACATGATAAGTGCAAAGGCACCGAAAACAATTTGATGCAGGGGGGGGGGAATGACAGCTGCACTACCGTGAAAACTGGAGAAACCTATGTTGACAGTCTTGGTTGAAGGCTTCTAATATCTATATTAATATTCAGCTTGGTCTCACCTACATTTGAAGGTTCTGCTTTCAGAAATAACTGTAGGGGAAAGTTAGGTATTTTCAAAAGAGGGTACAAAGTGATGGGCACAGCTAATGAAAATGTTTTACTGATAAATCACTAAAAATTTAGTGAAAGCAAGGATAAGAGCTGACTGTTAACTTCTATAATATGAAATTAGTTTGGTTCACTTCATCTCAAAAAACCTTGAAAACAAAGACAGCTGAAATGTTGATTTTGTAGTTAGGATACAGAGCTTTAAATGAACTGTATTTTGAGTGTAAACTTTTCCCTAATTTCATTATTTTAATCACTTATGTACATTTTAATCACCTGGACCTTAAGCTCCAACATACTAGAATTCCAGCTCACTAGGCCTATCTTTAAGGGTTTTAGAGGCCCAAAACAACACTATACTGGCATCCTCTTTCTCTCAGAAAAGCAATAACAAAAAAGAGAAAAGTGAGAATAGAAAATCGGAAAATATATCAATCTACTTATCTCTCTTTTTTTCTGTATCTCTCTCTCTCTCTCTCTCTCTCTCTCTCTCTCTGTATCACTCTTTCTTTTATCTTTACAGGTTCAAATTTTCATCACAGAGAAAATGATATACAGGGATTTTGAGCCAACCATGTCTCTGAGAATTGTCATTAATTCAACATGGGGACTGAACTGAGGACATTTTGGCTCTGGCGCACTAGGCAATCAATCTAATCTCTCAAGCAGAATGCTGAAGTCAACCTTATCAAATTCAATTTAAATAATAGCATCTCTAATCTGCCACTCATCACCTTATGGAAGCAATCAATTTTATTTTATCACCATTGGCACATTGTTATTTTGTTTTCTTATTTGTTATTTTCTTTTTCAAGCTTCATTTGTTTGAGCATTGCCCGGCTAGAAAAGATGAAGCTTTTAGATGGGTGACAGATATGATGTCAGGGTTATCCACCCCTATTTATCCCTTGTGGCAATGACAAATGATAACTACTGAGTTCAATGCCCCTTACAGCATTAATCAATGGCTGTTTTTGACAAAACTGACAATCATTGACTAGAATTAACGATGACTAGATTTTTTAAAACCAAACTTGTTCTTGAAAATAAAAATTTAAAAGAAGAGAAACTAGTTTGAAGACTCCCGAAAAGTTTTCAGGTTTGAGCTACAATTATCAAAATAATCATGGATACTGTTATCAAACGGTTCTTGTTATCTGAATCAGTTGGTCCTAAACCTTTATTTACAATGAATTTAAACTTCATCAAAGGAGTCAATAAATTTCACATGGATTTTTCAAGTTGTTTATAACAATAAATACATTAACATAACAAAGAATTTATGAACATGAATGTAATGTTCGTACCCCACTTAAATGAATCGCCATAGCCTGGTCATGTACCAGAACTAATCTTAAAATTATCTAAAAAAAATACCATTGTAAGATTTGGTCATTGTTGATTAGAAGGTGTGAGGCTGTGGCCAATAAAAAGTAACATGGCGTGATGAGCTGGATAAATCCAAGAAGTACTGGCTCCACGATGCCCATGATAGAAAGGTCTGGCAAATCTTGGGGAAGAGCTGTGTCCAACGATGCATGCCAACAGACTGATGATGATGATGATGATGATGATCCAAAATGACAATAGAGACCCCAAAAAGAGGATATTTGGGGGAAAAACAAAAAAAATCTTATTTGTTAGTGCCAAGTGGGGTCCTCTTGAAAATCTCGACTTTTTCAGTGATCTCAGCCCAACAAAATGTGAGAAAAGTAATTCACTCATTGATCACCCCTTTTCCTAATTTTTCAATTGTTCACCCCTAACACAGCGAGCTGCCAGAAGATGTTGGTCACCAGTCGGTTTTTATTGATTGACTAACCAGACCTGTCTCTTGTTAGGTTTGAACACAAGTGATTATACATGTCTGCATCTACACTCTGTGGGAAAAAGATCCTCATTAGGAGAATGGATATTCTACGAATAAAGCAAACAGCAATGAATCACAAATGCTTGTCACATCTTTTACCTTTGAAAGATGAACGTGTTTTTAATCAATTATTTACCTGTAATGAGAAATGAGGCATGAACAAAGATGAAAAGCAATCACAGGCTTTGATGTCTATATATGTAGGTCAATGGGTTTTCTATTGTTTTTCATTTCTTCTATGACAGTTTGTATCTATTTATCTATCTATCTCAGTCTGATTGCATCTATCTATCTATCCACCCTTCTCAGTCTATTCATGTCTATCTATCTATCTATCTATCACAGTCTGTATCTATTTGTCCATCTATCTCAGTCTGTTTGAGTCTCCTAACTATCTATCTATCTATGTATGTATCTATCTATCTATGTATCTATCTATCTATCTATCTATTTCAGTCTGTCCATGTCTTTCTATCTCAGTCTATTTGTATCTATTTATCTATTTCAGTTCGTTTATGTCTTCTATCTATCTATCTATATCTTTGTTCATATCTATCTATCCCAGTCTATCCGTATGTATTTATCTATCAATCCATAAGTACATTTATAAGTCTGGAGCTTGATGATGGAAAGAGCATTCATTTTAAACAAAAAAATTATTTTTAAACATGATATCCTTCCTTGTTGATACACTCCATTCAATGGTGAATATTGATGATTTTCTAGGTGAGCTAGTTGGCAGGCCCTCCCCAGTGAGCAGATTATTACAACACAATCTGCCAATTCCC
The DNA here is from genome assembly GCA_963457665.1 of Thysanoteuthis rhombus. Lineage (NCBI taxonomy): Eukaryota > Metazoa > Mollusca > Cephalopoda > Oegopsida > Thysanoteuthidae > Thysanoteuthis > Thysanoteuthis major. The sequence goes on from OY735210.1 coordinate 45,922,043, forward strand.
AAATAACCCCCATTTTCTGTTGTGTCAAATTTTGTAAATACCAATTAAAAAATACTCATTGCTTTTGACTTGATTTTCTTCAATTTTTTTGCTATGCAACATAGTCTTCAAGTTTCAAGAGTGTGCATGCCTGCATGGACTGGCCAGACTTTGGGCACAATAGTTTCTTGTTTCAAGTACCAGGGAACTATTATGTGACCGGATATAATCAGAAGACGGATTTTTTGTTTATTTGGAAAGAATTTGGAACCTATTAATATTGCTCCATTATAATACTGAAAAGAATTTTTCTTTAAGCATTTCTTTTTTAATTATGAAATTTCAATTTGCAAATTAAAAACATGCAATCTCAATTAAGTGAATTGTTTTTTGTAAACATTGAAAATTATCAATTTGGTCTTTTCAACCATTTTCAATTAGAAACTGTCCACCAAAACTGTCATTAAAGCTGGTAACATAGGTTTCTTTAGTTTTAAAGTTGGTCTGACTTGCTATGTATGCATATATGTATAGTGTACACTTGCTGCACCAATGGAACTAAGGGGCTGAAAATTTAAACATTTGCTCCTCATGTCTATAGAAAAGAATATTTTTTTTTGTTTTCTGAAAATTTCCCTGAAAAAAAGGGTTTTGAGTGGGGTTCCATTTGCAATGCATTTTATGCTAAATTTGGTACCTTAGTTTGTGTCTGGTTGCATCTACACTTGATTTTTGAAATTTTTGACTTCTATTTTGATCATAGACCAACAAAAACAAGAGAATTAATTTATTCATTGATCAGCCCCCCGACATGCTGCCAAAAGACGTTGGACACATGGCGGTTTCTATTGAGTGACCTGTTTTTTGCAAATCTGCAAATCCAACTGTGGAAATGAAAAAGGCAGACTCACCTGGACACTGCGTGTTATTTACACATGCTCTCGTTTCTGATGCAGGACCCTCGCAGTCTTTACCATCATAGCTTGGATATGGGGACGAGCAATAACGGACACGTTTCTGAGTACCACCTGGACCACAGATCTTGTCACATAATGTCCATCCACCCCACTGAGTCCAGTTACCATCAACTGCAAATAGCACAAAGCAAAAAAAAATGAATTAGTGATGCTAATAAAGATATGGAGAGACCACAAGGCAGCACAATACATTAGAAAATAAACAGGTGTCAGAGATATCCTGAAGGCCATTAGGGGGGCTTTAATGGCAGTAAGCTAACCATTTGGCAAGATTATCAGACAACTGCGGGACATTGCATCTAACAAACATGCATCCTTTGAGATCATAAGGGAAACTGTCTGGCAAAAATTAAGATGGGGTGATTATTTGAACAAGTTCAGAATGTATTGGTACTGTCAACAATGATTTTCAAGGGTTGATTACTGATGGTGATGATGATGATGATGATGATGATCATCATCATCATCAAGAAAATGCAATAGAACTCATAACAAAAGTTGCTTGGATTTATGAACTCATTCTTTTTTCACTGCCACAAGATTTTGTTTACTTTCACCAACTAAATTGAAAGAGGTATATTCTCTCATGTTTGTCTTCTGCACAACATCTTCAAAAGTTTGTAACGAATTAAAATTTCTATAAGGGTAGGCCATGGGCTAAGGAGAAACTGATTAAATTTTGGGGCAGAATTTTTTCTTGATTCAAAGATATCTTTTCACTTATCAAGACTATGGTTAGAAAATTTTAAAATCGAAAACTGACCGTTACCTGTCCTCCACAGTCCCCATTTATGAACCGATTTTCATTCAGCTTTTAGATAATGCATGGCATTGGCAGAGGTTTGTGCTTTTTAAATGCTTTTCTAGTTCTTTTAACATTTACAACAATGTTTTCTTTTTCTGCATAATCTGTTCAGCAAGTGCACATTTAGCGAATCTGCACTCAGCACCAAATGTTTCACTTTCGCTCTATGCATCACTGGACCAACCAGCAAAATGGGTTACAGATTCTTTTTTCTTGGCTCCTTTGTGTGCGGTATGAATGTATCCTGGCACTCCTGGTCATATTTTCGGGGTTATAATCTTGAAAATTTGCTTGTGTAAACCATTAGACACCATCTAAAAATATTTTGTTTTTTTTCAAATATTTTTGGGTCTCTATGGTCATTTAGGACCAACAATGCCCAAATCTTGTACTTGCATTTTCTATATAAAATATCTATTTTTTCCAATAATTTTAGATAGAAGATCTATTTATAATAGTTTAGATTATTAATTCTAGTACATGTGCGAGCTACAGTGATTCATTTATGCAAAGTATGGATATTTTTCTGATGATTATCCTCAATGTAGGCACATGCCCTGAGAAAGGTTCATCTACCCTGTACTCGAGTATTATGGCAGGTGAACAACCCTTTTCTTCCATATGGACTGTACACTTGAGAAAAGCTGAATAATAGATCTGCTGAAATCATACATAGTTCTCTTGCAATCATAGTTCTCTCTAATCTGTGCATTCGTGAGTGCATACACATCCTGCAACCGGGGCACAAAGGATATTAATTTATGCATATATTGGAGATATATAGATTGCGCACTTGAGGAAAGCTGGAGAATAGATCTGCTGAAATCGTTTCAGCAGCTCCCTCAGTTCCCAAAAGAGATATTCCTGTGAAATAACTTCAGTCATCTGACCGTCCAGTTTTAACACAATGAGTCAGGTGTCAAGACAAATAACTTTAGACTTTGTGCCACAACTGAACTCCATGGATTTATGCCAACAAATGGCATCATCTTTATTACTGCTATCTACAACACAATCATGATCAATTAGAAGATAATTAAATTTTCCATCATCACCTTTACTATGGCCAGACTCAACACCATCTTCACCATTTCAACTATCATCATCATCATCAGTTCATAACTGTGCCATGTTAGAAATTAGTAGTTCCTCTCTAATATTCACAAATACACTATAGTGTAAGTCTATATATATATATATATATATATATATATATATATATACACACACCATATTTATATATATACACACACACACACACACACATATATATATACATATATATATACATATATATATATATATATATATATATATATATATATAAATCATATAGATCATATATATATATAGATATATATATGTAATATCTACACTGACAACTAAAATTACAGGTGTTAACAACAGCAGTCAGTTCTTTTCTTTCTCATGTTTTACATAATCAAAATCAACCCTTCTTTTGCAATCACTTGCAATAGATTGTAGCCAGATTGAAATAATATGCAATAATCTATATTGTTTGTCTCGGTTACTATGGGAAATGAAAAAGGAAATGTCTATAAATCAATAGATAAGTAAAAAAAGATTTCTGCATGGAATTGGTTATTGTCTTTTACAGGGGAACCATGAATGGGACAGGGTATTTTGACAGATGGATTATTGGGAGCTATAATAGAAAAAGATGGTAGGTTGGAGAGTCTGTAAGGGAAAACAGAACTAGGATAATGCAAAGGTGAAGGACGGAGTCTTCTGAGCTGAGACATAAAATTTGAGAAAAAACATTGGGACAAAAAAGAGAAAAATGTCAATAGAAAATTGAAAAAATACATTTGTCTACTTCTGTCCAACTATCAATCTATCTACCTGTCTGTCTGTCTGTCTGTCTGTCTGTCTCTCTCTCTCTCTCTCTCTATATATATATATATATATATATATATATATATATTGAGATAGAGAGACACAGAGAGAGAGAGAGGTGCAAAATAGGAGAGCTGGACTTTTTTAGATTTAGTATTACATAGAAAAGTGAAAATAATCAGCTATCTTTTGAACACGGTATGTGTTAGTAGTTCAGTAATTTTTATCAACCTTAGCCAAGCACATCATCATCATCATCATCATCATCAGCAGCAGCAGCATCAGCATCCACCCCCACCTTCTCCATCTCCTTCACTGCCTATGATTAGATATATGTCTTCCTCTTGGTCTGTTTTGGAAATGATAAGCCAAACTGAGCAAAGTGTAATAAATATCTACCATGGACATGATGACAGGTACCTACCATAGAGCAATGTTTAGCAAGTTTGATTTGTTAATCATGTCGAGAGATTGTTTTACTGGGTGCCTGGCAACAGTAACCTTGAGCCAAACTGGGTTAAACTTGGTAAATATCTACTTGGTTTACCAAAAGAAAAAAAATAAGGTCAGCAAGAGAGTCCAACAGATTATGGCTAGAATAGTAAGTTTGACACTCTTGTATTGTGGCCCTGTGCCAGACTCCGATGAGCTCAGCAGGTGCCCGATCACCTATATTGTTTTAGCAGCATGGGGAATGGAATTGAAGAATTGAATTCAAACTCCAGCTGAGACATTTTGAGTTTACTTCACACTAATGCACTTGGGAAAGGCATGAATCTAATTCTTCTTGAGCTATGAGAAAATAGCAAAGGCAGGGCTCTCTAACAATGGTCGGCAACCACTTCATTAGATTGACAACTTTGATTCCAAAATAAGGATTGGAGTCCCTTTAGGGTGGCTAGATGCCAATTTTGACTTCCTTCTGGCAGCTCCTACAGCCAAGCTACGGGATGTATTGCTCAGCTTTCCTTTGGATGAAAATAGTGAATCCAATTGAAGGGTTTGATTGAATGGGCATCCTGCACTCCCTTCTTTTCTTCCCCAACATGTCAACATAGGTTTCTTCAGCTTCTAAATTGTTTAGCTGTCTGTGTGGCTGCCTACCTATGTCTGAAAGTTTAACAATTCAATCCTTGTTAGGTCCAGAATAAACGCTTTTTTTGTTTTTCCCAAACCTCCCCCCACCATCAAATGGGTTTTTAGTTGGTGGTTCAATTTGCAATGCAATTTCATGCAAAATTGGGTCTTTGTCTTTCAAAAAAATTCAGACTTATTTAGTCATCACAACTCAACATTGATCATAACTTTTTCTAATTTCTAATTGATCACCTCCAACGTGGCATGCAACCAAAAGACATTGGTCATGTGATGGTTTCCATTGAGTGACCAACTAAACATTAGTTTTTCTTTCATTTTCTCATCTCATTGTTTTCCATTTCCTTCCTTTTCTCTTTATCTTTTTTTGTCTTTTCTACTTGTCCCTTTGTTTGTCCAAAGTTTCAATTCCTCATCAAATTTGTCCACACATCCTTATCAGACTCTTTTTCGGTTGGTCAGTCGGTCTGTCTGTTGGTCGCAGTTACGCCAAACAATAGAAATAGGAAGGAGTTGATGTAATGTAATTAAAAGATTTGATATCATAAAAGTCTGATGTCATTAAAAAAACACTTTTCTGGTCATTTTTTTACAAGCTGTTAATGATGTCAGAATAATTTTTTCATTTAAAAGAGCCAAAAATGGCTTAAAAATCACCAAAAATTGCCATTTACAATTTGTATTGAAAATAATACTTGCAGAGTATTATAATATTTTACAAGTATGTGAATCAAGTGAATCAATGAGAGACAACTTGCTCTTCCTCCTCCTTCTCCTTCTGGTTCTACTACCACCAATCGTGGACATATCATTGAACTGACAGTTCTTGCTTTTTTTTATAACAATGATTTGGACTTGTATGAGAAATAATCCTAACCCATAAAAAAATTAGGAGAAATGAAACAAACAAGCAGCCATAATGGTTTCCTATTAACCCGATCTCAATTTTCTCTTTTATCAACATGTTTATGTTTCATCAGAGGAAAAATATGTCTCTTCAGAGCTCTTAAGGCGAAGGGAGCAACTCATAAGGCAAAATGGATTCTACACTAGATAACATCTCAGGGCTTTGAGTATTCCAGACATAACAAAAACAATATGATGACAAAGGAAATTGAGAAGATATTTTTTTAATCACCAATGATGCCAATAACATCTTCCAAACATATTTTTTAATGATTAGCTCATTTTGATTTTTCTAAACACAAAGTCCCCAGATTACAAATATGTTCCATTCCTAGGTCTGTTCATAAGTCAGATCTGTACACGAGTCGTTGAATTTCAATTAAATTTTGTTTAAAGGTTGGGCCACGAACAATAGAGCAGATTAAATATTTAGATGGGTCCGAGTATTTGTCTTTGATTAACAGATATTTCCATTATTCTGCAGTGAAAGAGGTTAAAAACTAGAAATCAATAAAAAAAAAAGGCTAAATTTGAATTTAGAGGGAAGTATCTCAATATTTTCCCTTTTTTTTTTGCTTTTTAAGAATATTTCAGTTAGTGTACTGCATTGGCAGAGGAATGTATTCTCCCAAGTGCTTTCTAGTTGAAGTAATTTTTGGACCTGCATTTGCTTTAATCAATCCTGTATAACAAAAAGCAAGTTTTTAAAATTAAAAAAACAAATAATAGATTCAAACAGATCACTGAGCTTTACAAATGTCTTGTAAGTAAACAGAGTGGAATTGATCATAGATTGCCATGTTTGATGGCAGTAAAGTAAAATCTGATTCTGATAATTCTATTTAGTAGGCTGTTAAGAACCAACAGTGATCACTGTTTTCAGCCACAAGACTATTCTGTCGATTGTGCCCAGTTTCTAAGGTTGTCTACGCCCAGTGTTAGAATAGTTGAAGATTCAGGTGTATTAGAAACTGTCAACCAAAACTGTGAACATAAGTTTCTCCTGGTTTCAAGTAATTCAGTCTGGCTTGCTGGCTGTTTTTTGTAAGAAAGAGCAATGCAGCGTGGGCTTGAAAGACTTCCGTAAGACCTCTCTTTGGTATGTCCCTGTACACGAGTGGGGTGTCATAAATTGTTAAATGCTCTAATCATGAGGCTGTAGCTTTCTACATTTTGTAGACAACATTAGACCATTTGCGATTATGTCAGACATGGAGAATCCATCGAAGAATTGATGAAAGTGCACAATTCTTCTGATCCAATTGGTCTAAAAAACATGAAAACAATGACTCCAAAGACAAGGAATATCAAAAAGTCTATAATTGACCTACTTCACACATGTTGGCTGACATTCAGAATTTTCCTTATGGATCAGTCTCTTATTTCGTTTTTTTTTTTGTTTTTTTTTTCTGGTTAAACTCATTCAGATTTTGCTATGAATTATACTAGAGCTTTGATTCTAATATCAATGGTGAGAAGAAGTATTGCCTCTTTTGGTAAAAGCAGGTATGGATTCTTGCATTGGAATCAAGGTTGAAAGACATTTGATCATAGGAGAACAAAGAGAAGAGGCAGTTGGTTTTGAATAGCATGTCAAAACCAGTCAAACTTTCTTTTTTCTTTCCTGACTGCAAGAGTGAATGGCATGCAAAGAAGGTAGACCGTCAATCGATGAAGGCACCTTTCTCTTAATTTGAACTCACAATGCTGTCAATGTCCTGTAAGACTAACTCATTTAATGTCATTTGAGAGCAGATATTCTCATCTTCATTGTGATACAGATGGTGCCCAACTTACGATTGCTTGACTTACAATATTTCGAAGCTACGATCATATTTATTTCATTAAAATTGCAACTAGCACTAAAGAAACAGCAGACTTCAGTTGTTCTCCCCTTCTGTACAGCAATTCAAAAAACAAGATGGCAGCACACTGGTACAATTCGCGAAGGAGATGTGTAGCTGAAGTACCTTCACACTTTTTTCAAAGATCTTTTAAAAACATTTTAAGATAATTAAATATAGTCTAATGCAAATGTTAGATGCAATGAATCCAAATATTGAAAGATTAGCAAAAGTTGAGAGATTGGTAGATGAATCCATTTAGGCTACCAGGAAATCTACAATGAAAAAAATAATTTCAGATAATATTTGATAACTCTCTAAAGAGGCCTTTTGCTTTTTCAACAACTTGGCATCCAGCCTTTTTTGTATAGGTGAGAAAAATATTGATAACCCTGTAGAAATGAGTGTTTCATCAGACAGTAATTAGTGATTAGTTCATACTATCATATGATCAGTAATTGACAAATATCATTTAATCACATACTAAGAACTATGTTTTTCTTTCAATTGATAAAACAATTGAGGTAAATTAGTGTTTATTCTAACATTTCTTATCGAATGAAAACATTAAAAAAATAGATTTACCCTTGCATTCAACTTACGATTTTTCAATTTACGATCTCAGTTTTGGTCCCTAACCCTAACATGAGTTGGGTATTGTCTGTATACTAGTTTGCCCTGTGCCATAAGAAATGATACATGTATAAAATATACATTGAACTTTACCTATGTATATCATAGAGATTTGTATTGTAATGAGCTTGGAGAATGGCATTTTGTTGACCATAGATATTTTCTTGTTTTCATTTTTATTCCTTAATTTTTGAATTTTTCATCATCATCATCATCATTCTTTTAATGTCCGTCGTTGGACATAGACCTTCCCTCGGATTCGCCACAATTCTCTATCATGGTCGTCACGGAGCCAGTATTTCCTGAATCTGTCCAGTTCATCTCACCATCTTGTGTTCTGTCGGCCTCGGTTTCTTATGTTATGGGATCCATGTTGTGGGACGTGATGTCCATCAGTTGTCTTTCATTCTTGCAACATGGCCTGCCCATTGCCATTTTAGTTTTTTAATAGTTTCTATGATGTCTTGGACACCCGTTTTCTTCCTCATATACTGTACTGTCTTGTGATCTCTCCATGTAGGGTTGAGCATGATTCTCTCATGTGCACGTTGCATACTTCTCAGTTTGCAGGTCTGTCTCTTGGTTAGGTTTCATGTTTCAGCTCAATAAGCGACTATTGGGAGAATGCATTGGTTGTATACTCTTCTTTTTAGGATTATTGGGATCATCTGGTTTACTATGCCATCAGACCATAAAATTCTATTTTTACGTGATTATAGATGAGCTGCATCCCTAAGTTTGAGTGACAGGAAACTAACACACATTGCTAATCACTATAAGTGTGGATAGTTAGCTGTTTTTTTAATTTACCTTTTTACTGATATCGGGTGCAAATCATGATCACAGATCAATACAGAACTATGCGAAAATGCCTTTAGAAACAATTATTTGTAGACATAATTAATCATCAATACCAACAACAGACCAGCTTAATCACTGTTGCTTGGTTTAGCTTAATCATTGCAACCCACAACTGACTGGTTTAATCCCTGTTGGTGGATTAAGGTTGTTCATATGTTCTGACTATCATATGTATCTATCTATGTATTTATCAATGTACCTATTTAGACCATCCACCATTTACCATTCAGAGTAAAAACTTGAAATTTTGCACATATACTCCTCTCAATGAGTAAGAAAAATGTTTTTTGTTTTCTGAAAAACATGTTTTCAGACTGCAGGGTGTTTCAATATTCAATTTAAGTTTATACTAAATCAGCCACAATTTTGTGCCCACTTTCTCCTGAAAATCTAGACTTTTTCTAGTGGGATACATCACTCCCATCTATCTCACTCCAGCAAAAATCAACTTTATTGACAGTGTTGTCATATGATGTTGTAAATGTATAATTCATCTTTGGTATAATCAGAGTTTTGTCTTCATCTTTCTTATAGAAATCGATTTGGTTTAAAAAGCACACTCGTGTTATACCGCATTTCTTGTGACATTCTTAATTATTTCTTTGTAGGAGGATGGGTTCATGCCTCCAATTTAGTCCGCAATGATTTTTATTGAGTGAGAGATGCAGTCCTTGAATAAGCTGATGAAGGTTTTAGATTTAGGGATTTGTTGTCGCTGACAAGGCTTGCTTGTTGAGTACTGTATAGTGTATTTTACTTTTTGGCAAAAGGGGAAAAATGACTATTTAAATGATTCAGTTCATGTATTTATCCATTATTTTCTTATTCACAAAAAAATAATGCTAAATTCCCGGTTGCAAAAGAATGAAATAGACCAGACAGTTGTCAGCGACAATAAATTCCGAAGTCTAAAACCTTTATCAGCAAATTCGAGACTTGTATCCCCTATTCAATAAAAATCATTGTTGACTAATTAAAGGTATGAATCCTTTCCCCCATAAAGAAATAATTGAGAAGTTACTAAAAAATTGATTTAATATAAGTGCGCTCTTTATACCAAATTGATTTCAGCAAAAAGATGTAGACAAAACTCTGTTTCTACGAAAGATGAATTATACATTCAATACATAACTAAGTTGATTTTTGCCAGAGATAGACAAGTCTACCTAGATTCTTTTTAGTGATCACAGCCCATTGAAGAAAAGTAATTTATACTATGATCAACTTTTCTTCCAACTTTTTAATTGATCACTCCTACACAGCAAAATGGGTGGTGGTGATTCATAATTTCCCTTGGGATGATAGTTCTTAATGATTTCATTCAAGCTACAGTCTGATGTCAGTCTGGATCACCATTTTAAAAGATGCCGTATTTTTAAAGTTCTTTTTAATTGCATCATAATTACTGTCTGCTGTCTGAGTTACCATAATACAGACTTTGCATCTCTCCATTTCTTCTTTCTCTCTTTATATATAAGTTACTTACAATCGAATCACGTTAGTCCGGCAAATGGCCAGTCCGAACAACCCACCAAGAGGGCCACAGATTTTTATCTCTTTGCTCATCTATATGTACGTGCTCCTGGTCATATTTTTGGGGCTTCAATATTGACAATTTGCATGAGTACACCACTAAGCACCATTTAAAAACAACTTTTTTTTTTTAACCAAGAAAATGCTTTTTTGCTATGGCAGAGCTAGCTCAACCTTCAAAAATAAGAAAATCCCATTAATCCTAAAGAGAAGGGTGTATAACCAACGCATCCAACCAATAGTCACTTATGGAGCTGAAACATGGAACCTAACCAAGAGACAGACCTATAAACTGAGAACCATGCTACATGCACATGAAAGAATTATGCTGGGCCTCACATGGAGAGACCACAAGACAGCACAGTACATCTGAGAAAAGACAAGAGTTAGGGACATGATAGAATCCATTAAAAATCTCAAATGGCGGTGGGCTGGCCATGTTGCAAGAATGGCAGACAATCGATGGACATCACGACTCACGACATGGATCCCCTGAGATCACATGCGCAACTGAGGCCGGCAGAATATTAGATGGAGAGACGAGCTTGACAAGTTCAGGAAGTACTAGCTCTGCGACACCCATGATAGGGAAGTGTGGCAAATCCTGGGGAAGGTCTATGTCCAATGACAGACGTTAAAAGACTGATGATGATCATCATCATTTTGGACCAACAATCCCCAAAGCTTGTGTTGGCAGTTTTTTTCTAAGTAGATAAAAGATCTATTTCTCTTAGATAAATTAAGATATATTATTTTAGATAAATTCTTTCAGATAATTAGTTTTTGTACACGTGCGGGTTACAGTGATTCATTTATGCAAGGGAGTGATACCTCCCGTTCATATCTATCCATCTGGCTGTCTGTCACAGCTATTCTACATCTATCTAACATCTATCTATCTATCTACGTACCAATTTAGCTATCAATCTACCTGTTTGTCTGTACATCTCTACTATCTATCAGTTCATGTCTATTTATCCATTCATATTCATCTCACAATCTATTCAGATATATCTATCCATTGGTTCATAGCTATCTATTTATCCATCCATATCTATCTCTATTCATATGTATCTATCGATCTATTCGCATCTATCTATTCATATCTATCTATCAACCCATATCCATCCATCCGTTCATATCTATCCATTCATATCTATCAGTTAATATCTATCTATTTATCTATCTATTTATCTATCGATCTATTTGTTCATATCTATCTATCTATCAGTTCATATCTATCTATCTATCTGTCTATCTATCTATCTATCTGTTCATATCTATCTATCCATCTATCTATCTATCTGTTCATATCTATCTATCCATCTATCTATCTGTTCATATCTATTTATCTATCCATCAATCTATTTGTTAATACCTATCTATTTATCCATCTGTTCACATCTATCTATCTATTTATCTATCAATCTATTTGTTCACATCTATCCATCTATCTATCTATTTATCTATCCATCAATCTGTCAATTTGTTCATATCTATCTATATATCTATTTGTTAATATCTATCTATTTATCTATCTATCAGTTCATATCTATCCGCGTATATATATCCTAAGGACAAGTAAAAGGCTAAATATAAGTAATAAATAGATTAATAAACATTTTCATAAAATAATATAATATGTAAAATTTGAGTCAATTTTTTTTTTCCTTAAAGAAACGGCCCAAATTTTGTTTTCAGTCCATTCAGCTTCTTTCGATGAGAGGCTTGTGAAGAAAGCTAAAAGTTTTTCTTTTTCTTCTCCATCTGAGATGTAATCAGCAATTGTCTTAAAAATAGGATTTTGCGTGAAGGACATTTGGAAACTAGCCAAAAGTTGATTGAGTAGTTGGAAGGGAAAGACTGATTTTTGTCTATTCTAGAAAAGGTAAGGGGTAAAGAATTGAAGTCAAAGTTCACTTGATGAGTTTCATGATTACAATCAGGGTGTGAATGGGGTATGCGGGTATTGTAAAGATGATGGTGTCTTCACAGACAGGCATTGTTTGAAACAGGAACATCACTGTCAATATGTGCATGTGTGTGTACATGCACACAAATACACACATATAGATTTATATATTGACACATAGGATGTTATAAGTGATTAAAAATCTGGAGTAGAATATGACAGTTATTAATAGGATGCAGTATCATTTATGTATGCATACATACATATATATATATATATATATATATATATATGATGATAGTGACCATGTGGAAACCTTGTTAAATACCATCATCATCATCATCATCATCATCATCATCATCAGTCTTTTAACGGCTGTCATTGGACATAGACCTTTTCCAGGATCCGCCACAATTCTCTATCATGGGCGTTGTGGAGCCAGTATTTTCTGTTTAATATCAAAAGAGTCTTATCTTTATTTTTGTGACATGTTTCACTTGATAGAGTAAGCTTCCTCAGACAAAGAAAATAAAATGAAAATACAAGAAACCAGGATGAAGAAGGGAGAAAAAAGCTGGGTAGGTTTTAACTTGACTGTGAGGAAATGGCTGTGTGAGAATGGTAGAGATGTGGAAGAAAGGAAAAGAGATTCATAGTCATTGCCTGAGGGAGCACAAAGCAGGTGTGCACGAATAAGTACACGAGTGAGCGAGTGTATGTGTCATGTGGATGGAATTTTTGTGCGTTTATGTTTGTATGTTCATTTGATAGATTGGTATGGTTGGTAGCAAACATGTATGTGCATGAAGTTTTAGGTGAAAAATGTGGTTGTGTGATAAACAATTGAAGAAAAAAGGGGCTGCTGCAATTTCTTTTCCAGCAGCTGCCCCATTTTCTTTCATTGTTTATTCTATTTATATTGTCTAAAATGAGTGATAAATCAACAGTCTAATGATGAGAGATCATTTCCAAGTAGTTTCTGTACAGTATGACGGAATTTATAACTCATTCTGTCGGGCCAAATATGTCCATTCTTTGATAAATAACTGCTGAGTCTTAAGAGATGAACAGACCAAGAATAGATGAAAAGAGTTTTTGGACTGAAAGCAGTTATTTGGCCTTTGCATCATCCGCGACTGTGTAGCTCAATAGTACGAGCAACTGTACGTTGAAGCAACTACCCTATGGGAGGTAGGTTTGATTCCTGCAGCTGCCCCATTTTCTTTAATTGTTTTTTCTATTTACATTGTCTAAATTGAGTGATATAATAACTATCTAACAAAGGGAGATTATTTCAAATTAGTTTCTGTATAATATAATACAAGTCATAATTCATATATATATAGATATCTATGAATTAAAAAGAATGGGTCAATATTTTTCATATAATTTATTCTACCGACTAGTTTTGACTGGACATCATAGAATCCATTAAAAATCTCAAATGGCCGGGGCTGGCCATGTTGCAAGAATGGCAGACAACTGATGGACATCACGACTCACGACATGGATCCCCCGAGATCACATGCGCAACCGAAGCCGGCAGAATATTAGATGGAGAGATGAGCTAGACAAGTTCAGAAAGTACTGGCTCCACGACGCCCATGATAGAGAAGTGTGGCAAATCCTGGGGAAGGTCTATGTCCAACAACAGATGTTAAAAGGCTGATGATGCTGATGATGATGATGAGTTTTGACTAACATAGTTATCTAAGTTCTGAATTTGAAACTGATAACAATGTTAGCAGAAACTAGTCAGTAGAATAAATTATTTGAAGAATACTTTCACATTATTATTTAATCTATGTTTATCAATATAAAATTCAAATACTCACTATATACATATATATATATTATATATTGCATTATATTGAAGAGAAACTTATCTGAAATCATTTCCCGATAATATATCATTCAATCTAGACAACGTAAATAGAATAAACCAATAAAGAAGATGGAACTGCTGCAGAAATTGAACCTGCCATTGATAAGTAGCCACTTCAATGTGGTGATGTACTCAAATACATACTGTCATGTTGAAAGGGACAAAAAATGACCAAGAATAAATGAGGTGAGAATTTGAGTTGAAAGCAGTTATTTGGCCTCTGCCTTCTGGGTGGGCTATTTAGTACAATGATAAGGAATAGCCATACTGGCTGGAGATAAATTTATATTTGATAATTTGGATATTTAGTACAAAATATTTGTTCATAGTTGCATCCTTCAGCTCACAGAAAAAAATTGTCCCGACTGGTTTCAATGAGAAATCACCACAGATAAAACAATTCCTGAAAAAAGTGTATATATATATATATATATATATATATATATATATATATATATATATATATATATACATATATATATATATATATACATATATATATATACATATATATATATATATATATACATATATATATATATATATACATATATATATATTTATATATATATATATATATGTATATATATATATATATACATATATATGCATATATATATATATATATACATATATATATATATATATATATATATACACACACGTATATATATATATATATATATATATATACATATATATATACATATATATATACATATATATATATATATATATATATATATATATATATATATATATATATATATATATATACATATATATATATATATATATATGTATAACTTATCAATGCCTTTGTCAATACTTTGTAATTTCTCACTCACACTTCACACATATCGTGCAACAAAATTGAAGAATGTTTTGAATCAACCCGGTTTGTTGAGATAAAAAGAAATAATGTTAGATGGATGAGAACTAGTTATGAAATAAAGATAATAATGAAGTGTGTATCAACACAGTGTTGCTATAAAAACTGACAATAAGATGTAGTAAAGATATTGACAATATGATATGTAATAATGAAAAGTGTAAAGACCCAGAATGTTGGAATAGAAGGTAACGATATTGAAACACGGTTGAATTCATCATAAAATACAGTGAAAAGGCTCCAGCTAAAAATTAAAAAAAACGTAACAGAATTACATTGAAGACAGAAAATCTGGGGTTTTTTTTTCAGTGTGATTATTGGATCTTACATTAGCTTAGCTTAAGAATCACAAAGGTCTCTTCCTTTGCATTAAAACAGATTGGTTGGATTTTAGGATAGAATTGTCTTGAAGAAATTGTCATCTGAGACTGGAGCAAGAAATTCTAAGATAAGTTTTTTTTATCCATTAAGTATGATTGAAATTCTTGTTGATTTTTCCATGGACTCATATCTTCTGAAAGTATGTGTCAATATTTTTACATAATTGACAGTCTAGTATATGCCATATTGATTCTGTTAAAAAAACCCTGGATCAATCAGTATTATTGAAACACTTTACTCAATGAATTTACCTTTGGAAAATATCCCCTAAAATGTGTGAAGCCTAAAAACCTTTCTCTACAAAGATATCCCAAGAAATCCGAAAAGTCTCTAAAATCTTCTATACAAATTCTTTGAACTCTAAAGGGATCACCAACCGATTGGCCATTTTCAAGGTGAATTCATTTTATATAAATGCTTTCGGAAAGAAAATGTACCATGGATCCCATCGGCATATATCTTTACAAAACGTCTTATTTGACAGAGAGAGAGTAGTAGATAAGAGGAACCCCATAGACAAACCACACTCTCATGATTACCTTATCTGCTCAGATGCAAAACCCCAAATTCCTCAGTCCCTAATCATGATAACACTAAATTTGCTTGGTAAATATGGTAAGATTAAGATTTGTATATTGAAATAATACAACATTTTCACTTGAGTAAAATTTCTCTTGTTGGGATCATCAGTATATATATATATATATATATATATATATATATATATATATATATACATATATATATACATATATACATATATATATATACATATATATATATACATATATATATATATATATATATACATATACATACATACATATATACAAATATACATATACATACATACATATATACAAATATACATATATATATATATATATATATATATTATATCTACTGATGATCCCAACAAGAGAAAATTTACACATTGTATCATAGTGACAAAGTATATGTAAAACAGGGAAAAAACACTGGACACACACACACATATTTATATATGTATATAAATATATATAAATATACATCGCTTTTTATAGCTTCTTTTATATATAAGAGAGAGGTATCTGATTGTTTGTCATGCTAAGAAAACCAGGAAACAAGTAAAACCAAATTTGATACGCATGCTCGAAGGACTTATAGAAGATATAAAAATAAAAAAATTTTCAGGAAAAATTTGTCAAGGGTTTTCAAAGGGGGGGTTCTATTTATAATGTAACTTCGATGCCAAAGTGAAACCTTTCTTCTTTGTCCATAGACATAAATCCTTATTTCATAATCCTGTGATATGTCAAAAGTAAAGGGAGCTTTTTCCATTTAGTGATTAGAGACTTCCACCCTAAAAAGGTTATAAGTGAAGGGAGGCCTTTTCTCCTCCTTTAAAAGTCAAGAGTGAAGGTAAATTTCCTCTCACCTTTAAGCAATCAAAAGTGAATGTAAATCGTTTTTCACATTCAGTGGGTCCAAAGTGAAGGGAAATTTCTTCCCTATGAGGCGTGGAAAGTGGAGTGAAAATAAACATTTTATCTACCATAGATGGGTACTTCAGCTAGTATATATGCTGTCTATGTTTGGTAAAATATTTAAGAAGTAAAAAAAGGACTAATGCTTTCAGGCATGTAAAAAATATTTTTTTTCACTTAGGGGCATTTATAGAGATTCGGTGGCTTGGAGACTCGGCTCCTTAAGGGGGCTCCCTCCAGTTTTTAGTGAGAGTTCTTATTGTATAATGTCAGAAGAGGTGAATTACTATCTATAAAGTTTATGGGGCCCCCAGCAAAAAGTGGTCAGAACATGTTTGAATGTAGCACTCCCATCCCCTCCACTTTCCCTCCAATTCTGTCCTCTTAAAGGTGAGAAATAAGTCTACTTTTATTTTTAACCCATTATGAGGGGTTTCCCATTACTACTGACCTTTTAATAGGAGGAGAAAGTTTCCATGCATTTTGACCCTTTGAAGCAGGGGGAAAAATTCTCCAGTTCACTTTTGACCCATGAAAAAGGGAAAAGGTCCCCTTTCACCTTTGACATCTTTGAAGAACAAAAAGTTGCACTTTTGACCTTTTACAGAGGTGGGAGGGGATTTCTCATTCACTTTTGACTCCAATAACAGTGGGTGAAGTTTCCTATCATTTTAGACATATCTAAGAATTTTATATATTATATATACAAACACAAAATAAGATGTGCACATGGACAGAAAGTTAGGTTCCACTTTGAGATTATAGTAACATTATAAACAGAACCCCCTTTCGAAAACTCTTAGTTTTTTTTTTTTTCTGAAAACCTTTTTATTTCAAGATCTTCCTTTAGGTTCTTTCAGTACGCATGACAAATTTAGTTCGGCTGAGCCCACGTTTATGTGGTTTTTATAGTGTGTTAGACATTCAGACAACTCTCACTTATATTCAAGTGATAGGACACCTTTCCATACAGGTACACTCACACAACCACATATACAAATATTTATATATATATATATATATATATATATATATATATATATATATATATATATATATTAGTGTTAGTTGAATTATTGTATTGATATATGACCGATTAAGTTTCTTTTTGTTCCCCTCTAGATGAATGCTAACACCTATACACACACAACTACACGCACCTAAACATATATATACACCTACAAAGATACACTGACCCACACATCTGCACACACATAAACATTTACACCAACATACATGTATACACTTACATGCATCTAACACACACACACATGCACATATACACATATACACACACACACACACACACACACACACACACACATACATACACACTCAAACCCTTCATGGTATTTTGATTATAATAAACAATCTTACCAGGACAATTGGTTAGGTAACACTGGTATATTTGCCTTTCTTTTTTCTCGGTATTAACAACACCATCAACAATGAGATAACGCGTACGCTCTTCAGTTCCGAACCCACAAGTCTTTGAGCATCCAGTCACGCTGCCCCAGTTTCCCCAATGAGGCTCCATTTCTGTCGTTGAGAGAACTGCAAAAGAGAGAATTTTTTAAAAGAGTTGAAAATCAGACAAATTACGACCAAGTCTAACAAAAAATTTAAAGATATAAAGATGTGATGGTAACTATGAGTTACATTCTGAAAACTGTCAAATTGAAAAATCATTGAACACACATTTTTTTATATTGGCAATCAGAGGAAGTGATGGAATATTTCTTTTTACCCAGGCCTCATGCTGACGATATAAAAACTGAGAAGCTGCCTATCATAGAAATTCTTTCCTTTCCGATCATTATTCTTTTTTAGATACAGCACTGATTCTATTTCCCTCTACTTATACGTCTCTAAAATAATCTTAATTTCAAACACACCATATCAGCCCTTTAAAATGCTTCTGATCACCTCTTAAAAAAATCTCAGAGGGCTTCCAGGAATTTCCACAAGAAAATTTCAGAATATAAAAGATGAACGTACGAGATGTGACTATCAAATAAAAAGACCAAGTTCATTTAAGTTGAACCTGGGCATGAATGTGCCAACCTTGCGATGTACATTCACCCAGGGTCAAGCATGAGCAAGCCATGAAAATTTCAATAGGATTGCGTCTTCAGTTTGCAGTAATGCATTGTTTGAAGTAGACATGTTAATGTAATACGCCATAAAAATGGTCAGTTCAAAAATTGAGCAACATTAATTTGAAGCCTCTTTTTAAACCGTTGAGTGTCTATTTACTTCTGTTAGGTCTCTGTATTTAAAAAAAAAAGATACATTCACTGATAAACAATGGCATACAAGCTTGTAGATGTATATACATTTCCGATACCAACATCATTATCATGATCATGAACAGCATCATCATCATCTAGTTCCATATTTTCTTGATGAAGAGATGAAGATATAAATAAGCAAAAAATGAACAAAAGTACTGAAATAAAACAAAATAGAACTAATTTTTTCCTTGTTATAAAAGTCTTCTTTGTGGAAGAACCACTACAAAAATGTTTTGCCAATTTAGTAAAAGATGAAATAAGATAAGAACAAAATATCATTATCAACCTAGTATCAATTAATGATATAATGCTTTATCATATTTTTTTAATTTGATATAACATCATTTTTAAATTCCATAAGAAGAAGAAGAAAAAATGAAAAGAAAATTGGTTGATATTGATTACTTGTATAAGGAGTTATTTTTGTTTCTACATATGAATATTAAATTTGGGGTATGACTTGATATATCTTGCCAGCTTTGCCAGAGCCTGCAATGCAATTATCAAGAGCCGTGTCTGTATTAAACTTGGCAGATGTTAAGAAGCTTTTTATTGTTGAAATACTAAAATGATAGTGTGAATTATCTTTAGAAATTATGAATAATCAAACAACAGCTGAATATAATGTGTAGTTATCTGAAAAACGTCTTCTTTTGATATGGCGTTACATATATTCATAACTTAAGGAAGGCAGCTCTACTTTCTCTCAGTACTTTTTTTTTTAGCTCTACACCCCTGCCGTGGTGGTATATATATATCCCAGGTTGGGAACCGCTGTGATAGGGCCAATGTCCTGAAGCAGATGTTTTTATCAAAAGAAGATAACAAACATAGAATGTTTTTCTATGTTATCCTGGGGATTGAAAAACAAATCAGGAGAAATGAAATAAAAAAAGTAAGTCCTCGTAAAAATCTCACAAGCCTCAGTGAAAAGAGGCAAGAAAATATTGGCTACTCCTAGACGGACTTCAAGGGTCATTGACAATCTTCATTTCCATAATTATAAGTGCTTTTTTTCTTATTGTTTTTCTTTCTTTCTTTCTTTCACTTTTTATATTAGAAACTGACAACCAAAACAGCCAGCATCAACATCAACATCAACATATGTTTCTTCAGTTTTGAAGTTGGTTTGGCTGGCTATGTATTCATTTATCACACATTCAGACTGTACCAGTTGAACTAAAAGGTTGAAAATTTAAACATTTACACCTTATTATATATCTTATTATAATACCCCATCCCAAAAGATAGATTTTTGGTGAGGGGATTCAATTTACAATGAAAGTAAATTGGTCCCTTAGTTTGTGCCTAGCAGTGTTCATGTTTTTTTTTGATTATTTTAGAAATCATCACCCCCAAAAATTAAGAGAAGTAACTTATTCATTGATCACCCTTTTTACCAATTTTTAAAAATTCATCACCACAACGTGGCATGCAGCCAAAAGATGTTGGCCATTCAACAGTTTTTGTCGAGTGACTAACCAGACCTTTTTTATATTTGTTTATTCGATTCTTTCATTTGTTATTTGTTTATTAGTGACTTTCTTCTTCTCTTGCTTTTTTGTTTTCCTTTCATTTATTTCTTTTTTCTTTCATATTTCTATTTCTTTTTTTGTTTTTTTTTGTTTTTTTAGTTATTCATTTCTTTCTGTTTTTCAGTCTTCCATATTCCTCTTTCTTTTTCTTATTCATGTTTCTCCTTTTCTTTGCTACTTTCTTTTTGTTCTTTTCTATACTTCTTTGTCTTTATATTCTTTAATCTTCCTTTTTTTTCTTTTCTTTCCTTTGCTTCTTTCTTCCCTTTTATATGTTTCCTTCTCTTCTGTGCTTTTTCTTTCTATTTTTCTTTCCTGTATTTTTCTTTCCTGTATTTATCTTTTTCTGAACTTTGGTCTTATTTCTTTCATTGTAAAATCCCGTTTCTTCCTTTTTCTGTACTTCTCTTTTCATTTTTTAATTCTCACTCTACTTTCTGCTGATTTTTGAAATTTCTTCATGCCTCTTCTGAGGTCATTCTATTTCTCTTGTCCATTTCCCAATACTTATATATCATCTCCTACTCCAGCTCCTTCCCAGTGTGTTGGTACACAACCACCAAAATAGGACACTCACTGTTGGCCCTGTCCTTCTTCCAGTCCTATAAATTATGGAAAACAACTTGGCAAAACAATCCTCTCCTAAACCATCTCCACCTAAACCATCTCTACTTTCACCATCTACAATCATCAACGGTGGATACGGATAGCGAAAATGCTAAACTTAGGAACCACTACAAATTTAGCACAAGCAAGATTAACCGCTAATCGTTAACTTTTATTATATGAATTGAGCTTCAGTTAATTTCTCTTGCTGTAAAACTCTTAAAAACCGATCCAGAGTGCTGAAATTTCAATATGTTGAGGCTTAGACATTGAGCTTTAAATGAACTAATGTTTAATTCGATTTGTTCATTTAACTATTTATATACACCTTGATCATCATCGGATATTAGTATGCTTCACTTTTTTGCAAAGCTTTACATCTGAGCTTCTATATATCAATTAGCTCTTTGGGTCTGTTTTTAAGGGTTTTACAGCAGAGAAACCAAACCAATGCTAAATTCGTATAATATAAGTCAGAGGTCAGCAGAAATCTTTGCTTATGCTAAATTTTTGGCTGTTAATCAGTTCAGCATTTTCCTAAGATGTGCTAATCATCATCCCGGATATATATTCATTACCTGAAATATAGCTGGTAGGATTAATCAAACAAACAGCTCTGGATAGTCACCCAATAGAAACCATTGCATGACCAGTGTTTTTTCCTGGGGGTGATCAATTGAAAAAATCAGAAAAAAGAGTGATCGGTGAATGAGTCACTTCTCTCACCTTTTTGGGGGTCAGTGATCACTATAAAAGTCTGAATTTCCAAGGAACAAGCACAAATGCAGCTAGACACAAACTATGGGTCCAATTTAGCATGAACTTATATTGTAAATTGAACCTCAACTGAAAACCTGACAATAAAAGACATGACTTGGAGTAAAAGCTTGAATTTTCATTGAAAAGTAAAGAGACCTACATTGACAGAGATGGGAGGAAACCTGTATGTTAAAATTTCCATTCATTTTAATGAAATGATGTGATTACCACTGACTGACTACTGCGTTTTCTCTGATGATGAGATAAACGTACCTTTGATGCATTGTCATAATTACAAGTTGTGCTAATAGATATGGTTCCATTAAAGTCCAATTTTTCCTTTCCGGCTGTGAATTTGCACCTTTGGTTATGAATAGAGATGAGTTACAAATACTTCTTCAAAGGCCGAATTGACTGAACTAAAAAGGATAGAGTTACAAAGTAGGTTTCAGCGTGGGTGTTCGCTGCCTCTTTCCCAGATAAGGGTGGGGAGCAAAGGGTATATTCGGAAACATTCTATGTGGCAACAATGTTTTTATGAAGAGCAATGGAAAGAAAATCAGCAAATACGAATACAGTCTTATTAATGGGAACATTAATTTGGGTTTACATAAAAAATTGATTACTTACTTGAGTAATCATAATATAAAAAAAGGGCTGTGTTTGTCTCACTTATACTTTCTGTATCAGCCCCTCTCCTTTCTGATCCTCTTATCAAACTATCTAACTTTCTTTTCTCTCCACCTTCTCCTTTCCAACTTTCTTTTGAAGTGCCAACCTTTATTTTCTTCTCTCACATTTCCTATGCTCTCATTAGACTACCTAACTTTCTTTCGTTCCTTCTCCCTTTCTACTTTTATAATAAACTACCTAACTCTCTTTTCTCTCCTCTCTCTCCAGCCTTTTATCAAACAACCAAAATTTTCTCCTTTCTCCTTTCCTGCCTTATTATTAAACTTCCTCTCTACATTTTATCCTATCTCTCTTCCTTCCCTCTTTTTTCAACTACCGAACTTCCTCCCCCACCTTCTATGTTCGTTACATGAGCAGCAATTATTACACATGACGCATTGAATTTATCCCCATTTTTTCAAATGATCCATTAATCATTTATAGCATTTGTGAGTTGTATGGGGGTCTGGAGTACTAGCCTGATACCCAAGATCAGCAGTTTATGGCTAAAGGCTTCCAACTGCCTTGCTTTTTACTCACGAATTTGGGGAAAAGTGGATTCGTGCCTTTCCCAAAAGCATTAGTGTGGAGTGAGATTGGTCATGGACTAGTAGCAAATAATGGTTTCCCATTTTTAAATAGGGCCTTTGTCAGCAAAAGCCAATGGAGAATAGAATGTTATTCCTGAGAGGTCAGAAGAATTAATTAGAAACTTGGCAAAGGTCCTTGTGGCTATTTCATTCCTTGGGGAAAACTTTGAATTTGCTGAGGAGTTTGCCAAGACATCAGCATTATAAAAGCCAGAAGGATTGCATCAATTCGTAGAGTGTTATCTTCAAGTGAATGGGTATGAATGTGCTCGAGAGATTTTCTAATTGTCCAATGTTGTTCAAAATAGACACAGGCTCTAGGAACATTAGTGTTCCTATAAAAACCTCAGCCTTTTTCCTATGGCTGAATTGGTAAAGGTATCATGTCATTAGAGACTGCAAACAAAACTGTTATCAAAACTGTCAACATAGGTTTCTTCAGTTTTTAAGCTGGTCTGACTGTTTGGCTGGCTATGTGGCTGGCTGGCTGGCTGAAAAAGAAGGAAAGTCGGCCACCAGAATCCCAGTCGGTCGTCAGTCTCTTCTGTCACATGAAACCCTAAGGAGAAGCTGGAGCACGGCTTCTCGTTGCCATTGTTGTTGCTGTCGCCACGGGTGTCATCGTTGGCCGAGACGGACGAGCACATGCCACGGCTGGCTGGCTCGCTTGAGACGGGCACCTGCCGCAGACATCCAACATGCTGGCTGGCTGGCTGGCAGGGAATATATGCATCATGTGTGAAGACCACATTTATGGAGGGAGAAGACTAGAAATTAAAAGATTAATCTTCATTATATCTATAAAAAATATTTTGTTTTTCAAAATTCCCCCCTAGATAGGATTTCACAAAGGGGGGAAAGTCAATTTACAATGTGAAGTTGTGCTAAATTGATCCCATAGTTTGTGTCTGGCAGCATTTCCACTTTTTAAAAAAAAAATTCAGACATTTTAGATGATCACTACCCAACAAAAGCAGAGAGAAGTAACTTATTTATCAATCTTGCCTTTTTTCCAATTTTTTTAATTGATCACCACAACAAGGCATGGTACTAAAGGACATTGATCATGTGACTCTTTTTATTGAGTGACTTGTCTTTTTCTTGATTCATTCATCTTAATCTTTATGAACTAATGTGTTACAGTTCGAAAGAGGAAAAAGAATAATGAAAAAAGCACAAAGTAAATTCTTAACACTGCATATGATATACACCAAAGAATGGTCAAAGAATGTATCTGCAGAAACATTGAGTTAAAAACAAAGATATCCATACCACAGATAAATGAATCATCGTAGTCTGTGCATGTACAGAACTGATTATGTCCATGAATTGTCTGAGGCTTAATAAAAAGAAAAACAGATTTTTTTTAATCTGAAATTAAAATTATCTAAAAAAAAAATACCAGCACATGATTTATTTATTGTTGGTCCAAACTGACCATAGAGACGCCAAAAAGCATTTAAATATACAAAACAAATTAAATATGTTTTTAGGTAATGCCTAATGGTGTACTAATGCAAATTTCCAAGGTTACACACTCAAAAATATGTCCAGAGATGTACAGATGAGCAAAGAGATAAGATTCAAGTTGGTTGGTCAGGTAGGCCATTTGTAGGGCTACAATAATTGGATTTGTCTGTTTATTATAACACTAGCATGTAAGTATGGTATGTCAAATGGGGATTAAACTTGCTTACCATCTCAGTTATTTACTAAGTAGAGCTTAGTCTGGCACAAGGCCACAATAGTTAAGCACCCAGTAAACACTGACTTCACTTGCCTGGAGAATTAGTCTGAGAGACGATCTTGTGCTAATTATTTACTTAACTTAGATAAGTCAGACACAATGTAAAAACAGGGTAGGAAGACTTGTGCCAATCTCCCAAATGCGGAAGGCCAGTCCGTCGCAAAAATCAGCGGGGGAAATCTGGCCTTTTTATCTGAGTTTGAACATCGACCATCAGTGAGAAATTTGCAACCACTTCAGGCACAAAACAGGTCCCAAGTCTGTGTGTGTATGAATGCGTGCACACGTGTATGCGTGCGTGTGATACTGTCTCTGAATTCGATACAAAATTTTTTTCAGTTCGATTTAATCTTCATATTTTTTATCAATATGTCTTCAATCATTGCGAACCATGTGAGCATTGGTGCAGAGCGGCCGATCAGGGAAGGACACAGCATCAGAGAGAGGTGGGGATAGCAAGGGAGATTACTCAATGATACCAAATTATCTTTATTCTCTCCATGTGCATGAAGGAAACAATTCTCCTGCTTTGCCCTCTTATGGTTTTTCAATGCCAAGTAATCCAACTGCATTTTTCATCAATGTTATAGGATTTCTCTATTCTACAACAAGCTCTTATAATGTTTTATAAAACTTCTATAATCAATAAAAAGTTGAGAAAACTCGTCGACTTGTTCCTGATTCTCAGAAAACAAATCTTAGGATGGATTTTTTGGAGTCTTTTACTCATGGAACTTGAGATCCTCTGCCAACTGGAAAGGAGAAAAGGGGGATGGATGGGAGGTAAGATGAAGAGAGAAAGATGAGAAAGAGGGAAAGAAAGAAAGAATAAGAATAGGAGAAAAGAAAAATAGAAGAATGAACGAATACAAAAAGTATTCTTGAAAAGATATAGGGTCATGAAAATCATTAGATTCGAACTCCTGGGAGCAAGATTGTGTTCAATAAATTATAATCTTTTCTGAAGTTCTGAGATGAAAATTTTTATAATTTCGTCAATTATTCAGACAAACATTTTCACTACGTGCTGTTTTGATAAGTACAGAGTTTTTCCGTCTTCCAAGTATAATCTGGAGTTCTAAGATGGAGAAGTTTTTCAGCCATCAATAATTGTCTGAAAATCTGAGATGAAGCAGGTATTTATCCATCTCCCTACAAGTGGGATTCATGTGGGCAAGAACAAAAATTGCCTAGTCCATGCAAACAGTGTCGCAAAGGAGTTGGGGGGGTCTCAGCACCCCTCTCCTGTCCTACTAGTGTAATGGGGAGGTGCTGCTCTCAGGCATAGATATAGTATGCTTTTTTAAGGCCACAAAATGAATCCTCGGCCTGATAAGTATTCTGAGGTTGATTATTGTCCTCTCTTTTTCTAAGTTAAATGGAGATAGAGAGAATGAAAAGGATGGAGAAAAATAGAGAAAAAGTAAGAAATGTCTGTATATGAGAAAGAGAGAGAGAGAGAGAGAGAGAGAGAGAGAGAGAGAGAGAGAGAGAGAGAGAGAGAGAGGGGAAACCCAAAGAAGAAAAATAGATGAACGATTTTTGTTTTGTTCTGTTCTTTCGAATAGTTAGAATTTACACCCTCCCACCCCACCAAAAATAATTTTCTTTTTTTTTTATCAAACGAATAAAAACTTTTTATTGGTTCATATTTTTCATAACTCCCACTCTCCCCTCGTCTGGACTTAAACACAGCCCTGAGTCATAGTGACATTCCTTGAAGAGAAACATTTCTTTCCCCTATCAGCCATTATTGAATATTGGTTCCAATACAAATCATTGTCGAGTGAAGAAGTCATTCTGATCTGAGGCCAACAATAGCATTAACAACATCTGTAAAGGCAACAATGATGCTAAAAGTCTGAGAGAAGATTAAAAACAATAACCATTTTTTTTTTAGTTTTTGTTGTTGAAAATGGATCTTTTTTGGCTCTGTGGGTCTGAGTGTCTTTCTTGTTGAACTAAGGACAGAAGTAATGATCAATGAGAGAAATTCAAATTGTTGTGTCTGGTGCACTTTTCTCAAATGCCAAGTTTTTTTTGTTTTTTTTTTCATCTCAGAACATCAGACAACTTCAAATAATGAAAAAGTGATAAAAAGCAGCCAGAAAAAAAAGATGAAGATGGGTCGTGTTAGTCACTCAAGAGAAATCATCTTTTTGCAGCATGCTGTGTTGGGATGTGATCAATCGACAAATTTGGGGCTGATCAGTGAATAAGTTACTTCCTTCACCTTTTGTTGGGCAGTGATCATTAAAAAGTCTGAAATTTCAAAAAACAAGCATGAACGCTGCTGGACTCAACCTGAGGAACCAATTTAGCATAAATTCACATTGTAAATTGAATCCTCCCCATCAAAACCTTATCAGGAGGTGGTATATTTAGGATAACAGAAATCTGTTTTTGTCTATGCGTAATAGGTAGTAAATGTTCAAGTTTTCAGCCTTTTTGCTCCATTGATGCGGCCTATACACCTGATGCACATATACATTAGCAGCCAGCCAGACCATCTTAAAAATTGAAAAAAAATATGTTAAAAGTTTCAGATGACAGTTTCTGATATTAATAGTGTGTCTCTAGTTTTCGAATAAGAGCGCTCGAAACTTTTGCACATACTTAATACTTCTACAGATGAATCGACCAAGTTGATTGCAAGTCTGCTCGACTCTTTACTTAGTCATTGGTCAAGCTGTTTGTACTATGCTAACCAATCCTCAGTCTGGCATATTTCCCTCTGTAGTCATCTTTAATTATAGGAAGTTGAATTCACAGCAACAGACGGGTTTACTAATCTTTATTTCGGCCACACGGGATTTGGTTAATTCAGCTCTGATCAATATTTCCAAACTACGATCCTGTTATTTTCTTTCGGGAAGCAATACGCATGATTGTCTTGGAAGGACGCAATTAGATTTGATAAACTGCAGCTGCGATACTCAATTGCAATGCCTGATGGAGTTTAACTTTATTTGGAGAGAGTGAATTTGCACAGGTGAGTTTGTGGGTGTTCCTGGAGTGAGCATAAGATGAGAAGGTTTAATAATATCAGAGACAGTTTAAGTTGAACCCAAATATTAAAAGCAGTTAAATTACAGTGACCTCTGTGACTGGATGAATTCAAAGCAGTCGCATGTCTACGACTGGGTACCTAGGTAGACTGGCTGGACTGATTATATACCACTGGTAAATATCATTCACAGGTAAAGACAGTTTGTTCCACTGTACGTATGTGTGCACATTTATTATGTATGTGTTTTGAGTGAGTAGTCCTATTTTTACATGGGTGCATGTCTTTTGTCTCTGTCCTTTTACAGCTCCCCTACGCACGTACACACATATTCTCTCTTAAGGCATAAGTGGTTTGTCTTCATATATATATATATATATATATATATATATATATATATATATATATATATATATATAGTCTAGAAAGATTTACAGCTTTAAACACTAAACTTTTTTAAAATTTTCAAAAATTTTTTTGGTCATTTAAATCACTTATTTCCCAATATCTGTAAATGTAATTTATGTAATTTTCTTTAGTTTTTATAATGGTTTACATATACTTTGTTATTATAGTAAAATGTGTAAATTTTCTCTTGTTGGGATCATCAGTTGTTTACCATGAAACTGTTTCAGGGATTTTAAAAACAAAACAGTTAGACTTGAAAGATTCAGTATACACACATACACACACACATATATATATTTATATATATATATATATATATATATATATATATATATATATATATACATATGTGTGTGTTTATATGCATGTATCTTTGGGTATCAGAGATGAGTTCACCTATTGTTTATGAATTTGTGCGTTTACCTTCAGAATCAGGGTTAGGGTGGAACTTTGCAAACTTGTTATGTATCTGTCTTTTTGTATCAATCTGTGTAAAAAAAAAAATGTTTGTAGGTGCATGCATGTTAAACTGATGCCAGATCCGCAGACCCCCCCTTCAGCTTGAAAGCTTTTGAGTTTCAATAACCAAATTCCCCACAAAATTCAGCATTGATTTAGGATCCAACAATGGTAGGATATATTGTTTTCATACTTAATGATATCTGGCAAAAGCCACAAATTCTTCATTTATATCAAAAAACATATTGAGTTTGAGCCTTTTATGTTTTTGTGTTTTTTAGATGCGTATTCTGTTGATAAAAAGTCTATTGGGATGTAATCACAACATAAAAAATATACATATATATATATAGATGCTACTTACACATTATGTGCTGAGTCAATCAATTTTTTGGTGATTGAGCACTAGATAAACCATTCTTTTATTGTTCCCAGTAGCTATAAAAAACTGTCACCCCAATAGTCAATCTTGACAAGTTGCACTCATACATATATTCATATATATGTTTCAAATTGATAGAAAACATAGTCATGAGGCCACACAGCAAAGATACTTCTGAAGCTGAAATTTATGAAATATCCTGTAAGGGCTGCCACAGCAAATATATTGGTGAGACTTCAAGATCTTTATAAGAAATACATCTTCAAACATTAGAGAGCATTGAGGTTAGATGACAAACTCAATGCACTCATAAATCATCGAAACAAAATAGTCTATGATTTTGATCTGAGAAAGACGTTATTGATCAGGAGAAAAAGAAATAGAACAAAATGAAGATGTATAGAATCTACATTGATCTTAGATTATAGAACAATTGAACAAATTCCAGGTTTTTTCAACATAGCCCCTCACCTATCCAGATTGATACTGAAACAACATAAAATATTAATCAGCAAACATATTCATAATCAATCTAATTCCCTCATTCAAAAATAGCCATAAATACACACACACACACTCATATACACAGAGAGTAATTGACCATTTATGACCACAAAAACATAACCCGGAAATCTTCTCCAGCCATTGATCTTGCCCTGCTTCTAATTTTGATTTTACGAATACATGGATCCATTTTTTTGTACTGCATTTTCTTCATGTTTTTGGAAACTTGGCATTTGCTGTTCATGTATTATGATGTGGTTAGATGTTGGCACATCTCATTATTAACAGCTTAACATAATAGATCCAATCTAAATATAATTATTTTCCCTTATTGTCAACTTGATACATTCAGATATACCTTACTTCTACAAACTAATTTGTTCCTTATGATAGAGTTCATAAAATGAGGCACAATCATTTGTAGAAAACAGTTCATTAATATCATGTTCTTAAGTAAAAAAAAAAATATATAAAATCTTTCAATTGTTATATAAATCAGGCTCTAGGCTTTCCTCTAAACAAAAATTCAATTTTGACCAACCACATTTAGAACAAAAAAATTAAAAATTCCTATTTCTGGACTTTATCACTCAACAAGTGTTGAGATGGTTGTCACATTAACACATGTACACTAACCTTTTGCATACACAACAAATGCAATACTACATATCACCACAAAAGCAAGTAAGAACTTACAAACTCATCTTCAATCAACAGACACTTACATACCAACTCGTGGCAGTGCTTTTCATTTGTGAATGACAGTGTTCAAATTAAACAAAAGTAATTTTTCAAATAATTTATATTAAGTTTAAAATTTCATTCTAATCTTCATTAAGCTGGGAGTTCATAGAATGAGGTATACATGTATACATACGCTTCTTTTTTCATGTGTGTGTGAGTATATGTGTGTTCATATTTGTGTGTGTATCTGTATTTTTGTGTTTGCACGTGTGTGTGTGTTTGCACATGTGTGTGTATTGTGCTTATAATAGCCAAGTGGATGCTGTATTATTATAATGAATGTAGTTTGTCACAGTGGAAGAAGCCCCGCCCTTCAAATCTGAACCAAAAAAAAATCATCAGGTGTCAGAGGAAACATTGAATGAAGAATAAACGTAAGAATGAACAATATCATTCATTCCTCTTTGGTTTTTTGTTTTTCGTCATTTTTTTGTTCTTTTTACTTCTTTATGAATAAATCAAATCATTTTTCTCTCAGGAGGAAGGATAATTGGTCTTTTTACAAAAAAGTGAAAGAAAAAGAGAGAAAAAAAATGAAAAGCAAGGGAAAAGGAAACAAAGGAAGAAAATGAAAGAATGAAGCAATTAGAGAAAAGAGGAGAAAGAAAGAAAGAAAGAAATGGAAAAAAAAGACAGAAAAAGGAAGAAAGACAGAGAGAAAAAAAGTATGAGAAAAAGAAAAGGAAGATAGAAAACGAATGTAAAAGAAGGAAAAAGAAAATGAATGTAGAAGAAAGAAGAAGGAAAAGGTGAAGAAAAGGAAGGGTAGAAAGAAAGAACAAAAGAGGATAGAATTGAAAGGAAAAGAAAAAAAAGAAAGCAGGAAAAAGTGAGAACAGAAAAGATAGAAAGAAGAAAAAAGTTTCATTCCCACTGCAAGAGTTAAACATACAAAACTACTGATGCATATATACCATACAGAATGTTTTTTTTTCATCTGCTATTGATATGTTTGTACGTTCTAGCAAAAATAATTTTTCCACAAAAGAACTGAACTCCGAAGTAAGAATCAATACAAGCACAGAAATTGATGTTGCTTTGTTAAAAACAATAAAACAAGAAACAATAGAACAATAAAAAATAATAAGACATAACAAAAAAACAATCAAAAAAATAATAAAACAGGAAACAATAAAAATCAATTAAATAAAAAACAACAGAAAAAATGTCAAAACAAAAAACAATTAAAACACAATGAAGAAACATTATAAAAGCAATAAAACAGTAAAGCAAAGAACAATTGAAAAACAATAAATAACAACAAAAAAACACAAATAAACAAAAAATCATATTCCTGAGTTTTCATAAATTATTCTAATTTGACTGATACTACAATGTCTCCAAAACCATGGCACAACTTTCCATTGAATGACATATTGAGATTGCAAAATACTTACTCACATACATAACACAAACTCATACATACACTCATGTACATGTGTGTATGTGGCATATGTGTGCATATGTGGCCTGTGAGTGTATGTTTGGATATAAGAATGTTATATGTGTGTACGAGGCATGTGTATTTGTGGTATGAGTGAATTTGCAGTGTGTATGTATACGCATATATTTTGCATTTTCATTTTGATAAAAAGTCGTCGTACCCTCCAAAGCTATTTTGACTGAGTTGAATTGAGTTTTCGATGAGGGATTTATGTTAAGGAGGGACACTTGAAAGTTCAAAAGATCAATATAACATTTCTATAAAAGTAGAAATTGATGGCCTGCCATAATTCCTGGAAAATTTGCGTACGCCATCAGCATCGATAAGTCCTCCTGAAATGTGAATTTTATAATGAGAACTGACATTCAATACAATCCTCCTCACTATATAAACCTCTCTCCTATAGAGTCAGGTGATCTTTAATGAATGATAGTCACATAATACAATATTATAACCTATCCTTGATCTGATGAGGCATGTGTCAGCAAATTCCTCTCCAAAAGCAAACCACAGAGCAAGAGCCAGAAAAAAGTCAGTACTATAAACTGGGAGCTTCCCCTGCCTGCCGAACATTCTCTTGTAATTTGTGGCAAGTCCTGCACATTCAGTAAAAGCTTTGTTGGCTATCTGAGGACCAGCAACAGATGTTGAAAATCTTCCTAAATCTTTCCTTGCAAAGTTGAGCCATGATGACAACTTATAATCCCATTCTAGAATGAGTCGTACGGTACCTGAGATTCATTCAATGGCTGTTCCTTCCCTCCCCAATAAACTCAAAAAGGTACCACAATGTTTTTTTCTCTAGGAAAAATTATCTTGAAGTCAGGCTATTTACTCGTGCAGACAAAAAACCCAATTACCAATACAACTATTTTTCAGACACATCTTGCCTTAAGGAAAAGATAGAGATAGAGAATATCACTTAGATGTTTGGGCAGGAGAAATTCTAATGGTAAATAATATGACACTCAAAAATAATCATCTCTGAAAAAGGTGTCAGAGATATTAGGCAGGTACTCTAAGATCTGAATACAAGTTGAAGCAGGGGTTACTAAATAGCAAATCAACCAAATGATACCATTTCTGACCAATACTGAGAGATCAAAGGAAGTTGCAACTCAGGTAGGAATATTTAGTCATCATTGCAGAATTTCCTTGAGTGATCTTATTCACTAGGGTAATTGTGTTGTCAAAAATGATAATATATCCCTATCAAGTATAAGTGAATCACCATTGCCCGTGCATGTACCAGAGCTAATTATCTGGAAAAATATCTAAAATTATCAAGAAAAATAGATCTGTCATCTAAAATCATCAAAGAAAAAAGATTTTTTTATCAAAATTTATCCAAGAAGATACCAGCAGAAGATTTTGGAGTTGTTGGCTCAACCATAGAGACCCCCAAAAAGACATTTTTGGAAAAAAAAAAGAAACTATTTTTAGATAGTGCCTAGTGATGCACTCGTTCACATTTTCAAAGATGTAGCCCCCACAAAATGTAATCAGGCATTGCCGGACACATACACAGACAAGTGAGCAAAGAACCTGTAATCCACTTGGCTGGTTGCTTGGGCAGGCTATTTGGGGGACTACAATGATTCGATTTGACAATTAGTTCATGCATAAAAAACTAAGTAAGCTTCAAAGATATTTCTAAGATTTCACAAATATTGCGCCAAAAATGGCGCCAGAAACTTCACATTGTCTAATATATACTCAAGTATGTACACCATTCATATTCTATACTTTTTTTTCTATTACCCCCCTCCCCTTGTTTTTTCATCTTTTCCCTCTCGCAGAATCTGATTTTCTTTGAAATGGTCATGTAGCTCTGACATCTTGATTCACCTTTTCGGCCCTGGGGTGCTCTCAGCAACTTAGAAATCAATAGCAGATGGGCAACACTCACAGAGCAGGGAAAGAAATACTGGTCATTTTTAAGCTTGCCTAAAATTCTCCATCAGTTATGATGAGTCATTGCTAAAATCCAAGCACACCTTGGCTTTTGAATGCTGATTTTCAGGTTAGCTGGCCCTCCCCACAAGGGAGTTTTACACTACACACTCTTCCTATCACCTAAGTAATTATTAGATTCATGCACTTGTGGCATTTGTGATAGTAACATAGTATCTATCTATCCAAAGTTGTTTTCATCTATCCAGTTCTATCTTTCAACCTATCTATACTTGTCTCTTTATTTCTAATTGATATAATCTATCTATCTATCTATCTATCTATCCCAGTCCACTCATATCTTTCTATCTGTTCATATTTATCTATGCCAGTCTCTTAATCTATCCCAGTTTCTATTCACATTCATCAATACTTGTCACTCTCTCTTTTTTTCTCGCTCTCAATAACTGAATAGTTAAACCACACACGTATCTATCAGAGCAAAATAATTAAATAATTCCATCTTTTTAGATTGTTCAAAAATATTTGGTGTAGATACAAATTGGGTGCTCAAGATACGAATCTGGATTCTTAATTATTACAAATTCTAACAAAATACAAAAATTGCTTTTCGACTACAAATACCTGTCTAAATATGGGACTCAGCCTCCCTTCTATAGATCACATAAAAACCATATGAAAATTTATGAGTTTAAATGATGCACATATTTTTGCTTATATTTTGTTCCTAAGTATTTTTCGTGAAAGCTAAGGATTAATAAGGTTGTATCAGTCTAACAGTGACAAATTTTGCTTGATGAACTTTCACCGATGTTGGGTCAAATTTGATATCAATTGCATAATATCACTTTGGGGCCACCATATTTTGGGATTTAGCTATTATTTTCAAACAAATTAAAACAAAAATTGAATATTTATAAAACTAAGAACCAATAATCAATCTCTATGTATCATAAATATTGAAATAATTTTTTTTTAAGCTATGCTTTTTGGGGGTCCCCTAAAATCTTGCTGCCCAGTAGAGCTGCACTGTTGACACTGCTTAAGTATAGCTCAGCTCAGGTCCAAGTTAACATTAATAAAAACAGTTCTGGTTAGTCATGCAATAGAGACTGCCATGTGACCAACAGCATATTGTGTTGGGGATGACCAATCAAAAAATTGGAAAAAGGGGGAAAAGTCTGAATTATCAAAAAGAAAGTGGGCATGAACTAAGGACCAATCTAGAATTGATTTAGATTGCGAATTGAAACCTCAACTAAATACCAGGAGAGAAATTTTCAAAAATCAGAAATTTTTTTTTTTATTAGATATGATAAGGTGTAAATTTTCAAACTTCTAGCTCGATTGGTGCAGCCTGTAATACATACGTACATGGATGCATCCATAGCCAGCCAAACCAACTTGGAAACTGAAAAAACTCATGTTGACAGTTTTGGTTGACAGTTTCTAATAAAGGGATTGCCAATGGTAAAAGGTTGAGAAATATTGGTTTTCAAGAATGACAACCAAGAAAAATTCAGGATGGCCACATAAGAGTTAGCAGTCGTGTTTAAGACAGAATTGTCTGAAGTTGATGGTTTAGTCTCTCACGAGTGTGATGTCAGTTCCTTGTGGTGGTGATGGTGGTGC
This sequence comes from Thysanoteuthis rhombus, assembly GCA_963457665.1. Lineage (NCBI taxonomy): Eukaryota > Metazoa > Mollusca > Cephalopoda > Oegopsida > Thysanoteuthidae > Thysanoteuthis > Thysanoteuthis major. Next base: position 45,957,766 of record OY735210.1, read on the forward strand.
TTTGAAGTTACATTTAATAACACTTATTTCATAACATCTGTTCAGAAGCTTCTTGTCAAGGGATTTGGAAGGAAACTAAAGTAACAAAGAACAAAAAATAATTCTTGAGGATATTTTCAATATGGAGATGATTCAGAGATAAAGGTTCAAGACATCATCTGGTTTTGTCGGGAAAGTGAAGAACACCCGTGAGGAAAATTAATTTTTTTATCATAGATACTGGTTGGTTGGTCCCAGGAGAATGTCAGAGGGTACATCTACGATATGCATATTGAAAAGAAAATCTGCTATTTCACCTCAGAGAATGAGATGATCAAAAACCTTTTTGATAGTATTTTGAATGCTTTTCTTGGCAGATAGTGAGAATATGTTATGCAAATCTTCCAAGAGAGGAAAAGCCTGCCTTCAAAGAAAATCAGAATTGGAATCCTTTCTTTTATCTGGGCTTGAACACTGATCTCTGGCACCAGACATAAATGCATAATTATTTCAAATTGGGAAGGGGGCTGTTCCAATGTTTACTTACTGGAAGAAAGAATTAAATGAATATCATTCACATTGTATGAGCTGTATATAGATATTTGTCCAAGTTTAGATAGATCTAGCACAAGACTACACTAGTAAAGTACCTTAATCTCAAGCAAAAGTCAAATAAACTGGGCCCTTTCCATTTTTAAAGACTGGTATAACATCATCTTCCTCATTCCATTTCCTTCCGTTTGGCTTTGTATTTTGCTAAGCTAAGCTCAGAAAATATCAAAACTCAGTAAACCAACCTACAATGGTGTTTACAAATTGTGAGATGATACTGATGCTGAAACCTAATATTGAACCAAGGCTCCAGGTTTTAAAGCACTATCTCTTTTTCACAATACTGGTTTTCCTTTTTTTTCCTAAAAAGAAGGATAACCTTAGGAAACGGTCTATTGCCATGTTTACCTTCCAGCAGTTTGTGTTGCCCAATGGTGGTAACCATTAGGTTGATGCCATGGAAAAGGAAGGTTTCCTTAAGATGAAATTATAGTATTTGAAAATATTCAGCCATTTTGAATATCACGAAAATCAGCGTAGTGACCTTGACACAACTTTGCAACCAAACAGAGGGTAACTTACTGCACGTTCATGAATAGAAACTCTCCCATGCGGTTACTTTGTAGGCAATGATTTGTCATTGAGTAAGCTTGTGTACAGTGTAACTGTCATATTCACAGTGACTAAGCCTCCCAATTCTTCACATCTTGTGCATGCTTTTTTGGCAAAACTCTATATCTCCAAAATCTGTAAATCCCCACACAGATCAGATTTGGCCCCCTCGGACATCTGGCTTTTTACAGAGATATTTCAGACCATGGATGCGATTAGGGAGAATGCAGTGAGACAACAAACATAAAAAAGAACTTTGTAGATTACCTAGATAACAGAGAGGTCACTGGGTGTTCTTGTTTCCAAGGGAAGTACTTCAAAGGAGAATAAGGAGCCATTGTCCTCAGAAGGCTATTTTTTGGTTAATATCAAATGACCAGATGTTTCCTGGACAGTCCTCATAAATATCAATAGCAAAGTTTCCATAACATATTTTGCCAAAGAACTGGTGTCGTCATCTGAAGGACTGGCCAATCACCAGACTACACGAATCCAATCATTTTCTGATATTCTTTTTCCCTTATGCCATTTCTCATGCAAAATGGTTGCCATAACTCATGATTATTCACATAACAGTGTAGAAAAAAATGCCATTATCAGAGCTTTTTTGTTTTATTGGCAACAAAAGATGTGCTTGGTTGATTTAAATTTGAAACCAGGTCTTTTATTCGTAATATTGCAATTCTGTTCCGAATTTCAAGAGCTGCAGAACACCATTAAATATTCTTATGAGAGCCATGTTAAATTTTATCTTCAAATAGGGCAAAGATTTTTCTGTTTTTATTTTCACTCATTTACTAACTTTGTTCTTTCCTTCTGAATTCTTTCATAAAAAAATAAAATCTTTTTTCTTTTTTATCTTTTTTGGATACTTTCCTTTCTTGTTTCAGTCAGTAATTTTATTCCTTTCCTTTTAATCCAACTTCTTTTTTATTGTTCAATGAGAACTCTTTCCATCCTTTATATTTTAATTCATTCATTCTTTACGCTTAAATTTACTTGCCTTTTTCATTCAGTGGTTTCTTCCTTTCTTCAGGCGTAACTTCCTCTATAAACAAGTTTATTTTTTCACCATATTATGTGAATACATTTACGAGAAACTGTCAAACAAAACTGTCAAAATAGGTTTCCTCAGTTCTCAAGTTAATCTGGCTGGCAGATATGTATTTATGCATGTATGTATGTTTGTAAGTACCATGCGTACAGGCTGCACCGAAGGATCTAGAAGGCTGAAAATTTCAACATTTCTTCCTTATTATATCTTGAAAAAAACATAATTTTTGTTTCCAGAAAATTCCCTCCCTAAATAGGTTTTTAGTGAAGAGGGGTCAATTTGCAATGTAAGTTTATGCTGAATTGATTTCTTTTTGTACTCACTTGTTTTTTTTGAAAATTCAGACCTTTATAGTGATCATTGCCCAACAAAAGGTAAGAGAGGTTACTTATTCATTGATCTGCCTCCAATTTTTGTGATAAATATCCTCCAACATAGTATCCAGCCAAAAGATGTTGATCCCATGATGGTTTCTATTGAGTGACTAACCAGACCTGTTTTTATATTTTAATTAATTCATTTTTTATACATAGATTAACTTGGCTTTTCTCATTTAGTAGTTTCTTCCTTTCTGTATGCTTAATTTCATTCATTCTTTATAGACGAATTCATCTTTACTCCATATATGAATACATTTATTCATTTGTATATAAATTCATTCAATATTTTGAATTTGTTTCTTTTCTCATACAAAAATTTTTCAACTGGCATCTCACCGTAGTGTAATTGATAGCCATAGGCATATGATCCACGGGGGCCATATGGACTTGGTGGGGTGTGTCTAGGTTTGTATTTAGGCTACCTCATCATGGGGTAATGATCAAACAGACCCTCTCTATTTTGAAGTAAGATCAATCCTCATTTGGTACACCACACTTAGGCCTTATGCCAGACTATGTTTGGTAATTACTTATAGATACTCTTATTTCTGTACATTTGAATTCATTCCTTTCCCCTTTCCTAAATTCATTGATTTCTCTGTATCTCAATCAATCAAATCACTGTAGTCCCACAAATGGTTTGACCAACCAGCCAAGTGGGCTACAGTTTCCTCCCTCTTTCAGTGTCTGAGTCGATCTTTGTGCCAGTGAGTGAGTGAGTGTGTATCACCAGAAGATTTTTGTCACAATTTGTGGGCTTTAACTTGGAAAGTTTGCATGAGTACTCTAGTAGGCACCATCCAAAAATATGTTTTTTAAAAGTGTTTTTTTTGGTCTCGAATGTCATTTTTGACCAATCAACACTGTCCAAAGTTGAAATATTTTTTAGAAAATTTTATGTAAAATTATGTGAAAATTCCAGCGCAAGATTTGCTCATTGTTGGTCTAAAATGAGCATTGAGACCTAAAAAAGCAATTTTCTTGAAAAAATTTTAAAAAAAAAAAATTTTAGATGGTGCTTAGTGGATTACTAATCCAAATTTTCAAAGTTGCAGCTTCAAATGTCACAATGAGCGCTTGGACACTCACACACACACACACACACACACACACACACACACACACACACACACACAGAGGTAAGTAAAGAAAGAAGAATCAGTAGCCCACTTGGCTGGTTGATCGGGCCATTTGTGGAGCTACAATTATTCGATATAACCAATCATCTTTGGTCAGAATAAAAGTAGATGTTAAGTTTGATTCTCCTTCTATTTGTTTCCTCTCTGAATCTCTTTTTTCCTTTCTTCTTCAATATTTTTCTGTTGTTTCTCTTTCTTCTCTTTTTTTCTTCTCTTTTTCTTTCTTTTCCTCCCCTAACCTGCAATGTTTTCTTATTTCTCTTTGTGAAGTTTCTTGTAGTTTTACATATTTTCAATTTTTTTCTTTTCCTTTCTTCTCTTCTCCTCAAGTCAAGAACTTTACTTATCAGCTTTGTTTCCTTTCCCCTCTTTATTCCTCCGTCCCTCCCTCAATCTCATCACCTAAGCACTATGAGGCCATCATTGCTTTTTAGGGAGTCTTTTTGGCAAAAAGATGGCAGAAAGTACACAAGAACTACACCATCCAACTGACTGACCCATCAAAGGGGTTGCATTGTGCCAAAAAGCACAAGTTATTCAATTTAGTATTGAGGGTCAAGATATGTGTCCCAAATTTTTTGGCTGTTTCCCGGAACATAGAATTCTTTTAGCCTGGTGACCCTCAGGACAGAAAATATAATTTTAGTGTTTCTTCATTGAGTTTCATCTAATATTTTTTTTAACATAACTTCATTTTTTTTCTTCTTCCATTTGAAAAAACCCCTCAAAAATAAGGAATTAATGAAAAGCAGCATTTGGACCAGATACTATTATCAAAATTTGCATTAGACACTATCAACATATTTTGTTTTTCTTTCATTAATTACCTTATTTCTTTTTATTTGTTTGTTGTTTGTAACATCTATTGAGTGAGGGTGTGAAATTTTACAGTTTACAAGTGGGATAACTTGCCCTACATTGTACTATAAAGGCTTTTACTTTTAGTTGCTTTTTATAGACATTAAAAATTTCTATGTTTTCCTGCATCTGTTGCTCACATTACACCAAAGACACAAGGCACCATATGTGACTGTTTCCAACCATGGGAGAGGGAATCACTGATATAAATAATTTGGAAGATTTCAATATGAGACAGAATTGGGTGAACCAAGTTATGACAGATGCCAAATGTTCCTTTTCTAAAATGAGAAAGAAGACTCTAAAATAAAAAGATGGTGAAAGATATCTTAGGCAAAGGAAGGATCAGGAAAAAAGATTATCTCCCTTTGTTTTAAAACATCTCCTCGACTCTTCTAGTCCGCACTACATATTGATAAACCAGTTCAAAATAGAAAACACAACTGGTAAACTAGTTGATGTTATGCTTTGAAATGTGTGAAGAATAGGCAACATTCAGCCATCCTAAATGTGACAGTCATATAGCACACAACCTCTCTTAATGGTGTCTCACTGCCAACTGAACAACCCCGTGGGAGAGTGTCAGTTTATGTATGGACCAATGAAGTCCCAGTCCCCTCTAATTGGTTATCATGTTGCATTAAAGCTGCACAACCTGATCATGAGATATTCAAAAAGGCTGGATATTAATTAAACAGGCATCACACACACACACACACACACACACACACACACACACACATATATATATATATATATATATATATATATATATATAAATATATGCATATATATATATATATATATATATATATATATATATATATATATATACATATACATATATATGTATATGCAATGTTTATTGATGACCATTGGAGTTACAAATCTTTTCTGATTTTTTTCTCGAGAGAGAAATGAAATCATGTGATGTCTGTGTTGGTCAAGTTTAATGTACTTTTCTAATTTCCTCTCTCTTTTGTAAAAAGTTGCTCATCCAAATAGGAATTGAGTCAACATTGATTTGTCTTTATTATTTAATTGGCCAACTATAAACATGCATGCATCAATAAAGGGAAGAAATTTTATATTGGAAACTTATAATTGAAAATCAATGGGTTTCGAATGTTAGTTTCTTGTAAAGAATGCCTCTGGTAGAAATTTTATCTGGGTGCAGCGTCATATTTAGAGGAGAGTGTTCAGCCATTGCGTCACGGGGTTAAACTGGGCCTGAAAGCTCTTTAAGTAGAACTGCGTATCGAAACTTGTAATTCGATACAAAATGTCCATTAATAAAATAGATTGACCCTAACGTCCATCAGTGTGTGAATATGTAGTATTACGAGTAGAAAAAGTTATTGCAAAAGATAAAAACAATTATTACAACAAATGTACAGTGTGAGTGTGAATGTGTGTGTGTGAGTGCGTGTGTGTGTGTGTGTGTGAGAAAACAGCTCCCCACTACCCAATAAAATCATACCCAGAGGCCCTGTCAAGGGGTACAAAGTTTCTTTTGGAGGGATCCCTCCCCTTTTCCATTAGTCTTCTTATTTTTATCCCTTCCCTGATGGTTTCATGCCATGAGCTGTAATGTCATTAAGAGTATGGAAGATGAGAAACAGGTAGAATGGAGCGCTCCGTTTTGCCTTTGAGGCTTTAGGCTTCAGTACTCCCTCCATGATGAATATGAATAAGACTTGCCACCACAGTTAATAATTGAACAACCTGATCATCAAGATACAAAGTCATGTAATAAAATTCTATTGAAGAACAAATATGGGCAGAATATATTAAATTTTTGACATCACTGGCGTTTTCAAATGGAAAACATCTGAGTTAGAGGAAAAAACATCTAGATTCCGGAAGATCTAGATGTTATTGATAAACCTATCAAAATAAAGCCCCGTAATGGTCAAAGAAGATTTTTTTTTCTCATAATCAGAAAAAACATTTTCAGAAGGGGTCTAGTGGAGTACTGATGCAAATTTTGTTGGTTAACAAAACAGTGAGGCCACAGGTCCTGGAACACACTAACATGAATATATAAAAAAGGATAGAACCCGTAGTCAATTTGATAACTACAATTATTCAAAAGGTTTGGTTAGTCACTCAATAGAAACTGCCATATAGTAAACATCTTTTGCCATCATGATCAATTGAAAAATTTGAAAAAGTTGTGTTTGATTAATAAATAACTTCCTTTACTTTTTGTGTTTTGGTAGTGACCACTAAAAAATGCCTGAATTTAAAAAATACAAGCGGACGTGAACTAAGGGATCAATTTATCATAAACCTAACATTGTAAATTGAACCCCTTCTAAAAAACTATCAAGGGGAGGGGGAATTAAAAAAAACAAATAACACCATGGCTGGTATGGAAATTGTAATTGCAATAATGTTACATAAACTAGTCTGGCGTGGATCATATACTTTAATTCGAATTTTAAACTTTTGAATTGTCGAGACGCTTCCTCCTATCTCACAATTCAAGTTTCAAAATGAGTAATAACAGAAACCGCCTGAAGCTGAAGTCCATCATGCGAATGTTTATTAAGCTTTTCCCTTCACTGTAACTGTGGAGTCTAAGGCAGCTTTTTTGCAATTGCACTGCCTGACACATCCCTTCGTACATTTTCAAGAGTCATGTTCATAGCTGGACTGTCCTGTATCTGGAGGAATGTCCAGAGGGATTGTCAGTATTCTTCGGATGTCTTTGATCAGCCAAATCTACATGTTGAAGGTAGTTCAGATGAGGACACTGGCGTCTAAACCAATGCATGAACTCCTAGGCACACTTCTCTCTTAACATGGCCTTGGAGGCCAGTTTTTGTTGGAGGGAATAGCAGCACATTGAACCTTTTCACAAAATGCTTACTTTTTGCTACATGTATTTCTGTGCTTGTGCTGGTTCAATCATGGAGCAGTATAACAAACTTCTCAATTGTAGCCTGTTGTTTGTCATCAGGGGCAGGAAATTGTTTCAACAGAGCGTGAGTGAGCTCTAGATAGACAGTCCATACAGCTCATGCTGTCTTTCCCCCATAGGCAACACCATTTGTGAGTGTCACAGAACGTCAATGCATGGAATAGTGTAGTGCCTAGCCCTGCAGCAATTTCATGAACTCCCAGGTACATGCCTTTCTTAACAAAGCTATGTAGGCCAACTTTTGTTGAAAGAAATGGCATCATGACAGTCCATACAATCCATGCAGTCATTTCTCCTTGGCAAACAAAGTTTGTCTGTCACAGCCCATCAATCCATGGCACTGTGGAAGTGCAGCTGCCTTCTCAGGGTTTAGCTCAGCAGCTATTTCATGAACTCCAAGGTGTCTAAAACTGTTTCTAGTTCCAAATGCCAAATGAAGCTTATTTCCTGGCTGTAGACTCTGAGCCACTACTATAGTAAGCACCTCAATCAATAGTTTGAATCATTATTCCCTGATGACCATTCCATGGATAGGCCACATGTAATAACATGTGACGATTCTTTTCCTCATGCATATATAGAGCAATTGGGAGTAGATCTGGAAGTGGTGGCTTGCTGAGGACTTCCACATCCAGCTGTTTATCCTCCTCCACTGAGCAAACTGCCAAAGGGAAACTGGCCTGAGTAGAACTTGCAATAAAATGCAATATTTAAGATGAAGGCAAAAAGTAATCATAAAAATTATTAATAATGACTAGTAATATTTCATTTAATAGAAATAAATAAAAGAAACTTGCCATCAAAAACAATAACTGAACAACAATGGTGTCAACATTTAAATCATATGAAAATTACCATTGAAAAATGTATATGCTCAGATAAATTTCTACCTATGTCATCACTGATGTTTTCCACTGGTAGACATCTGATAGAGTCGAAAAACCATCTAGAAACATTTAGATTCTGGAATCTAGATATTGATAAACTATACCCATTGTATGGCCAACACTTGAATTCAGCTGATTATGTCCTTAATTTCATACACCAAGAGGTCAAAAAAGACTTGAAAAAAGAAAACATTTTTGAATGGATGTAGTGGAGTACTGATATCTATTTTCAAGTGAACAAAACGCTATGGAACGCACATTGAAAAACTCACAAACACACAAACAAATAAGATAGGATAAAACCCTACGCCATCTTTAATGGCTACGGTTATTCAAAGTATTATTGGAAGGTGTTTCTTCATTTTGAATGTTTGTTATTTGATTGTTTATAATCAATTAACTATCTTCTCTGAGAGAAAGTCATTAAGAAAATCCGAGTAACTAGAAATCTTATTCTCTCGGGACTTTCTTTCGAGTCTGTTCCAGAGATATTTTATGCTGAAAGATAACGTGACAGTGAAATGCAGCAAAACATACAAACAGTAATAATCTTACTATTTCTATTGCTATGTAAAAAAAGTTATTTGGATTAAAGTGAAAAACAAACATAGTCATGGAAGATGTGAGAGTTTGATTTGGCAGAACGAAATAGCATAGATGTTCCTACATGCTCCCGTGGAAGTGGGATATATTAGCTCCTAACGAAAGTTCTGTTCAGTGTAACAATTTACTTGAAAACACAAATATACAGACGATAAAAGATACACTTAATCACTCGTATATACTTCTTTTGATAATTATAGTTCATCTATCAACAAGTTTTTCAACCTCAAATTTGTGAAATTAGTTAGATTTCAAACTGATATGAGGAACTCACGTACATCCAACCTCTTCACTTGAAAACAGTTTTGCAAACTCCTAAACAAACGACATAGTCAGTTACAGCAAAGTCAAGAGTATGGTAGATGGGGCATCTTTTCAAAGTTGAAGGCCTCTTCGAGGTCTTTGGTCACTAGAGCAGTATAAATTCATGCATTATCACGATGAAGAATGAACCTTTTGAAGTTTATAAAGGATTGGTGTTTTTGATTACCCCAAGCTGTTTTCAAATGCCAAAATTGTTGGCAGTAAACTTTCGCTGCAACTCTTCGGTTATTGTTCAAAGGTTCATAATTGATGATTCCTTGCGTATTCCACCAAATACTCAACAAGTTCTTCTCTGGATGAAGTTCACTTCTAGGTAGGGTCACTGGTCTATCATCATAATTGAGCTACAGATGATGACACTTGAGATTGTGAAAAAAGATACATTGCTCATCCCCAGTAACAACAGTCCAAAAAAGGTGCTTTGAGCCACCGAGAAGAGAATACAGTAACTCATAACAACCAGCACGTTGTTGGCTACGAACAGGTCATATGGGAACAATTTTACAAACTTTGACGCCTTTGCTAGCTTCTTCGAATCGTGATGAACAGTGATATGGCAAACATTGAATTGTTTGCCAATTCCCTGACTGTAACAGTAGAATTTATTGCAACAATCAGAACAACTTTTACAAATAGATACAACTTTTACAAATGGATACAACTTTTACAGATTCAGATTTTGTTGGTGGCAACTTTTTTGTTCAGAATTTCGACAGTTCAACTCAATAAAGAAAAAGTTTATTTACTCACCAGGGCGAAGTGAAACCAGTAACAGCGAGACACAAAGATGCTTTACAGCCATTTTCCTTCGTAATGTTTGCTAAAAAAGAAAAAAAAATTATGAGCAATCTTCAAAGCTTGGCAAAATGAGAAGGATGAAAATTATTGACAGAACGATTAACAACAACAACAACAACAACAACAACAACAACAACAACAATTACAACAG
>OY735210.1:45973028-46040528 GCA_963457665.1 Thysanoteuthis rhombus
CTCTCTATATATATATATATATATATATATATATATATATATGTGTGTGTATGTGTATGTGTGTGTGTATGCATGTGCATGTATAATGGATATGATAAGTGATAGATATTAGTATCCGACAATCTAAGAAGAGGCAGTTACATGAATTAAATTTTACTCGAATCGAATTATTTATGGAAGTGAGCGAAATAGCGACGTAAAAAAAAGAAAAAGAAATAAGCCCCGTGTGAGATCTGAACCCACATCCCCATTACCATGGGAGCACCTATGTAGCCTAGGTCTGCGCAAACCGATTGAGCCGTCGAGACTCTGACACCCCTAGCCCATCCCTCCGATCACTGACCGCTTTTGTCACTGTGTTTTCTTCGTCTCAGAACTACGGATATAAACGTATTTCATATATATATATATATATATATATATATATATATATATATATATATATATATATATATATATATATATATATATATATATATATATATATATATATATATATATATATATATATATATATATAATCTCTGCAATGAAGCTTCCTTAAACTGTTGCTTAGAAACCTTAGCAAAGTCCTGACGAAACGAAATCAGTTCCTTGAAAACTAACAGTGACTAAAATCGGTCAGCGTTAAAAGACTAATATTTCACTTCTTGCACAACACACAAAAATGTCATTCTTGGACCAGATAGTCACCGACGATGAAAAATGGATTTATAACGAGAATAAAAATACGAAGAACGTCGTGACTCGTTCTGAGACAGCCTTCAATATCTCGACCTTTTTTTCCCCTTCCCTTCTAGGTTCTGTCCTCGCAAAAGCAATAGGAATTGCTCGAGAGATTTTTAATGACCATCGATGCGATGAAAGGTTTTTTTTTTCTTCGGGAACATTGGCAAAACCTTTTCAGTTATTCTTGACAAGCTTGTTTTTCTTCTTTGAATTTTTATATCAATTGCTGAAAGTGGTTCTCAAGGTAAGTGACCCGGGATTAATAAACAAAAAGATTTACTGAAAGCAAATCACTAGAAAGAAAAAAAAAACTTTAGAAAGATAGCACAAGAAATGATGGGAGCAAGAGAGATGAATGGGAGGAGGAGGGAATAAATGCAAGAAGGAAAAGATACAGATATGGGTGAAGAAGAGAAAAATGTACACCGATATAAAACGCCAGGGAGAGTTATGAGCAGGAGTTTGAATAATAGATAGAGAGAGAGAGACAGAGAGAGAGAGAGAGAGAGAGAGAGAGAGAGAGAGAGACAGACAGACAGACAGACAGACAGAGACAGACAGACAGAGACAGAGATAGAGAAAGAGACGGGGAAGATAGCAATGCTTTGGGACTGTTGTGTTGGAGTAGAAGGAAGTAGAGACGTAAGAGATGTAGAAACGCGCGAGAGAGATAGACGACGTCTGCTTTAGACATCTATTCAAGTTCAAAATTAATTAATTTGATGAAACCATTTTTCAATTGCAGTAAGGTAGCAACTAAAGAAACAGGAAGAATTTCTTTTCATTTTGGATTGTTTAGCCCTAGTCTAGACAAATAACTCAACAAATAAATCAACAAATGAATGGCGTTGTTTTCCTCGTAGTTGATGTTTCAAGGTTTCTTCATTGTGTTGTTATTAATGTTTTCGTTTTTCATGACAAAACCTTCAAGTGCTCGGAATGAATCATTGATCACAAAATCAACTTTGAGGCTGAGGAGATGTCCTGGTCTCAGAGTTCCGGGCATTCTTAGAATAGAAAAAAGTTCCGTTTGAGGCAGGGAGATTGTATTGCACCAATATATCGAATGAGGGTGGGTCTACCAACAAAATCAGCATTCAAAATACAGGATTTTACTGACTTCTGTTGCAGTTGGAAATTCATATCTATCTCAGCCAAAACACATAAATCTGGATGCTACATTGAAAATGAAGCCGCTTAAAATATTCATGGATAATTTTATCGGTCTATTAATGGTATCAAAACGAGTCAGTTTTAAACGCTTTATTTCGAGTAATCACAAGTATCTACCTGTATATATTCTTCACTTAATGATATCAGTCGGTTATTGTTCTTTGAAAGATCCTCTCCCAATGTGATCACAGTAAGCGGCTTCCTCTGCACTTTATTCTCGATCGATTTTAATTTTCTTCTTTGAGGTTAGAGGTTATAAATTGCTCCAAACTGACAAATGAGTAAGTGAATGAAACGTTGATTTAAAATAATTACCAATCATCATTTTATTTTTATATCGCAGCGACCGACATACAAACGAAATTATTTTTCTAGATCGCATTTTTCTTTCGAATTCATCATGATGAACAGTGAATCAATTTACCTTTACTGGAAATTAAAATCCGTATTTACAGTTCAATGCACTAATTATATCAAAGGAAAGAAATTCATCAGAGGAAAGAATATAGTTTCACAGTGGAATAAAGAAAACGTATTCAACCGTGAGGTTTCAATATACGCCTTTAATATATGAAAGCTTCGCCAAAAAATGAAGAAAAATAACTTCTACATAGAATTCTTAGAATTTTTCATTCACTTTGCACTATAAAAGGAGACAATGCGTCTGATGGGAATATCGTTTCTTTTGGAAGGGAGAAATTAATTACTTGGTTAAAGGTAATTTATAATCTTTAAAAATTCGGCTCCTTACAGTCTAAGTAACTATTCTTGCTGATTCTGCGCTTAGATGGTATAAGATTGTTCGAATAATAATATCGCCTTTTCAGAGAGGAAATGAAAACAAATACAAATTTAATCTCAATATAGATATCTCACTATAGTCTATATGCACTGAAATAACTCCTCAACTAGCCATTGTACGAAGCTGACAGTCGCCAGATATATTAGTTAACGCACAAGGCAGAGCAGCGACGAGTTTGAAGTTATTTGAATCCGTGGTTCTCGAGAAATCAAACAAAGATGAGAAAAATTACAGATTATAGATCTTTTATCTAAAATTAGAGATCTAAATTTATAAATGAAATATCTAAATTTGCAATAAATCTAAAGTCATTCATGAAATATCTAAATTGTCAACATTGAAAAGAGGTAACTAAAATATTTCGAAGCTGTAGTTTCGCACGACGGACGGAAAATCATTACACATAACTGCTATGGCAAGCTACTCCACACACCACTGAGTCCACTCCCTTCCAAAGATGCGTCTTTGAATGGACCCTGCCCTAGTTGAGTTGAATTTTATCAATCGAACTAGCATAGTGACCGTAAAAAGAAGTGACGTATGGTTCGGCACTTCTACGTAGTATAAGAGTGTGCTCTTCCAAGAATCAAAATGGCACTCTCCGGCACTTCTGCATAGGATCAGTGTGTAGTATATGCGCACTCATCAAAAAGTGTTTCATACAAATATGGATACACCCACCGTTCTATGTGGATGAGATAATCACCATCATTAGCAATTCCAGATGCCAAACGTAAAGACAATTTTCCACGGAACAACCATAGCCATCAAAGATGGCGAAGTGTCCGATCCTTTTTAGATGTACGAGTGTTTGTTTTGTTTATTGTTCCAACGCCCCTGGCCATACCTTTAAGTCTTTGGAAGTGTCATTAGTTCTCAACCAGACCTCTTCTAAAAGTGGTTTTTACGGAAGCTTTTTAGAATCCTTTTAGGAACTTATTCTGAAGGGTTTATTAGTTTGTTTGTTCCAGTGATCTTGGCCATACTGTTTTGTTGGCAGTTCTGAAAGTTCGCATCAGTACTCTGCTAATCTCTTGCTACATTTTTGATCTTTTGGGGGCTTCATTTCGACGGGTTTATTAATAACATTAAGATTATCTAGAATCTAAATGTTTCTAGATGTTTCTTTACACCATTTTAGACGTTTTCCCGTGGAAAAGGCGAGAGATGTCATGAATAGAATTTAATCAGACTATCTTATTCTTAGATGGAATTTTATTTACATGACTTCAAATTTTGACGCTACGGTTGTTCAATTATTAACTGGTAATGGCGAGTCGTTACTATTTCCTGATGCCCTTACTCCGAGAAAATAGTCACTTTTAGTTATCGAAACGAACGATAATCGGAAGGTTTCAGGTTTGGTGAGTACAGAGGATGAGTAGGGCCGGTGCAAGGATTTCATTCGCCCTAGGTGTGAATAAGTATTTGTGCGAGACTTCCGTGCACTTTAGGTGAGACTTGAAATTTGTTCCACTGGTTGTTCGATCTTCTAAATCCTTTTTTTTCTGAAAGGTCAACACTGCGCCCCGAGTGGTCTACGCAGTTGCCTATTTTTGGTCTAATTGATAGCACTGGCCCCGAGGATATGCTAAAACTTCGCAGCTTGATGTCTTTATTTTCTTTTCGTTTTTTTTTTTTTTTTTTTTTTTGCTGAGTAAGGTCTCGCATTGTTTCTGTTCGCCGAAGTAGTTCTTTTCTGATATAATGCACCATTGACACGTTCGAGTTGATGACAATAAACGTTTGCAGTGACACTTTCTCCAGGATGCAGTAACTCCTAGGGGACAATACCTATCATGTTCGACCAGAAGATTTGTGACTATCGCCTGCAATCTCAGAAAATTCAGTTGCCACGGGAATGCGGCGTAAGCTTGCTTCAATTCATCATCATCATCATCATCATCATCATAATCATCATCATCAATCCACTGCTTGGCAAAAGCCATTCTCAGCTCCTTCCAAGTCGACAATGATTGTGCCAAGCTTTGCCATGTCTTACTTGTTAGCCTTTCTACCAAATCTCTCCATCTTAGGTCTGGTCTTCTTCCACTGCGTTTACTATCTCTAAGGCAAAAGTCCGTTAACCTTTAGCAACACCCAGCCCATCCTTATTTTTTTTTCACTCGATTACTTCTAATGATATAATTGATTCTGGTCTGTTTTCTAATCCACATTGATATTTTCCCATCTTTAACCGTTATTGCTCTTTCCACAGCTCTTTGCATGATTCTGGGTTTGTTTTCAAGTGTTCAGACACTTCCCATGTTTCGTATCCGTATGTTATTGCTTCAAGTGATACCGAATGATTAACACTACACTCTCGGCACAAAGTAAGGTTTTAGGTGATAAATCTAATTAAAAGGTTGCGCATAATACGGTGTGAAACACAGTATATATGTAAGTAAATCAATAAGTCTGGGGTCCAATGATGAAAAGGGATCAATTATCCGCGACCCATGTCTGTTAACATAAACTCCTTCATAGTCGATACACCTAATGGAAGGATGAATGTAAATTACGTAGATCAGATACTATGAAATAGAATGTTCCGATAAAAATTCAGTTAAATCTGTGTCAAGCTGTGGACCGTTTCATCCACCATCGTATAGTTCCAACAGAACGTTAACGATGATTGCTGTGACTCAACACGTCTACTGTCACACAAGGCACATATACGTACCGTGGCAAGTTGCGTATTACCTCTGACGCACTTGCGCATTGCAAAGCTGGACGAAGTAGACCATTACATCTATTCAGGACAATGAGTTTCCGTGACATCCTCAAAAGAAGAAGAAATCAAGCGAAGAATCAATCTAGGATGGCAAGCCTTCGGTTGAGCAAACTCAATTTTCAAGAACAAGAAAATCCCATTAGCCCTGAAGAAAAAAGCGTATATAATCAATGAATCCTCCCGATAGTCACCAATGGAACTGAAACATGGAACCTAATCAAGAGACTGAGCTGCAAACTGAGGACCAAGCAATGTGCACATGAAAGAATCATGCTCAACAGCACATGGAGAGACTAGAAGACAGCGGAGTACATTAGGGGAAAAACAGGAGTCCGACACATCGTAGGATCCATCAGGAAACTCAAATGGAAATGGGCTGACTACGTTGCAAGAATGGCAGACAACCGATGGGCATCACGATTCACATCGAGGATCCGTAGAGATCAAATGCAGAACCGAGCCTAACAGAATATGATTTGGTGAGACGAACTGGACACGTTCAGAAAATATTGGCTCGCCAACGCCCAGGACAGAGAGAAGTGGCGAGTTCTGGGGAAGGCCTATGTCCAACAATAGACGATAAAAGTCTGATGATGATGATGAAATAAAGTGTCTGTCTCAGCAGAAAACGTTCTTTTTATCTGTTATGCTGTACATCCAGCTAACCAAGGTGGAAGTAGACGTGATAAAACTTTGAAACGCGTTTGATAAAATATCTGAGAATATATATATATTCTGTTTTGTTGTCATATGTGTAAGCAGAAAAAATTGCCAAGACTGAAACTCAGTTTTTTGCGGTAGTTTGAAGTTAAAAAATGGAAAAAAGACGCTCAAATGGCTCAAAACACAGCAAAATACTTAAAATGGCCAAATATGGTCAAAATGTTCAAGCGCCCTCGCGTTGATTTAGCAATTTCCAAACGGCTAAATTTTTATTTGTCGAAGACGGGATTCCGTCTGAAGATGGAGATTCAACATCCATGCTTAGTTTATGAAGTGGGAAGATTTGGCTCAAGTGATTATAGTTATGATTCTCGATAAAAGAAAAAAAAATGAAAAAACAAACAAAACAAAAATCATGTAAGAAACACGCATACTACTTTTGAATCTTGATCAACCAAGCATAGATACTATGGCAAAAAAGAACTCCTAATAAAAAATTAAAAAGAAACAATGAATTTGAGGTTCCAAAAACATGACTTCCAAAAAACGGGATAGTTGATGAAATTCACTTAGTTCACTGGGAAGTAATAGGTTAAACGCGTACATCAGGGAGGACAGTTCCAGAAATTTCTAGACACAAGCACCAGACATGACATGAGTGGGGATGGAGGTGCATACCCGCCTTTCAGATCATGGTTCGATATTCCAAAATACAACAGACACTCGGGGAAGGCTGGAGAATATATTGGCCGTAATGTTTTGATATAAAAAATGATAATGACAAGGAAGATAGTACGAATGAAACAAAATATAATGGTTGCAACAACTCACAAAAAAAAAATTCAGATAGACTCGTTCACGGTCCTAAACATTCACTATGGTTACTTTCAGGTACAGGGCAATAAATAACGAATAAGAAGTTTGAAAATTCAAATCAGAACCCGAAACACTGTCTTTTACTCGGGTTCAAACACCGATTTGCACCGGCCATTTAATCTCAGTAACTTAAATTCGAACTGTAGTAGTGTTCACTACAACTGTTTTGTTGACGTTATCTGCAGATTTAGTAGTATTATGTCAACATTTAAAATCGTACTTGGAAATTATTCCAACTTCTTGCATCGCAACACTATTGCTGTAAAGGGTTCAAAAACCTCTAAAAATAACAAATCATTTCTATACTTACATAAGTTATAAAAGAAAATGCTATTACATTAGTAAATCTTTCACTTTTGGCATTATTCTCTACGATGTGAAAAAAAATGCTACATTTTATGCGTAACAACCAAATACAAGTGGAGAATGAAGGATATTTCACTCGAAACTCTTGACTTTGAACGCCGTCTTTTCCTTGTGATTGGATTTCAAGAGTTAATAATTTTTCGCCTATAGACACTCCGAAGAGCAGAGGTCCGCAGCCACACCATGTTGGGCATAAGCGTATGAGTCAGGGGTCAGGGGGCATTTACCCCCTCCAAAAAAATTCAAGTAATTGTATTCAATTTTGGGCAAATCGGTGTAACTCGAGCAAAATCAGGTCTTTTGTCCCCCTTAACGAAATAGTTCCCCATGAGCTCATGACACAGGGTAATGTTGCTGTGGTTTCAGTCGCAAATAGCTTTTTACCAGATATCACTAGGTTTCAGCGGTTAGTGTTTTTTTTACAAAATGATAGTTGCTGGCCCTACGCCGAACCTTCCACCTTACTCGTGCTTGGGACCGGTAGGGTGGTCTACGCTATTTACCCATAACTTTGGGAGGAAAGTGGATTTGTGCCTACCCAAAGGGCATTTGTGCAGAATGAATGTAAACATCAAGGGCCAAGACTCGAACTCGGTTTTTAGGGCTGGCAACCACTACGCCACTCGCACCCCTTTAATAAATATTTGATCTACGGTTTTTATTTGATCTACAACATATTACAAGTCCGTTACATCAAATAGCATTTATGATGCCCAAAAGCAAATTAATGGTCAGCAATAGGAATAAAACTTTTTGCCAGGCTATTGGTCAAGCAGGCAACGTTATGGTTCACCTTGGAACCGAGGAATTTCGTTGCTTGGGCAAATCTGTCAGATCACACAGAGAAGACCGAGGCATTGAATCAATAAAAGCCGCCGTTGTTCCAGAGACAATGAGGACAAATTGAGACGAGTACTGACGACAAAGACATAACAAAGTGACATGCATAGATAAGCAGAGGACATGATTGACAAATCGGAATAATTCTGTCGATCGGATTTTTGAATGATGAGTAATGAACAAAAGAAGCATAGCTGCTGCGAGATCAAGCTCCACCTCCTACTTCTGTTTCAACTGATGATGATTACTGCAAGATGTATTGTATATGTGATAGGTTTTCTGCATCGCGAAGTGCTTTTGAAAACGCTGACTCATCTCCAGCGAAATGCATCAAATGTATATTTGTGATGATAAAAGACTTTGAGATACAATGCACTTGTTATCTCAATCTTTTTCACTTCCACCATTTTGTCAGATTATTTCACATCAACACAACAAATATAAGTAATAAATGAATACGTAGGTGTATAAGATCCATTAATTTGGCTCAGTTGGTAGGGAAGTCGTCTATCAATTACTTGGTCATGATTTCATATTTACTTTAAACATTTGCTCCTTATCATAAATTGCGTTATATTACATGGAAACTTATCAGAAATGATTTCCAGTCATTACACGATTAACACTTCACTCAATTTAGACAACGTAAAATAACTTATTTGAAAATCCTACCCTAAAATATTTCAGAGGGTAGTTCAATTTACTATGTAAGTTTATTGCTAAATTGATCTCTTAGTTTTTATCCGGCAGTGTTCATGCTTGTTTTGCTTTTTTTTTATATAGATTCTTCAGTGATCATCATCAGACAAACAACGAGAAAAGTAATTTATCCATTGATCACCCCTTTTTCCAATTTCTTGATTGATCATCCCCAACACGGAATGCTACAAAAAGTTCTTATGTCTGTACGAGGTGATACCGAAAATTTCGGGGATTCAGATAATAGAAAATTTTCTTACCCTAACAACTTGTTTCCGTCGCCTACTTCGAAAAAGTACATCGGCTTTAAAGGGTAGCGGCAAAAGTTCCGTACTACATTTGGTCCGCATGCACTCTACTGATACTAGTTCACATTGAATTTCAATCGGCATGTTTTTGTATGTATTTGTGTTATATATTGTAGAGATTGTGTGTGTGTATGTGCATATGGGTGTGTACATCTGTGCATGTGCGTATTGTGTACATATATATATATATATATATATATATATATGTATGTATATATGTGTGTGTGTGTGTGTATTCATAAGTATGTATATACATATGTACCTATACATACATGGGTCCGTACACATGCACAACAGAAAGTAGATGCAAACTGATCTGTGAAATGTGAATAACGCTAAGAACAGTCACGTAATCTCCTCGGCACCCCCCTCGCTGATCAGATCTTATCGAATCGATATGGATCGCCATCGATTTCTCCTTCTCCCCTGCCTCTTCTCCTCTCTGTTCCTTTCCTTTCTAATCAGTTTCTCTTTGTTTCTCCTCCTTATTAGTGCCGTGTCGTTAGGCAGCCACCAAGCTATTCCCAAACGTTCTCTCAAGTTTTTAGCACTGAACAATAATGACAATTATGAGAAGAAGAAGATGATGATGATGGTGATGATGATGATGATGATGGCAAAAGAGAATGACTTCGACAAGAAGAAGAGAAAGAAAAAGAAGTGAAAGAGAAGAAAAGCAGAAAAGGAAAAAGAAAAAGGAAAAAAAGAAAGAGAAGACGAAGCAGATGAGAAAAAGAAAAAAGAAGAAGCAAAAAAAGGGAAAAGAAGAATAAAAAAAGGAAGGAAAGACAAAGATGATGTTGATCATGATGAGGATGAAAACGCAACGATGATAATAATAATAAAGAGTAAAAGAAATGAAAGATTGGTTAGGAGAAAAATAGAGAGGAAGAAGAAGAAAAAGAAAAATGAGATGATAATTTTAATGATGACTAGGAATGCTCAAAACTTTTCCCATATAAGTTAATGATAATTTTTCTTCGCTTTCTACCATTTCAGCTCAAGAGAGGTTTTCATTAGGTCACTCCATATATGTATATATATATGTGTGCGTGTGTGTGTGTGTGTGTGTGTGTGTGTGTGCATGTATGTCAACAAGAAAAATTCTCACATCGTGCCATAAAATCAAATTTTGTGTAAAAAATTTGAACCACTGAAGAAAATTATATGAATTCCATTAACTGATATTGGGAACACACACACACACACACATATATATATATATATATATATATATATATATATATATATATATATATATATATATATATGTATACATGGTGGGTCAAAAGTAGATATACAGTACTGATCGGGTCATGTTTTGCTCGAAATGACCTCTATCAACGTTGCAATATTACTGGAACTAGTCTCCGACTCTGTGCCACAGTGTAACACATAAATTCAGGTTATCATCATGTTTACGAGATGAAGACCTTCCTACAATGCGCACCCAAAGTGAAGTCCATAGGTGTCAGGTTGAGTGAACCTGGCAGCCCCCCAATGCAGCCACATCGCCTGAACGCTCCCGGAAGGTGTTGTCAAGGTAATTCCGTACAAAAGAAGAGGTCTTATCTTGTCGAAAAAACAATATGAAGAAGTCAGCCCAGGTCGTGAGTAGTGGCACTAACACATTGTGCAACATATTTATTTGGCCCACCTTGAGAAGTCAATTATTGCCGCCATTACTATCCCTCTATGCCGAGATATCATCAGCATCCAGAAGCTGTGGTCATGGCGTTCTCAGGGGGGCAAACTCTGGTAGAACATACGGGAACGGCTGTTCCTCGAACGCTTAATGTATGTTTGAAATATGAAATAATCAATGAAAGGTAAAGAATGAAATGGTATTCAACTGGTACGAATAAATAACCTTCTAAAACAGGGTTTCAAGTGTAGAATATGAAGTATACAATATGCACTGAGGAGTAATTGAAGAAAAGTAAAAAACGAAACGGGTTATAACATATCTGAAAATAAATTAACGTCAAATACAGAGCCTTTTTAATCAATTTCAATCTACTAATCTTTATCTGAAGACAGTTCCACATCCTGCCAATGAAATTTAAAAAAAGTGCAGTCAAGCGACAAATAACTATAAAGACCGCCAGATTCAAAACCAGACGGTTTGGAAAAATAGTCGGTTATTGTGTTCCTTATATGATCCGGTACTGCGTTAAAAGAGAACAATCATATTTCAGTGAATTCGACGTGATTTTGTCGATTAAAAGAAATATTTGACCTTAGAGCCATAATATCGATAGGAATTTCTTTGTGAGTACAGACAGAGACGACCCTAATTTTCCTGGTATACCAGGAAGGCACACTTTGGTGCACTTCGAAGTATATCATTTATTAATGTTTTACAGTAAGAAAAATAAATAAATTGATTGGAATATGTATATATATATATACGTGTGTGTGTGTGTGTGTGTGTATACACCACCTTCAAGACTGATTGATACTAAATATCAATAAGTTGAATTACAATCCACTAATTGAACAAGTTTGTCGACAGTCATGGGGATTTCTTTTGCCAATCGTTTCTTTTGGTGTAAAAGCAGAAAGAATTCAACTGTAAAATATTCCTGAAAAATCAGAGAATTTTCTCATTTTTACTGCTTTTATTATGCCTAATTTGTTTCATTAGTATTTGGAAAAACCTACTGTGGCAGACACGTGCCAAGTGCCCCTAGCACGTGTAATCCTGGGCGACTGTCTGTGTTACTGGTACTTTGGGCTGGCCCTGCGTACACCATTCATTTTCATCAAATTCTTAAAACTATTCTGGCTAAATATGTCTACCAATGAAACATTAACCTTTTGCAAACAGACATAATAATATCCTCACTTAAATAGTACATCACACGTAAAAAAGATTTACTTATACCTCCTCGTTTGCAAGAAAAATGGAAAAAGCAAAAGAATAAAAAGCAAGCCGGGTTACTGCTGGGTAAAACTCCACTGCTACTGTTAGTCAAATGAAGATGATCATTGCACTTTTTGAATTTCATGTATAATAGATAAGAAATTATTGAAAAATATGTATACATTTGAAATAAATGTATTCATTTATTCGAATGGAATAAGCCCTTGAGTAAACTTTCGTTTATATCTAAGACTTGTAAATTTAGCTCAGTCAGTAAGACGATGACAATCAGTAGGTTGTGAGTTCAAATCGTGGATGTGAATTCTACATATCGGTTTACACCCCCGATTTTGATGAGGAATGATCATGTTCTTGTTACGGTAAAAAAATCAAGTCAACTTCAATTTTTGAGTTTGACAAAGGAAGGCTTTACTAGCCCACCGTGTGATAGCATCTGGCTTGGCTGTAATTCGTGCCAACCATTGAATAAGAAGTGCGTACATAGAGATATGCGTTTACTCTTCAATTACCTTGTAAACATCCGTGAATTATTAAAGAATCTATCCCATAAAAAACGATGAATATTTTATACTGCCTCTGCGACATTATTGCCTTCTCTAAACACCCATAGAGCATTATGTATCTTATGTGCTCCCAGGGGCACCAGAATTACAGGGGTAAAAATAGCTGCCGCTTCAGCTGTAGAGCTACAGGCGCTGATGGCGAATTTAAAGTCGAAGAAGCAGACGACTACAGCCTTAATCCTAATACTAATATTAAAAGTATCACCAATGACCCTATAAAAACTAACCCTTAAAATGTTAAGCCTAAAAACTACAGCTGGAATTAACTCAGTTCTTTGTTTGACTTTTTTGCGGAAAAGAGAAAGTTTATTTTGAAGAAAATCGTCGGTGAATCTAAACTGTGCATTCAGCCATTCGTGGCAAGGGTGCATTTGCACCCCCTCCAAAAAGTACTCCCAACTCATTTGCACTACTTTTTGTTTTGAAATTATGTACATCCACTGAATTTAGTTTTGTCTTTGAAATAGACGTCAGTAAGATTTTATAATTTTTATCCAATTTTCGTATTTTTCAAGCAGATAAGCTATTTATACATGGAAGAAATAGCATTTTTTCTCATTTCAGCTTGGTGGTAGTATTTGCTGATATTATAGCTTTGCATATACCGTACTCACTGCGAGACATGTCTTGACTTATTGACAGCTACATGTATTATTTTTACATCCTTCCCTTATACAAACAACAGCATTAAAATTCAACAATAACTTTCAAATTTCGAAACTTCGCTCTTGTATAGATGTTAATTTGTGTTTTATTTGGGCTTTGAAGAAATTTTCATTAAAATTCTGGCCCCAAGTCCGCGCTCTTTCAGAAAACACATTCATTGGGGTCCTTCAATCCACGGAAAATTTTAACCTGATTGCACGAACAATAACGTGATCGGAAATAATGAGTAAGCTTTTGCCGATTATACACTTCTGCACCCCCTAAAAAGTTGATTCCCCTTGATATTTAACCACGGAAAAGTATAGCTGAATTCAAGCAAAGGAAATCTTAGGCTTATGGTAATTATGCAGTAGGCGTAGACGTATTTCGGGGATGGTTTCTGAAAATGAAAACGAAGATTTTGAGCTCAAGGATAAAGAGCAGTATGAAGGACCTGAGAAGTTGAGAACTAATGAAATTGATCATTTGGAGCAACGAGCAACTAGTGAACTTTCTGGAAAATTAATGGTGATTTAGTCGACTAGTTTGACATTGGAAAAGGAAAATCTTTTTCCTGTGTAAGTAAACTCTGCCTCGTGACACAACCCGTCGCCCAGTTGCTTATGCGAAGCAGCTAACGATCATGGAGCTGTGGTAAGAAGTTCTCCCACATGCTGCGTATTCTCTAGACCAGTCGTCTTCAAGCTGACAGGTTTTGCTTAAGGCAACACTCCTCTTCTACTCTCCAGTTCCAATGAATTCCAAACATCAAAGAATTCATCGGATCAAAACTCATCCTTCTATGAGAAACACAATTTTGCTGAAAAGTAACTTAAGGATATCGAGAGCTAAGAAAATATTTTCATGACTGAATAATGGCGTTATGAATTTACATGAATTAAAGTTTTCGCCCCACATGCTGGAGAATTTTGCATTAACCTAATGAATAAAGGAATGCATGTCTGTTTGTTTAGGAGATCTCTATGAGAAGTGGTTTTTACCCGGTTGCTTATAGACTTTGATGAAATCACTCGTAAAAAAGTAAATTTTCTTGAACAATATTGTATATAAGATAAACTATAAAATGATTCAGAGAGTGCATATCTCTGCCAACACCATACGTCAACTAAAAATTGAATAAAATTCAGTGCAAATACAGTGTAGATGTAGAGGAGGTAACTGTGTTTCGATTTTTCCTTATTTTGCACCAACAAAAAGACCTGAATAAATACGCTTCGACGGAAGAAGTGTATGACTATAAAATGAATGAAAGAAAATAGATATTGGAGTGAAAAGCTGGCTGGGTTCACTGTGCGGTGGCATCTTGCTTGTCTGCTAATGTCCCTCTCCTCACAAGTCGTTACCTCGAGTCACTATTTTAGTTCCTGAATTTTAAACAACAAAAGCTCATGATAAAGGTCATGTGATCACTAAGCTTTTAACTGATTGGCTGTCATTTTCACTGGCGTGGACATTGCAAATTCCACGCTGAGCCTCAGCTGTCTATATTCAGAAAGGCAGCCGAACTTGATATGCTGACAGATTGTCTTCACGCCACACTTATCAATTTCATTTCTAATTTCTTTTGACTGTTTATGATTTACGTCGTAAGGCTCAGCTACGTTTATTATTTGATTTTTGATAAAATGGCAACTGAACGCCATCCAATATGGTTGACAAGTAACCGACATTAAATGTGAATGGCTATTGTAAGGTTGAATTTTAAATGTTATAAGTACAAAACAATCGAATGTGACGAGGATAATAGTGAGATAATAACTACGGCAAAGGGGAAGCTTAAGAAGAAGAAGGAGAGAGAGAGAGAGAGAGAGAGAGAGAGAGAGAGAGAGAGAGAGGAGGTAGAAAAAAGAAAGAGATAAAGAAAAGGCGAGCAGAATAAAAGATAGAGAAAGAAGAAATAACGAGTGATGAAAAGAAAGCGTCCAAGACTATATATATATATATATATATATATATATATATTCCATTCAGAATCGCACAGAGAGCAATGGAAAGAGCAATGTTGGAGACAACGATAAGAGATGAAAATCGACACGAATCTGAGGGGGGGTGCCACAGCAAAGGATATCATACATATAGTTAGGCAACAAAAATAGAAGGGGACTAGACTCTCGAGAAGAAAAAATGATGATAGATGGAGCAAAATATTAACCAATTGATGCCCATGGGACAAAAAAAATAAAAGCACAATAGACAGCAGGCAAGACCGGTAGTGGTATTTGCTAAACCAAAAAATACTTTGAGAAATGCATAAAATATTCTGGAGAAACTGGAAACACAAGATACCTTGAGAGATAAACAAACTGACCAATTGCTCAAATCTCTTAAACTTTCAAGTAACATCTCATATATATATATATATATATATATATATATATATATATATATATATATATATATAATGTACATATATATGCAAATGGAAATAACAATTGGAAGGTGAAGAGAAAAATTCAATAGATAGGTGTTACATTTCAAAATTTTCTATTATTCCGTGGGCGTAGTTCAATGCATTTCGGAAAAAAATTTTAAGATGTAACACCTGTCTCTTGAGTTTTTCTCTTCACCTTCCAAGTGTCATTTTCATCTACATTCTGTCAGATCACTTCATATCTACAATACAAACATATATAAATAGATATATATATATATATATATATATATATATATATATATATATATATATATATATATACGTAGATGTCTCCTAAGTCAAAATACCAGCACATTAGATGCAATATGCATTGTTTTGAAGAAAATGAACATCAGTCATGCATACATGAACCATCAACATGTTTGCGTATTTATGTTTGTGTAAAACATAATCTGATTCTCAAGAATGAAATCATGAGGAAAGAGGTGGATTTCGGCAATGAATGAAAGCAATATTGCGTATTGATTTAAGAATAACTCAAATTAGATAGACGCTGGGAATTATTGATGATTGTGAGTAAGGGAGAGAAGTGTTAGTTTATCAGAATTGCCTTATCAATGGTATGTATACAGGTTTTTGTGAGCTGGTCACTGAAAATCATCTATACCAGCAATTCTCAAGAAAATTTTGAAAATCATGAGGATGATGATGATCTTTAAAAAAATGGATCTTTCAAAAAGTTATCTAAAAATTACCAGTACAAGATTTGGACATCAGTGATTCAAGTTTTTAGCTGGAGCCTATATTCATGCTAATGTTCAAAGTTATAAAAAAAAATGAGACAAGAAACCCTTAGACACACACACTCACACTCTTTCACACACACACACAAGCAAAGAGAGGAGAATCTGTAACAAGCTTGGCTGGTTGATCTGGCGGGCCATTTGGTGGGGCTACAGTAATTCCACTGGTTTGCTTACCATAGCATCGTCTGGTCAGTTAGTGTAATGCTTAGTATGTATACCTCGTGCAGAAAGCCCCTAGATCGATTCCCCAACTCCAGTGGGAGCTGTCTCTTGAGAGACAGAAGCTTTATCAACCATAGCACAATAGTTAGAAGTCTTGAGGATTGATTTACTAAAGTACATTCTTGCTTGGTGCTCCACTATTGAGGCCTTGTGCCAGAATAAGGTAAGATTAGTAAATAATGGGGGGGGAACCATAGCTCAACAGACATCAGGTAAAACCGGGAGACAAACTTGCTAAACCAGTGAGTTTATTATGGCTTTGTGCCAGACTTAGCCAGGCTCAGAAAATAGCTATAAGGCAGCGGCTTTGAAACTTTGAAAATGCAACAACCCCTTCTATAAAGGAAATAGTCTGGTGGACCCCTATTTCTTACATTTAGTTTTTTGACCAATTAATGAACTACAATAAGAAAAACAATTTTTGATTTTTTAAAATCATATCTATTTAAAACATTTACATTTATTCAGAATCATATGCATGGTACAGGTCTGTGAACAGTAATAATGTATTTTGATAGCTGTGTGATAGATAATGATATTCCTCTGCCACAAGATTCGCCATGTCAGGTTCAGAGGGAACACAACTGTTGACCCCAAGAATCAATTGATTGACAACCAAGAGTTCTCAGTCCCCAGTTTCAGAACCACTTTAACGGAATTGGCATTAAAAATTCTAAGGGGAAGTAAACTGAGTCACCTTTTTAAGGCTCATTTCTTTTTTCCCACTTCGAACAACTGTCGAATGGCCTGAGTACTAAACATACTGTGACTAGTATTATTCCTAGACAGTCACCTATCTGGGGAATGACCAGGCTCAACATTGCTTAGCTTCAGTGATTTTACAAGAACTGGTGTATCTAATGAGATTTGGCCGTACATAGCAATTTTCTATGAAGATAAAATAGAACTATTTTCTTAATTGCTGGGAAGCAACTATTCTGATAAAATCTACATTCCCCGACCCAAATAAAAATTGCCAGTAGCTTTCTGAAGCAATTGATAAAAAATATACTGAACTGATGTGACTGAATACATTTTAGATATTTAGAGCCTCCAAGCACTTCTGTTGGTATGAAGATAAAAAAAGACTGTATTAAAAATGACCGAACACAAAGATACAAACACTTCAAAAGTGGGATGAAATTTAGCCTCCAAAGCTCAAAAGAGTTAAATCAACTTTAAATGCACTTTTTGGCCCTTTCTCAAGAAAGAACAAAAAGACAACCTCCATTCAGAAAGAGAATAAGAAAAGGAAACAAGGTTATTGAAGTGGAAACAAAACACCTTGGAAATAATGTTCTCATCTCTTCCTCAAAAAATTTTTCAAAAGCTTACTGACGATTTCTCTTGTCTTGTAAAGTATTGTGCTTTATTTTCTTTTAGTGTATTACTTTTGACGCTTGAAGTCTAAGTTTCAGTCTTGATTTGGGCCCAATAATGCCTAAAGTAATTTCACTTTCCCCACCTGTGCCAGTAGTCAGTATGGGTGTCCAAGTAAAAGCCAGGATTTTTCAAGATAGGCTGGCAAGCAAGCAGGTAGGCCCTCCTGACTTGGAAGATTGGTCGAACACAAGTTTTCTATCCAGCCGATCCCCCACTACCATTTGGCCTTATGCCAGATTATGTTGAACTTGGTAAATATCCATTATTATTCTTGATTTTTATAAAAAGGGTAACAACTCATTTTTTTCCATATCCTTCCCAAGTTTTAAGTATATCAACATTGAAATAATGTCTGTTTATAATTTGGAAAAGAGTCATTATCATTCAAAGATTCATGAGCAAGGAAAATTCAGAACACTGCCTACAGGAACCCTCTCATACATCAGAGCATGGCAGAGAGGGTCCAGCAAATATGTAGTCTGTATACAATCAGGACAATTCAAAAGCAGTCTTAAGCAACAGAGATAATAAAAGGATAACACTCGCAGAGAATATAAACAAGAACTACATGTATAATATTCCATGCAGTTGTGGCAGAGAATGCAAGGCCAAGATGAACTGACCACCAAAAAATAAGACATGAGGGACACAAAGACGCTTTAAATTCTGGTATGGCTGACCACTATGCATGGAGGAAGGAGATCTTTATGAAAGGGATCAAAATAATAGACAGGGAAAAGCATTAGCAAATGAGACAGATGTAAGAATCTGCCCACATACTATACTCAAATACCTCAGATCAGTAGCTTGTGGGAACCATTGATGAGGAAGAAATGAGCAATCAAATTGGGATTCCTCGGGTATGGCCCGAGAGAAGCAAGTGCTTGCAAAGCTCAACAGAGGACCATGCTGCCAAGGCAGAGGTCATCAGGAGACAATCTTAAAAATACAGAGACATGAAAACCAGATTTGTTTTGTAGTGTGAAGGATGTATATGTTCCCCACTTCAACCCTGAAACCAGCTGAACACCCGAGGAAGGCCGGAGGGTACATAGCCGGGATGTAGTGAAAAGGCAAACAAAAGATGAGGACATTAGTTCAAATGAACCACATACAATGATTAAAACGTAATTCAGATAAGAACATAAAAGGAATTTACTAACAAAACGCAATTTGCTAATAAAGGACTTGTTTGTTGTTATCAAGTTGATAATTGAGACAAGCAGTTGGAAAATTTTGTTATGCATTGTCTTGTAAACTTCTAAACAATTAGTGGCAAGTGTGTCCCAGCTCATGGTACTTAATCTCTGTGTAAATAGCAGGAACAACTGCCAACAGAAAAAAAAAGCCACTATTGCAGTGTGGTCAATTAACACTTTTCCCACTAAATTTAGCATATTTTTTGTTTTGTCAGAGCAAAAATTCAATTTTTAGGCATTTGCAAGCTATTTTTTTTACAAATCTAGCATTTTTTAGCAATCACGGCCATAAATAATAAAGTGATTCTTAGCAGGATAGGGCAATTTTCATGCCTTTCCAGGGTTAACATAACATGAAAATTATTTTGAGTTGGCAACACTGCACTTCTGCTGACAAAAGCTAACTGAAAGATTAATGGGTCAAAGGAACTGTTTGGCTTTTTAGCAAAGGATTCAATCGTGAATATGGTTGTTGATCATATGATCTACAGTGCTATCTTTTAATTTGAGTCCATTTGCGTTTATCTATGAAAGTCTGTTCAAAACAATTCAAGTCTATTAATAGATGGTCAGAATTTATCTATCTATTTATCTATCTGAATACCCAAGTAACTATCTATGTATCTATGTAATTATCAGTCTACCTTCCTACCTACCTATCTATCTATCTATCTATCTCTGTTCATATCTCTCTCAGTCTGTCGATATCTATCTATCTATCTGATTATGTTCATATTTCTCTCTCTCTCCCAATCTATCTATCTATCTATCTATCTATCTATCAGAGTCAGTTCATATCTATCTATCCCTCTATTAGTCTATTTAAACATCATATTGTTCCCATTCGACCCCTGGGACACGTATATCTTGAGGTTTCTATGACTTCTGGGATATCAACAATATATCCTGTAGATCTCTTCAAGGATCGCACAATGATGTACATGTTACAAAAAGCAAAATAAATGAAATTTTGCTGGCTTTCACAATCACAGATGTCATCATAGTATGAAATCTACATCAAAGTTTGTTCTAATTACATGACTGAACAACAAAGACTTGTAGGCACAGTGATTTGTTAATTCCAAGTTTTTCATCCTAAAGATGAGCAAAATATCACTATTTTTTTGCCACATTCCTATCCAAGTCAGAGTTCACTATGTTTTTTTCTCCATTACAAGAACAAGAATAATCCTCACCAAATTTAGGGGAGTAAACTCTTCACTGTTTGTTTATCCAGTCTTGTTAAACCAAACCAATATATAAAATTGATAATTCCTTTCTGTGATTTGAAATCATGACTAAGTGATTGCCAGGCAAGTCTCTTTCAAACTGAGAAAAATAGACAAGTCATATATCTACAAATTTGTTCATTATATATGCAACACAAAAGTTGCAGGAATCACCATCGAATAGGATAGAAGTAGGGCAAGTGTTTGCCCTTACAGCAGTAAAGCTTGTTATATCATAGTTTCATGATTGATCTTTATGTATAGGTGTATAAAGTGAGAAAAACATACATTTTAATCATCTGAGACAATATGGCCCTAAGAAACATTTTGAATGGGATTATATCTTCCAAATAATCATTTCTGTTATATACAGTAGGGGCCTACAGGCCCTGTATATATTTCACCAAAATAAGCCAGTTCTTTTATAAAAAGATTATTATTATTCCACTAATGTAAATATGTTGTATTCCACTCCTCTAAATGAGGACAATCCATTCCACAAAACATTGTTGAATGAACATTCATAAAGTAAATAATTAAAACTGCGGGATTTGAGTAATTCATTCAAAATAAATATATCAGACGTCTAAAACCTCAATAATAACCTTACAAGTAATTTATGATGTAGTTACTTTCAGAACAATGTATAAATACAACTCAGCATGCAAACAGTGTAATCAATACATGAATAATCTTATCATAATTTGCCTAATGTCTATCTGTCTGATTGAAAATGAGTGCCTAGATACTAGATATGAATCTAGATAATTACAAATAAAATCTAGATTATTCTGGATAATTTTTTGATATCCTGTAGTTTTTTCTTTTCACAACTGAAAATATTTTGCAACTATATTTTTTGGTGAGTGAATTGGCACCTCTCATCGAGTGAAATTTTGTTAAAAAAGTCCACCGCTATGAGAGGTACCACTATACTTGCTTTCTTGGTGATCATTAAAAAAATTCAATATTCTATTCATTTCAGTTCAGATACATGGTGAAACATTAATAGCAATAAATAACTCCTGGGACAAATATGACCCGGGATAAATGTCTATTGAGACAAATGTATCCAGCCATGATTTTGGTCCTTCAAAATATGGAAAACCTCAGGTTATTAAACACCATAGTAGGTTATTCTTGTAAGGATTAAGAGAGAATCAAGCTGCATGATATTGAACTAGGGCTTAGTGTTCCCGGTGGGGGCCCACGTATGCTGAACTTTGGTGGTCCTTAAATTATAGTATTGTGAGCACTCTATCTCACCAAACCAACTAAACCTAACTGAGCCTGTCATTGGTCATAAGAATTCCCTTTTGCCAAGTGTTTTTTAAGTTTTACCATATCAGAAAAAAATTCAACTGTCTGATATTCCTGAAAAATCTGACTTCACATCAGGGAAATTTTTAATTTTTTCATTCATATTTAGAAAGTCTTTCTACCTCAGACAGGGCACTGAGTGCTAGGGAGGCTCCCAAGCACTTGCCACCCTGCACAACTACCCATGTTGCCAGTACTTAGGGCTAGCCCATTATTGGAGACACTTGTGGCCACCGATCTGAGCAGTGGTGAGACAGTCTCAGGAGAGAAATAATCATTCCTGGTAATTCTATTGGGAATTCCTACATGTAAAAGTGAAACAGTCCATTTATTTTCAGTTTTAGGTATTTGATAAGAATCTTTATAATTCTCCTGTCGGTGGCTTATACCCATCTTGCAGGGAGGGAAGAGTTATCTCCCTTAAACTTCCAGGCTTTTGGTAATCCCTTAGTACCTGGAAAAGAGATTTAATAACCCAAAGTCGGAGAAATGTCTGATCATTTCCCCCCAGTTCGTTTAAAAGATATGGTTTTGCAGATATTCAGGGGAAGGAATGATCTTATACAGGTCATCAGCTAATATTTTGGATGGAAGGATTTTCCTTTAGACTGTGTATGTGTTGGGTAAACTATCTGTGAGAATGTATGGGTACATGGGTTTACTGTGTATGTGTGTGTGTAAGCGTTGGGGTACAATATCTATGTGTGTGTTTATATATTCAGTTTGTATACTATGTATGTTTGTATGTATGTATGTGTGCTAGATGTACTATATGTGTGTGTGTTTGAGTGTGTATGTGTGTGTGTATGTGGTGGGTGTACTATATATGTGTATGTCTGTGTTCAGCAGGTGTACTATTTATGAATGTATATGTGTGTGTGTACTTGTGGTTGGTGTACTATATATGTATGTGTGTATGTATGATGGGTGCACTATACATAAGTGTATGTGTATGGTTGGTGGATGTATCATATACACAGAAACCTTGATTATGCAACCCCCCTCCATGCCTTTGGGGATGAAGACAGCAGTATTTTTGTTTTTTCATGATTGTTTTCAATTTTTCAATATTTTTTAATTTTTGTTTTTTCATTGTATAAAGAGTTTTATAGCAAATGAACTCACCGTTTTGTTCAGGTGGAATATTTTCCTTTGTATAACCCTCTGCTGCTTAACCTACAAGAAATAAGTGAAACTCGTATGTAATTCTTTCTGCTACATTCATTCTTAATTTATGTACACTTCATAAAACTTGAATAAGGCTAAGAATGGGGCACCCAGTGACGACCAGACTCAATACAGTCATAAAGGTCTTTGAGACAAAGTTTCAGTTTAAACTCAAAAAGTAGTTTTTTTTTCAGGGGTGTGATTCAGACATGGGCTCCAGGCTGCAATACTGCCATTTCACTAATCTGAGAGGGAAGCAGACCTTTATTGTCAGCACGAATCTGCTTTTATTGAAAGGTGCAGGATCTGCAATTAAAGTTGCAGACATCTGCACTGCCCTGGGGATCTGTGCTTAGAGTTGCAGGAAGCGATACCAATATTTTTCTCCTTCAAAGATGGTTGAGCCCAATGGCCAGCTCAGGCATCTACCAGCTATAGAATTTTCATGTGGTTTAATCACAGGTCAGTCTTATATTCCCACTAAGAGTTGGCAGACCCCACATAGCTAGCTTGAATCTTCCTGGAAAAGGAGACTCCTGTTAAATCATGGGACTTCACTCCTCACCATGCCACCTTGGTGGACCATAGGATACCAACTCTTGTTTCAAAAGGTGGGTTCTGCCCTGCGTACATCCCAATTTACCTTAAGACTCCATTGCACAGACTGGAGGGATATGTACAGGCCTTATCGTGTGAAGTCGTGCCCTCATGGAAAACCTTCCAAAAATCTACATTCATGAAGCAAAACCATTCATTTATATATATATATATATATATATATATATATATATATATATATATATATATATATATATATATATATATATATATATATATATATATATATATATATATATAATTACTGCTTCATTTATTAAGCAGTTCCCATATACCCAGGCGCACACAATAGTCAGCATATTGTATGTGATAATTTCCAACTGAATA
Organism: Thysanoteuthis rhombus; assembly: GCA_963457665.1. NCBI lineage: Eukaryota > Metazoa > Mollusca > Cephalopoda > Oegopsida > Thysanoteuthidae > Thysanoteuthis > Thysanoteuthis major. The sequence continues at coordinate 45,996,980 of OY735210.1, forward strand.
ATACATTGGTTTATTAAAAGGTAATACAAGCAATTATTGTCCTCTCATATTTCTGTTCCTTTCCTGAATGGATTAAATCAATGGTGACATATCATTATGTCTATTAAATATGAGGATGTAGCTTGTATATAATTATTCAAGTGTCTGTGCTGAATAGCAGCTACATTTCTGGCAGAAGATATGTAGAGACATGAGCGTACCAAATATTTCACATTCATAAAACATAGAAACCAAAGTGGAATAAAAAGTGATTCTGAATAAAATCTTTGTTAGAGTATTAGAATGATTAGTTCACTGTTTTGTGCAGGTACCTTAAAGTGAGAATTAAAGTTATAAATTTTCAGTTCATGTCCCACATGAGTTTAATAAAATAACACTGAATTCATGACAAAGAATGTAAATCGTTTCAAGTTCAATATCCTCTGTGTGCAAATTACTGTCATCTAATAGACCCTGTCGCAAACTGATCACAATAAGTGGCGTCCTCTACATGCATATGTACAAACACGCATACATACAAACACGCATATACACATACATAAATACATATATCTATACATATATACACATATATATATGAATGCTTTATATTATTTAAAACTCTATTTTAAATGACCGCCCAACCGGTTCTTGATTTGAACTTTTTATCTCACCAAAACATTTTAGGCTGCATATATATATATATATATATATATATATACTATATATATATATATATATATATATATATACATATATATATATATATATATATATATATATACATATATATATATATATATATACATATATATATATATACATATATATATATATATATATATATATATATATATATATATATATATATATACATATATATATAGATATATATATAGATATATAGATATATAGATATATTTATATATGTGAAGGTTATAGAAAGTAAAAAATTCAAACCAGAAATTAGGTTTTTAATCTAATAATTTACACATTTTTATTTTTTTGATGGTGCTTATCATTTTATAACCACGTTCTTCATATAAATATATATATATATATATATATATATATTTATATTTATCAAATGCACTTTGATATATATATATATATATATATATATATATATATATATATATATATATATATATATATATGTATGTATATATATATATATATATATATATATATATATATATATATATATATATATATTCATATATATCAAAGCACATATGATAATTACAATGTTTTTATTTATTCATTTGTATGCAGAGTGAAACCTATATACGAAATTAAGTGGAACTGCTCCAACTTGAACTCCAATTCAGACCTTAGCAGTCAATTGAGCCAGTGTAAAGTGATGATACGGTTTGAAATTTTACGTATTAGATATGCCTGTCAGATTGTATACATAGGGGAAAGGAGACAACATATCAAAGCAGTTAACAGCCTTACAAACAGGATTTTATTAAAAAGCAGAAACAAATAAATAATAGTTTTTGACGTCAAAAATATAGTTAATAGAATACATATATGTGTGTGTGGGGGTATATGTCATCCTCATCATCATCGTCCGTTTAAAGTTCACAGCTGGATGAAGGTCTTTCCCATCTCCCCCTATAATGAGCGGGATTGTGCTTATCTCTGCCATGTCTTACAGACAAACCCCTCTATCTCATCTCTGGCCTTTTCTTACTGCATTTACTGTCCGATGTTAACCAAAAGCTTAGCCTTTTTATCTATCTGTTGTCTTTTTTCTCTCTATGTGCGCTGTCCATCTTCATTTTTATTGCTTAATTACTTTTATGATATCTTTCACCCTGGTCCTCTTTCTTTTCCATGTTGATTTTTTTTCTTGATTAGTTGTTCCTAACATTGCTCTTCCTATTGTCCCCTTCACTATTCTATGATTGTTTGCAGTTTCATAAGTTTCAAGATTTTGCAATTGAATGCCATAGCTAGAAACATGCATTGATTGTATGCTTTACATTTTGAGCATATTTGGAATTAGCTTTTCAGGATGTCTATTCACTCCAAATGCTTTCCAGCCCATCATCATATTCCATCTAATTTCTGTTGTCTTTCTCCAGCTTCATCACCTGAACCAAGTGAATATGTACCTCAACTTCTTCTACGCAGTTTACTCACATGCTTTACATATATAAGCTTAGTGGTATCTAAGGACCAACTCACAAATGACCAAAATGAATTGGAGCCAGAAGTCAATCGGTCTTAGTACTGACTCCATCAAGGGGTATTTACTGACCAAATAAGTGAAATATATGGAATATGTAAATATAAACCTAGGAAAGGAAATTTGACACAAATTGATCATTAATTCAGTGATATGCAAGAGAGAGAGAGAGAGAGAGAGAGGGAGAGAGGGGGAGAGACAGAGAGAGAGATTATAAACTGAGACAATAAGAAAAGAAACATGGATTTTCAGTCGTCTTCAAATTCTCAGGTTCACTCCAGATATTATGCACTCACTTATCATACGAACACACTTTACAATAAATCATGCTGAAAGCATCATCATCATCATCAATCTTTTAGCATCTGTTGTCGAACCTTCCAAAAAATTTTGCCAGATCTCTCTATCATGGGCATTGCAGAACCAGTACTTTCTGAATGTATCTACCTTGTCATGCCATCTCACCTTTCGTTGGCCACAATATTGCATATGATCTCTGGGGATTCACATTGTGAGTTGTGATATCCAGCAGTTGTGTGCCATTCTTGCAACATAACCAGCCCATTGCAATTTGAATTTTCTTATGTATTCTATGATATCTGGGGCTACTGTCTTTTCTTTGATATGATGTGCTGTCTCATGATCTCTCCATGTGAGGTTGAGCATGATTTTCTCTTATGCATGTCGCATGGTTGAGGGTCATCCTTTTGGTTAGATTTCATGTTTCACCTCCATAAGTGACTATTGGGAGTATGTATTGGTTGTATATCCTTCTTTTTAGGCTGAGCACACCTAGTCTCAATAGATCACTGAAGTTAAGCAGCATTAAGCTCGGTCAGGACTTGGATGGCTGTCCGCTTTGGAACTTCAGATAATGAGAGCATGTCCTACCCACACCGGTCTCCAGATTTAAACTGACTTTGTATGACATTCTTCCCTTGTGGGAAAAAAGCAAAATAACTCCAAATACAAAACTCTCTTAATTCACATCAGAAGGGCCCTGGCAATTTGGAAGAGAAAATCTCTTTCTCAGAACTCAAGAATTGAACCTTCCTCAGGTGTAATCTGTCCGAATTGTGTTTATAACAGCCAACTAGAACACAAGTGAGGGCAATCAGCCAAGACTGGAGGGTAGCTACAAGCAACAGAGTAGTAAAGCCTGTTCATTTTTCAAAGATAGTGGAAAGAAAGTCTGAGGATGGTCAGGCAAGGCCCAGGAGCCAAGCCAAAATGCTGATGGAACGTACACTTCTTATTTGTCTCTCCGAGCTGAATCATATTCTTATTTGCTGTTTAGCAGTTGAAATTCTATTTCATCAACTTCGAGTGTCATTGAATAAGAGAAATTGTTAAAAGGAATTTGCTGCAAGCAATGCTACTTGTGCAGACCTGAAGTAAATATCACCGGACAATCATTCTCAACTTAATACACACTCGCAGATAGATAGATATGAATAGATTGAGAGAGATATATATGAACAGATTGGGAGAGATAAATAGATAGATAGATAGATATGAACAGATTGAGAGAAATAGATTACAATGGACATAGATGTATTCGAACAGAGATAATGGTTGCCACAATCAGAGAACAGACACCTTGTTATATTCCACTGGATTTTATCGAAAATAACAAGACGAAGATATATTTATCCATTTGTAATTTATATTATTCATTATTTTATATCTAAATATTCTTGATTCATTCTACCTTTCAATAAAAGTTACTGAATGATAATAATGCTTACTTACGTTCCTAATTTATTTTGTTAATCAATAAAGACATGTCCAATTAGGCAAACTTCATGATTCAGCAAATAGTGGGTTATCAAATGCGTATTTTAATCGAACAAAATATGTACTTATACATACATATAAATGGTAGTAGTAAATGACTGTGTGGGAAATGAAGGATTGAGAAAATGTTACATCTCAACATTTATTATCAAGATAAAACTTTATGCATTTTGCCTTATAACAAGGCATCATCAGAAGTAAAGAAGATTGTGGAATAAGAAACCTGTTGCAATCCATTACATGTTGAGAGCAAAAATACAAATGGATAAATGAGAGTTGAAGAAACGGGGAAATAGGATATGCATCAAAGGGTTAGGCTTTGATGTAGTGTTGGTGAAAAAACAAGGATTGTGTGATGGTTGTGTGTGAATTTAGACAAAATATAATACTGTCCCTGTTAGGTTCTTATATAGATCAGATGGATAGTTAAATGTGTGCGTTATTTTGTATTTTGTGTTTGTGTGGGTGTAAGTGATGTGTGTATTTCATCCTTTTTTCAACTCCAATTTATGCATTTATATGTTTGCTCTCGACATGTTATAGATCTCCATGGTGAATGTATGTTTGTGTGTGAAAAGGGGTTCTCAAGTTGGAACCTTATGGTCAAGAAAGGATAACGGTGTTGTCCAATTGTTTTATGTTACCCCAACTTAATGAACCAATATGAAAAGTTGATATTATTTTTCACTGGTAACTGGGTTGTTGCTAAGTTATATTCTGAACATATCTTTTTGTCCTCCTGAGGAATATATCCTATTACTCCTACTTGAAAAAGTGGCTATGGATGTACGTTCTTGTTGGTACAGTCCAATGATAAAGAAAATTAACCCCCCCACCCACAGGTCCTATCTCCTCTGAATAGATAACTTGAGGCTCACTCTTTTTGCTTTACTTTGTTTACCTCAGCCAACAATTCATATCCACTCTCATCTGTCTCACGCAATATCTCCAGAAGTTCTCAATGAATCTGAATGATATTTTGTGGAGGGTTGATTGAGTTAAAGAAGAACTGATTCAATTTTGAGGTGGATGCAAGAATTTTTATTCAGTTTTTAGTTGGCTGAGGTGTTTGGTCTCTGGATGCTTTCCAGTTTTCTAAGTCTCTGCTTTGTTTTCCTTTTCTCTTTCTTTAGATCTCTCTGTTATCCTCCCTTTATATTTGAGCATGTGTGAGTGCATACACATCTATCTAAACTTATAGATATCACAGGTGAAAAAGAGAAAGGTGCCATCTACTGCCTAGAGCAACTGGAGATGATCCAAATAAGGGACTCTATCTTACAAGCACAATGAACAACCTCACTTGTATAAAATCAGCATCCACCTGCTGATGTTTGATTCTAGAGGACATAAAAAATCCAAAACATTTACCCTAGTTTGCATCAGATAAGTGTCAAGGAAATTCATAGGATCAATCCACAGTACAATATTCAGGAGCAGTACCCAACACAGTTACCTTAAAAAGATCTCAGACTCACACAATAAAAAAATGACTAAGATTTGCCTATAAAACATCCTATGTAGCTGTGGCAAGAGTATGAGCAAAAGAGGTAATGGAATAGAAAGAGGAAGAAAAACATAGAAAGAGAGAGGACAGAACAAAGGGGAAAAATAGAGAGAGAGAGAGAGAAGTGGAGGGGAAACAGAAGAAGAAAAAAAGGCTGAGAGAGAGAGAGAGAGGGAAATAAAGAAAAAAGAAAAACAGAACTACTAGGAAATTGGGTGAGACAAAGAGATGAAAGTATAAAGAGAGAAAAAGAGAATAAAGAGGTAAAAAAGATAGAAAAAATTGAGAGACAGAGAGAGAAGAGGAGGAACAGAATAACAATCATGAAAAAAAGAGAGGAGAGATAGAAATGAAAGGAAAAAGAGAAGAGAAAGAGAGAAAAGAAGAAAAAAGAGAAAGAGAGAGAGAGCAAGTGGAAGTGGAAAATGATTAAGAGAAGGAGAGGCATAGAAATAAAAGGAAAGAAGTAAGAGAAAGAAAAGAAGAAAAGAGTGAAAGAGAGAGAAAAAATAGATGGGGAGAGAAGACAAATTGGGGAAGGAAGTAAAAGAAACAGAGAGATAGAGAACATGGAGAAAGAGAGAGGAGAGATGAACGAGGAGAGAGAGGGGGAGAACAGAGTGAGAACAAAGAGAGAGAATAGAGAGAAAGAAAAAAGAGAGAGATGGAGGAGGGAGACAGGGGAGGGGAAGAGAGAGAAGAATGGGGAAAAAGGAGAGAGAGGTAGGAAAAGGAGAAAGAGAGAGGGAAAAAAGAGTGGAAGGAGAGGAAGTGTGATGGGGAGCATCGATAGAAGAGGGAGAAAATAAGGGGAGACGAAAATTTGAGAATAGAACTAAAACGGATTTTAAAAAAATCTTGAAACTCTCACGAAGTGAAATAGATGATGGGCAGACATTTAATGAGTTTTTTTTCATTCTAATTGAAATGAAAAAATGTTTTTTACATTCTTTTTTTTCCCCGTTCACAATGTCTTAGAATAGGGAAAAAGCTGAGAAAAACTCAATTTTCCTGCTGCAGGTGTGCAAGAAAGATACAAAAAGAGGTAGACAATTGCAAGATGATTGAAATTAATTAACGAGAAGCACGTGTGCAGGGAAGAAAGGAGACGGGCGCTCACAAAAGTAGCAAAATGAAGGAGAAAAAAGAAAGCTGGTAGAAAAAAAGCTTCCATTCAATATATATATAAGTATTTATATATATGTGCGTGCGTATGTCCATGTGTGGTAGGGTGGATTGTTTTGTATGTATGCATGTGTGTTCAGGCAATGGTGCACTTTATATGTATATATATTTAGATTTACATATGTATATATATATGGAGATGCGAACAAATTCACATAAAAGGCTTAGAAATAAAGTACATTTATATGTGTACTTATAGGCACAAATATATGAATAAATTTTATATATTTATAAATCTAAACACACACACACACACATATATATATATATATATATATATATATATATATATATATATATATACATACATACATACATATATGTATGCATACATTTAGACTCACACAAATATATCTATATCTATCTATCTATCTATATTTATATATTATTTACACACATGTGCACACACACATGCACACATGCTTATATATATATATATATATATATGATGAAGTAAGGATCCATTACACAAACACTTTTATGTTTCTGTCCTGTTTAGGCTTCATCAGGCAAACCACTCAACTTAATGTTTAATGTTGAATGTATTGAGCATTTTTTTAAATAAATCCATTACACTTCAGATATAGTATTATATTATATCAAACTGTATTCTTGATTCTTATTATGTATATATATATATATATATATATATGAATATGTTATTCATACACATACACATATATGTGAGCTTATATACAAATGTGGATCAGTAAGTCCATCACAAGACACAGTTAGGAGCTTGATTTTGATCTGAAATTTTTACTCTACACTCTCCAATCTGATTAATTGAAAGATGTTGCATTAAGTGCATTGACAAGGAAAAAAGGAGATTGTGTTGAAAAGAATATTTGTTGTGCAGAATATATGGCCATATTGATATATCTGAGTGTGTGTGTGTGTGTGTGTGTGTGTGCTTGCATGTATGATATTGTAAGATTTCTCTTGCACTAAAAATGGCATTGAGAACTTTTTCATCAACTCAATAGAAAACTGAGATGTTCATAGCAGATAAAATCCATCGTCCACTTGTAACTGCTTGTATTGACTGTAGAACTCTTCAATGAATAGAATTAAAATAATGGAAAGCTTCTGGGAGTAGGATAGAAACAAGAACCATAAGTTCAACAATGCATTTACCATCCGTAGTAACAGGAGGGGAAGTTGGAGAAAGAAGAGCAAGTAGAATCAATTGATATTTATACTTGTAAAATATTGAGATATGGAAATATTCTGCTAATTTTATTTTCAATAAAAATTGTAAATGGCCATTTTTGGCTTTTTGGGGACATTTTTTGCATTTTTTTTAATCAAAAACTTGACTGGAATAGCATTCTTTCAATGACGTCATAGCTTTGAATGACATCACACCTCTTCCTTTTTCTTCATTTTTATGGTTTAACATAACTGAGACTGACTGTGACAGATTGACGGACTGACTAATAAGCATCTTATTAAGATGTGTGGACACATCTAAAAATAATCACTAAATGGTCAAAGAGAAACATTCAATACATTTTTACGAATTTTAGAGTTGAAATACTTTTCACATTTTCTGGTCTTGGCAAATGTCAACAGTTCCTGTGTAAGGCAAGATGGAATTATCCATCTTATGGAACTCAGATTCAAGTAGAGACATTTTATGTCTATGTGTGTGCATGTATAATATATAATATAGACATGCATACATATATATGATTGTTTGTGACTGAGCGTATATATATATATATATACATATTTATATACACTCACACACAAACCCACACATATATATATATATATATGTATATATATATACATATGTATGTATCTTTTATTGTATCTCATTATATCTTTCATCTTTCACTAGAAATGACGGATAAGGAGAATCTTATCTATCTTTTCTTGTTTTTGTACTAGTGAATAGACCTTTGGTTTTAATGAATAAAGATTTTTTTCCAAAAGATAAAGTGCTTCCTTTAGCACTACCTGCCATTTTCAATTCCAGGTTTGAGTTGTACTGTTCAGGATGTTGGTTGAGTTCTATCTTATTAGGTGATATTTTCTCTTTTTAAATTTTCCTGTCTAATTCTGTGTTTGCCGTTCGGTATTTGTTGAATGTTTTCATTGGTTGTTATTAGTGTTCCAATGACGTCATTTGGTGGTGTGTAAGCAACGGAGAAATTTTCTTTTCATTTCGAGGAGTTTTTCCATTATCAAATGCATTCAGTTAATTAAATTGATTGATAATCAATCAACTAACTAATTATTAAAGACATTTATCATACCAGTACCTTGACTAAAGAATATATTGTCGAGTGTGGGACTTACTGACTTTATTATAAGTACTTCTGTGATTCGCAATTTATCAATGCATTTAATTTGTATAGTATATATATATATATATATATATATATATATATATATATATATATATATATATATATATATATATATATATATATATATATATATATGTTAATGATAAAAATGTCATTCAAAGACAGCTGTTCTTCAGTGAAGCTACAGACTTGTATCTATGGAGTACCACCAGGTGGGATTGAAACTCATTGCTCAATAGACCTGGAGTCTGGTGTTTTACCTCTGCCCTACACAGGACTGGGCAGTCAATTGGACTGAATTTAGCGATATCTTTTTTTTTTTTAATGCATAATTCGCCATTTATAACAGTGCTCAATTCAATAATTATATACATGTATAATACATCCATCCATATGATATCAATATACAGGATGGATGAGGACTAACTCCTTAGGGAAATCATGTGCGACTTTTGGAAATTTTGCTCTATTTCCGTGGAATGATAGTATATATACACATAAATATGTATATATATATATATATATATATATATATATATATATATATATATATATATATATATTTATATATACATATATGTATACATATATATATATATATATATACATATATACACATATGTATACATATTTATATACATATATATATATATATATATATATATATATATATATATATATATATACACACTTGTATATACATATATATATATATATATATCTAAAATAATAAATCTTTAATGATTTCATATGAATGCATATGTTAAAGATTAGAAATAATATTAAGAAATGGATTTTCACACAAGTACACACACCTATACACTTATACAAATTATCTATTCCAGGAAATCTATCAATTATTGTGTGTTTGTGAATGTGCAGTGTCAGCCATGATGTTCTGGAGAGAGTAAGTAGCATCGTTTTTTTTTTTAGGAATAACAAAGATGTACCTATTGTTGAAGAAGAGGACTGGCTACCTGTGGTTTGTTAGTCCAGGGCAGAATTGGTGTTAGTTTTGGCAGTGACTGCTGGCATTTTCCCCACATCTTGTGGTCAAGGGCTTCTGGCCAACCAACCACAGGTCAATTGGACTTTTCCCACAACTAGCCTATATATAGATATATTTAGGTAAGTAATTATATAGACATTCAAGCAAGTATGTAAATCAATTCATCCTCTGTAGATTATTGGAGCATCATGTTGGGGCCTTCATATGTGTAATATGTAAACATTTAGTACAGAAATGCATTGCAAATGATGATGAGAGGGATTGTCAGAGGTCAGGAATTAAGGCAACCATTGCTAACTGAATAAGGCAATTATATGTATAGCAGGTTTGATTAGTCACTCAATAGAAACTGTCATGTGACCAACATCTTTTGGCAGCATGCATTGCTGGAAAAAGTGGTGATTAAAGATTAAGTTACTTCTCTTGCTTTTTTTCTGGCCAGTGACTTCTAGAAAGTCTGAATTTTCAAAAACAAGCTGGCTAAAACTAAATGATCAATTTAGCATTAACTTACATTGCAAATGGACCCCCCTTCAAAACATCTATTCAGAGGGCTAATTTAGAAAAACCAGAAAAGCCATTCTTTGTATATATAATAAGTAGTGAATATTCAGATTTTTAGCCTGCTAGCTCCATTGGATAATAATGCATAGCCAGCCAGCCAGCCAGCCAGCCAACTTGAAAACAGAAGTTACCCACGTTGACAGTTTTGGAGAAATATTTGGTTGGCAGTTTCAGATATACAAACATTTACTATAGAAACGCGTTCAAATGTGGAAGGAATGTATTTCAAGTGGTCAGGAACTTGGGTAAGTATTAAAGACAGAATAGGGCTTATATATAGATATTAATTATAGAAATACATCGTAGATGATTTTACTATTATATGTATTATATGGATATTTACTATGGAAATTCATCAGAGATGATTTCAACAATAAAAATTATTTTCAACTCAGGAAAAAAGGGATTATCTGTTGTGAGAACCAGTGCAAGCATTACAGACAGACAAAATAAAGATTCTATATGTGATAAATGATTCCTTAAATCATAGACATTCACTATAGAAATGCACTGCAAACGAGGGGAGTATCTGGAATCCATAATTAGGCAACTGTTGCTGAAAGAATAGACATATTTCGTAAGTCATGTATTAACATTTATTAAAGAGTCCATTGCAAATCATCATACTCTAGAAATACAAATAAAATGATTTTACTAAAGAAATACATTGCAAATGAGGGAAGAAGGATTGTTTGCAGTCAGGATCCAGTGGGAACATTATCAACAGACAAGATAGGATTGTTACGTGTATAATTCTGCAAATCATTAGAAATAAGTTCTTTTTTCCATTATATATATATATATATATATATATATATATATATATATATATATATATATATATATATTATCTAGAAAGCTTTACAGCTTTGAACAATTAGTACCAAAAATTTTTTCCAAAATTTTTTTGTGCCACTTCAGGCACCTATTTCACAGTATCTGTTAATGTAATTTATATAATTTTCTTCCACATTTTTCATGTTCAAGATATATATACTTTGTTATAATGATACTATGTGCAAATTCTCTCTTTTTGGGAATATCACTTGTTTACTATGTAACTATTTCAGGGATTTTAAAAACAAATGACCATGTATTTCCGACAAGTACACAAAATCAATATATATATATATATATATATATATATATATATATATATATTTGTATATGTTAGAAAAACAGAGTGCTCCATATTTTAGAAAAAGTAAATAATGGTTCAATAAAACAGAGCATATGATAATATAATAATTTCATTATATGGGTCACTATATCTTGGGCTGATGTTTCAATGCTTTTACATTTTCTCAAGTGAACAAATTTCAAAATGGTATAGTGCACACATACATAAGCTCTTTGGATTTTTTATCCATTTTTATTTTTATTTGTTTGTTTTATGATAAAAACAAATAAATAAGTAAAATGAAAAAAAAAAACCTACCAGAAAAACTGAAGCAACATTCTTTGTCTGTTGTGTTTAATGAACATAGAATCAGATGCTATGGTACTGTGTGCAAATTTTTCTTGTTGGGATCATCAACTGTTTACCTTGTAACAGTTTTGGGAATTTGAAAACATAACATTTATATTAACACAGTTGCCCAGCAGTATTGATCAAACAACTGACAGACAGACAGACAAACACACAAACATACACACACACACACACACACACACACACACATACACACACACACACACATATATATATATACATATATACATATATGTATATATATATATATATATATATGTATATATATATATATATATGTATATATATATATATATATATATATATATATATATATATATATATATATATATATATATATATATGTGTGCGTGTGTATTGCAAACAACTAATGATCCCAGCAAGAGTAAATTTACTCATATTACCATAATAACAAAGTAGATGTACAATATGAAAAAGAATTAAAAAACACTGAAGAAAATTAGATAAATTATATTAAAAGATTTTGGGAAATAAGTGACTGAGGTGACACAAAACAAAACTAAGCAAAAAAAAAAATTCAGAAGATTTTTAAATGTGATTAGTGTTTAAAGCTGTAAAGTTTTCTATACATACACACACACAAACACACATTTATATTACGGAATGAGGATTCTCTACACAAACAAGTTTATGTTTCTGCCCTGTTTGGGATTCTTCAGGCAAATGATTTGGTTTATTTTAGATTCCTGTTTGGGTCATTTTTGGGGTGTGTGTCTTCTATTTTCGGTGGTACGGTCATCCTTTCCTTTTATTTGTTTTTATTTAGTGGTTGGCTATTGCTGGCCATATTTTGTTTCATTTAATGGGAGTGTATGTCTATTTGTGGTTGTAAATTACAAACCAAGGAGTATGGTATTATAATGAAATAAATCCATTGTACATTGGATCTTGCATCATATTATACTATATTATATTGCATCCCTGATTTGTCCCATATGGTATATACATACATATATATACCAGATATACATACCAGATATACATACCATATATATATATATATATATATATATATATATATATATATATATATATATATATTTATATATATATATATTTATATATATATATATATAAATATTAATATGCTGGTATTATGACAGGGGTCTTCGGGGCTAAGCAAACCTCAGTATGGACAGTTATGGGGCTTTGATAAGTTACAGAGAACTGTAAGTCTTTCAAATACCCTTAGAAACCCGTTATATTCCAGTTCAGCATATTCAGGAAGTAGATACTGTTGGCAGTAAATTTCTCCATTCAACTAAAAATAGAAGACTCCCCAAGTAAATGGCTTATTTGGACAAAATAGTTCCCAGAGCAAAATGACTGCTCTTCTAAAAGATGATGGCTCCTCACAAAATGATTCCCCTTAAAATGACTGCCTCTGAAGATGTCGCTGCCTCTTTTGAAGGCTAATAATACTGTATCAGTAGAAGTCTGCTGACCGGACAATGTCCAGCAAGAACACAAGAACAACAAATGTTGTTTTAATTGTCTGGCATCTTCCAAACTTACAGATTTGAGAATCCGATCTCTATTAGATTGATGTGAAAGTTTTCAGCATTTTTGACAACATCTTAGATTCATATAAATTCATAGAATTATTATTCACTCATAAAACTATTCTCTAGATTTTTATGTCCCTATGCCACCTTTCAGGTACTGTCTTTGACAGCTATAAGGCAATGATCCCCTATAAATAGACTCAAAATGTAAACATAACCTTCGTTGTCCAGCCCCACATTGGCCAGAATTTGAGGAGTATTTAGGCAATAGGTTGATAAATGCTAGGGATTCAGGTAGATGCACTTTTTTCGTCAATATCCCCTTCTGAAATAAGAAGGGTCTTATATGCCATCAAATATGACAGTGGGAGAGCCAGGTCCAACTGCGTCATCCTGCAACCTTTTTTAGATTATTTTTCTAGATTTGTTTGTATTCTTTGGAATTTTTCAATGTTCCTCCGATATATTGCCCCCTGGAGCTTGAGTACCCGTCCCCCAACACACACATACACAATTGATGGGTTTGTCAGCCAAATGCACTGCATCTGGAGTGAAGTCTATCAAAATTCCAAATTAGATTAAATGAATTCTTCAATGAATTTTCTGATATCTTGAAATTGTAGGGATCTGACTAGACCAGGAATGATGCATGGAGCAAAAGAAGGGATAGGCTGATGTTGATAGGTCTGGAGAATATGGTGCATGTAGAAGAACTTCCCATTCCAGCTCACTATAGCACTGCATAGAAATAGTTTGTTCCAGCGACATATAATCAAGAGTTCCTATGAATCCCACAAAATGTAGAAGAAAACCTTTTTTTTCCTCTACAGATTCCATTTAGATTGAAGAGATGAGAGTCATTCTAAATCTTGCTTACAAATCACTTTGTTTTTGAATCTTATGATGAATCATTTTTTTGCGGCCAGTGACAATCTTATATATATATATATATATATATATATATATATATATATATATATATATATAATGACAATTTGGTAGAATTTTGAATACTTTTATTCATCTCAATACCGGTATCATGTTTCGCTATATTTTAGCTTCTTTGAATCAATCTGAGAATGAAAATACAGCTGGATGTAAAGTTTGGTGAGGTTGTCATGGAAATGATGGATGACATTTATTGAGGATATTTTCTTGCGATGGAGAAACTTTTTATGGAGATATTTAAAATTTTTAGAATCTCAACCCATTTCTATAATTTTTTACTGATATTTTATTTTGTTTAAATCTCTCTCTCTCTCTCTCACACACTCCCTCTCCCTCTATATATCTATATCTACATCTATCTCTCCCCTCTCTTTCTCAATATCTACATATATATATATATATATATATATATATATACACACATATATATATATATATATATATATATATATATATATATATATATATATATATATATATATATATATATATATATATATATATATATATGTATATATATATATATAAATATTTCCCTCTCTCTCTCTCTCAGCCCCATTTTCTTTAATTGTTTATTCTATTTACGTTGTCCAAACTGAATGATATATTAACTGTGTAATGACAGGAAATCCTTTCAGATAAGTTTCTTTATAATATAACGCAATTTATAATTCATTCTGTTGTATGAAAATGTCCTTATCTTAAATACAAATATATATATATATATATATATATATATATATATGTATATGTATGTATACATATAAATGGATATATTTGATGCAATACAATCTTCCTGTTTTTGCATGTGCCTTACTAAAAATATCTCTACACCTGTCAATGAATAAATACCCTCACATGCAAATATATGAATACACACATACATACACACACACATACACACACTGAGTAATTCTTGAAAAGAATTTTGAGAACTTTTTTGTTATCCCTGTCATTTTTGGTAGAGCTAGGATGAAATATAAATAATTCTCCCTTTGAACTTGCCAAAATTCAGGGTCCCTTATTCTCCAACGCCAAGGATCAACCAGAATGAAGAAAAAAAAATGAATAAAACTAAAAAATTAAGTTTTTCCCAATTTTTGATTTTTGTAAGGGTTTCAAAAGAATCCCTTTAATCAATTCAAAAAGATTTGAATCAATAAAGTTAGTTCCGAAAAGAGAAAGATCCAAACAATTTTTCGAACCCGTTCAGAAAAATAAATCTTTTAGCAAAAAATTGCTTTTCCTTTTCTGAAAAATATTTTTGAATGAAAATGGGGAATAATATTTCAAAGGTGTTTTCTCGCCAAAAAAGAAAGATTAATGTTGGCCATGGCTTCTGAGTCTATAAGAAGTAAGCAAGAGCTTTATATATATATATATATATATATATATATATATATATATATATTTATTTATTTATATATAGAAACTTATACATTGATGATCGTCACCATTTGATATGAATATGGCGGCTCCTAAGTGACCACATTGTCATCACTCCTCCATGAAGCAATCTTAGTGTAATAAAGGATTGAGAGCACAGTCTGATTCTAACTTTGCAGCATATTTATTTGTGACAGATTCTAAGTTGAGATACCTATTGAAAAATCTTATGACTGCATATGGCACCTGATTTTCCCAGACAGACACTAAGTGAAAAACTAGGTTCATCGTTGCTCAACATGATTTGATCATATACATACACATAGAGATAAATAGATATTTATACACTTCTCTCTCTTAAGGTGTTCAATTTTGCAAAAATTTCAAATTGATGTATTGTTTGATTTCGTAACGCATCAATGTAACATATTTACATTGAGAAATGCATGACTATGAACAGAAGGCACAAATAGATTGAAACACTCTGGGTTTGCTCATATGAGCTTTGGTTAGACTGGCACAAGCCTAGTCTAGCCACGCCTCATCGAAAAATCAGTACGCTAGAAGATCATTATGTTGCCTCACTATTTCCTTCATAGTATCTTTTAGAGTTGAAAAAGAATAACATCATTAATTCTAAATGATGTGGATATAAGGAAAATATGAATAAAATTGTCCATCAGCAAAGGTCAGATAAGCAGGTATATATGACATATGTGTGTGAGTGCAATACACACACACACATTTATATATAGAGAGAAAGAGAGACAGAGAGACAGAGAAAGCACTCTGTATTGTTGAAAAATACTTGAAAATATATTGAAAATTAAAGAAAAACATACATATATGTCATTCTAAATTGTCCATCATGAAAAGTCATGATTATAACTTGGTGAATGGTGAAATGATTTGGTCACCCACCTCAGGCTATGATGATTTATTATCATTCATTGATCCATAAGCCATGCACGCATAGAAGGAGTATTCATGTTTTAATACATTTTAACTCTTTATTTATTATACAGCATGAGCCTTGGGCAAATTGAGTGCAATCCAGTCTGATAGGTGATTATATTCTGTGCATTATAAAGATGAGTAAATATGACATATATATATATATATATATATATGTATAATTTTGTATATTTTATTTTTACATTTCACTGGCTTTATCAAGACTATAGAAGTATACAAGGAACATTGTTTCTATGAGTGATTCGTGATTTGTAGTGGGCAGGGATGATAATGGAGGTTTCCGCAATTTATACTTCAGGGCAATCCTGACAAGGTATTGTGTATGTGCCTGCCTTGGATCTATTTTCTTTTTGTGACTTTGTAATGGGGTCTATGATCATCTTGGATGTGCACGTGGGGATGTGTATGTCTAGGTCTCTAATGTTCTGGCTTGTATCATGGATTGAGAATAGCTACATAGTGATATGTATCTGTTATATATTGTTTTGGTGTGGTATAATATTTTTGCACATACACAGTCAACAGCATTCAGCCTTAGTTGACCTACACACATGGTCAGGGTCTCCTGGGACAGTGGCCCTACCTGATGACATGAACTGTTCTAACCACAGATCATTGCATCCAGTTTTTATTGATTCACAGAAAAAGTGATCAAACTGTACATGGTGTCGTTGGTCCAGCTTGAAGGAATAAATCCCCTTTTGAGTAAATTGACCTCATAAAATGTCAACCGCAACCAGCCCATCTGAAGGACATTAATTTTTTCTGATCTCCAACATCAGAACACTGATATCCACCTCGGGACTTGACTTGCAACCATAGTTTTCTTCACTATATCATCATTGACCCCACCCACTACAAATCATGGACCGTGGAACACCATTTCTTATATATTGCAACATTCTTGGTAAAGCTAGCTTTGGCGATATGTCAAAATAAACTACAGGAAATCAGTAGTACTGCATAGCTTTCTTAATTTATCATCTCCCTCTTATATTGTCAGATTAACCATAATCCACTTTAATACACTGATCAAATGTATGTGTGTGTGTGTGTGTGTGTGTGTGTGTGTGTGTGTGTGCAAGCCTTCCTTAAAGGTATTTATGAGGGTCAGGGTGTTAGAAGGATAAAGGACTCCCTTATATTTACCTATAGCTTGAGGAAAATCATGGATTTATGCTTATACTTGGGGCATTTGTACAAAGTGAACACGAGATGTCCCAGCCAGTTCCAATATGGGATCACAATATGGGGTAAACAAACACGAATTGAACTCACTACAGTACTTATCAATTGCAAGTCTAACCTCCAAACCAATGCTCTACACTGAGGAACCTGATTATAGTTTGAATCAGGAAAACCACACGGTCAGATAGACAGGAATTCATTTGGAAATTTTAATTCCATGCCCCCCTCCTTCAAATGAGCCAGGTACCTCCAAAGGCTGGCATATGGCCCTGATTGAGAATAGCTGTTCTACACGGAGGCACTTGATTGTAGTTTGCAGTAACCTGAATGACAAGGTAGCAAGCCGAAACCTGAATAGCCTTTTCCAATCAATAATCGTAATCCTATTCATTACAGTTATTAAACAACTTTGATTGGACTTTAGCCAACCAATACAATTGGTATTGATTAGTTTTTGCTTTCTTTATTACACCATAAACATTTTACCGCAATGACTTTTATGGCCAAAATTTAAAGTGAAGAGACGAAACAAAAAGAAAAGGAATAATGTTCCAGAATTTGTATGAACCTCAACACGCAGACAAAAATGAGTGTGTGCAAATGGGGGTGGTGGATTATGACTACCTTTACGGCAATATTACCAATTCGATCAGAAACCTTTATTGAATTTTGAAAAATTCGGCTGAAAAATAAATATTTGTTGTGTAAATTGAATTTTCAAGCTATAGATCTTTAAATGTACCTGTATATATATATATATATATATATATATATATATATATATATATATATATATATATATATGTAGAGATAGATAGATAGAGAAAGAGAGAAAGAGAGAGAGAGAGAGAGAGAGAGAGAGAGAGAGAGAATATACATGAACAGGTACATATAATGTAGCTCCATAGGTGTATATATGCATGAATGTAAGTGTGTGTCTATATATGCATGTTGTACATGATATGATACTATCAACAGCAAACATATTCATAGATGTAAATACAAATTAATTCATCGACAAATCGTAAATAAAGAAATAATGTGAGTGTGCTATCGGACTCCTGCCTTACCATGAGAGTGTCGTTAGCTCAGTTGATATTAGCAGAACCAGCAAATACGGTTGCTTCCAAGGCGGACGCGGGTTTGATCCTTGCACAAGGCTCATTTCTTTTATTTTTTTTATTTACACAATCTAAGGCTGTCCGATTCGCCACTGAGCAAAATGATGCCAAGCAAAAATAACTTCCAACAAAAATATCTTTATATATATATATATATATATATATATATATATATATATATATATATATATATATATATATATATATATATATATATATTTATATATGTATAGATTGTAGACATCACCATGGAAATCTCGCTGAGATTCCCAGATAAAGGCAAAAAGTTGAATTTAAACACCAAAAGCAACTATGGCCCCTGGCACTGATTCTAGAGATACATCGAACATATATATCAATTTTTGTCCAACCCACATGAAAGAAAACTAAATAAAAAACAAACAAACTTGTTTTATGAGTGTAAACCCGGAAGATCTAAGATATCAAGTAGAAGAAATGAGTTTTAAAGTATTCGTTTTCCTTCTTGTTTTTCAAATAAATTTCCAATACTCATCCATTTCTTGACCTCCCACCGAAAGGCAAATCTGTTTCTTAGTCTCATTGTAAACCCAAGGAGATGGAAGGAGTAGAAGGAAAGGGAAAGAGAAGAAGGAGAAGGAAAACAAGAATAAGAACGAGGAAAAGAAGAAGAAGAAGAAGAAGAAGAAGAAGAAGAAGAAGAAGAAGAAATTGGGGAAAATCAAACTCGAGTGCAATTAAGAAGATTGATTAAGGAAAAACATTAATTTGGAAAAAAAAATCACAATTTTAAATGGGAAATCTAATTGGATAGACTGATTTAAAACCCAATGACTGGAAGTGGTATTTCTGTAGGCCTTATTTGTTTATTCATATTTTGACCATTTGCGAGTGTGTGCGCATGCGTGTGTGTATGTATGTGTGCAGGAAGTCGGAAAGTTAAGAAGACTTTAAAAAGATGAGCTAATCTTTGGAGGATAACAAACAATAATCGTTAAGGTTTAGACGGACACACTTCTATGCATATAAATACTCACACATCTATCTATAAAATGAACAGTGTGACTCTCTTTCGTTTCTTTTCCTCTCCATAAATTCAGCTAAAGCGCCCAAGTACGACACTTTGATCCTAGTCAGAGGGCCGAGGATTGACACTGATCCAAGGTAGAATTGCCGATCCATACGTTTATATTCCCGTCATTTTGTTCCTTTTTTTTAATATCCACTTATTTCCTGTACAGTTTGCCTGGTTTTTAAGAGTTAGACAACATTATTTCAGTATTAGTAACAAATAGGTAGCCATTTTGATATCTTGGCTCAGTGGATGAAAGAAAGATGCCTTGGCATGTTTGGTTGAGCCGATTCGTCGTATATTTCCCAATAGGCACCAGTAGACGGAGTTTGAACCCAGATTTTTAAAAAAACAACAAAAAACATGATTTCGACAGCCGATTTTCAAGGCCGTCGGGTTCCTCCTACGTGGAAGACGAGAGAAATACAATCTTCTTCTTACGCCTAAATTCTTAGTAAACATCTATAACAAACACGCTGTTAAAAATCTGCTGTAATATATTTCTGTTTATTCAGCTATAGTTACAAAGATTAACCAATAAAAAATGACTGACACGATAAAAGATGGAACAAGTCTGGTAAGTCACTCAATTGAAACAGCATGCCATTTTGGAATGTTCAATCAGAATTGTCGAAGAATAGCAGACTAATGGATAAGTTACTTCTCACGCCTTTTGTTGGGCAGTAATCACAAAAAGTTTGAATTTTTAACAAGCAGGGACAAAGTACTGACGAATTAAGCATAAACTTGCAACGCAAACTGAACCCCCGCAAAAAAATCTTTTTAAGAGGGAAAGTTTGAAACCCCCCCCCCAAAAAAACCAACATGAATACGGAGTAAATGCTTGAATTTTCAGCACTCTAGCTCCATTGGTGCGGTCTATGCACATGATGCATACAAAGCCAGCCTGCAGAACCACATTAAAAACTGGGAGAAACCTATGTTGATAGTTTTGGTCGGCAGTTCTTAATGACATATATGTTTTATGAAGGTATTTTTCATTATCGACAGCTTTTCAGTTTCTGTCTTTGGACATAGACCTTTACCAAAATTCGGCAGACCTCACGATCATGGGCGCCAGTACTTAGCGTCACTCCATTTTATTTTCTGCCAGCCACAATTTCGCATTTATTTTCAATATGAATTTAATGGTAATTGTTTCTTCCCGTGACGCAGTTTCATTTCATTGGAACATCATGCACTAAGAGGAAACCTATATTCTGGACTTTGAACCATAGATCGTACCTTCATATTTCAATGAAATTGAAAACCACTTAACTCTTTTTTTCATCACTAAACAAAAACATATTTTATCTACAAATATTTTTGAATTAATATCGCCCCCATAAATTGGTCCGCCTATCCGATTCATGCACTGGTATTTTTTTCAGATAATTTTAGATAAAATATCTATTTTCTTTTATAGAATTTCAGATATGTTTTTTTTTTTTTTAGACAGCTTCTTCGGGTACAAGCGCCGGCTACGGTGGATCAATTATGCAAGGCACGGATATTCATTATTAATTTTGATTTTTTTTTTTTTTTGCTTTCATCTTAATTTTTATTTGAATTTTTATCTCAAGTAGTCAACATTAATAATAAAAATATAATGTCATAATACTTCATCGAATATTATTCTATTTCTGTTTTTAATATTTTATCGAGATCGTGGAAATCGTGCTTTGCTTATTTTCCTTTCTTTCTTTCCATCAGTCTTTTTTCTTTCTTTTGTCTTCTCTTTTATTTATTTCTTTTACTCGCATTTTTTCTGATTTATTTCTCTCTCTCTTTAAAAAAAATCCCTTTCTCTTTCTATATTCTAGAAACTAAAAAACTAATTTTCTCCAAACTTTAGATATTGTTGCCGAGCCCCCAAAACGTAATTCATCTCTATACCTACTTGTGCGATTCATTGAACCGACATTGCCTGTTTATTCAGCACAAAATAAATAGACGGGATTTGGTAATAAAATCTACTTTATCGGTGTAGCTGTTCGTTCAGTGACCTCACCAGAGCACAATAAAACATGCCTATGAAACGATAAATCTTCCCTCAAATCTTATGTGCTGATTAAATTCTCAAATCAGCAACATATAAAATGCACATTCAACACTGGTTTATCTTAATGCTTGCCGGGTGTGCAGTTTTGGTGGAGCTCACCAAAACAAAATAAATGAACGAGACGGGACGCTCCGGCACTTAAAAGGTGTATCAATTCCAGCACCAACAGAGTTTGCTGCACCCTGCCTGTCCTAGAAAAAGTATAGTAGAGGCTAGCCAGTGATCGATGAGGTTTATAGTGATGATGCAGGAGGTGCAAGCAAGTTTTCAGGAATTTCATGCAAAGGTGGATCACTGAGGCTTATGGTAATGATGTGGTAGGTACAAGCTAGTCTTTATGAATGGTTTGAAAAGGTTAAAGGAAATTTTCAGCTCAATGTCAAGAATAATTTGGAAGTTTCAGATCCTGAAAAATCATGAATCGGGGGAGCATTTGAAGGAAGATGAAGCACAAGCAAAAGTGTTGCTACTCTGGGAGAAATAAACAATCTGTTTAACACAATCACATTCGGATCGTGCACCTGAAAAAGGCCATAAAATGGATCGGCCGGAACGTCGTGTTGAAAATATCAAAGAGGAGTTCAGTCGTCCGAAAAACTCTGAATATTAATGACCTTTACCAAATCTATGGAAAAAACGTGAACTTGTGTGGAAAATAAAGGCAAATCACTCAACTCATTTGAATAACGCATCGGGACAGAAAATATTCTCGTCTGAGAGAAGAAGTCGCCTCATGATGTTGCTGCACGACAAAACCCGTCCCCATGTTGCAAATACGATGCAGTAAACGATCATGGGACTTGTATGGGAAGTTCCCTCAGATTTAACATTCTATCCATACTATCGCTTGCTTCACTCAATGCAACAGTCTTATTTGGTAAGAGGTTCTAACGATTTCAAGATATCGAAAAAAAAACAACAACATAGGAATATTTTTTATGGTAAAATACACAATTTGGTTGAAAGCTAGCGTAAGGCCATAGAAATACAGGCAAAATACTTGGATGACGGAACAATAATCCTATTAATTTATATGAATAAAAGGTTTTGTCAGAGAAAAATGAAATCTTATACATAAACTTAATACGTCACTTAGTTACTCTCTGGAAAGTTTGCAGGACCATTTGATGTCAAGAGTACAATCAAGGGAATAAATCCTTCAAGGTAAATGAACCGCGAAAAAAAATTCTGATTCTACTAACCCTTCAGCTTTTGTTTGCATGGAGAAAAATGAGGTTCCTTTCTCAGCTATGGGTAAGAAACTAGATTCTTGTAAATCATTTATAGCATCTAGATTCATAGTGAGTTAGACAGGAGGAAGAATTGATTTATTATTATTAGAGACCTTCAACCAAAACTGTCACCAAAATTGTAAAAATAGGTTTCTCCAGTTGGTCCGTCTTGTTTGCTATGAATAGATGTATTACGTGTATAGGTCGTACCAAAAGAGTTAGAGGGATGAAATGTTCGACTTTTATTACTTACTATGCATTAAAAAAACAACAAAAAAACTCATTTTGCTCTTTTGAATATCCCCCGAAATAAAGCTTAAGTGGAGGGTTCGAATTGCAATGTAGGTTTTTGCTAAATTGACCCCTAGTTTCTGCCAGCGTTCAGGTTTGTTTTATTTTTGAAAATTCAGACTTTTTCAGTTGAATCTATCCAAGAAGTAACTTTTTCACCCTGTTTTCAATTTTTTTTCTCGATTGATTCCCCTTAACACGACACGCTGCCAAAAGACGTTGGTCACATGACGGTTTCTACTGAGTGACTAACCAGACCGCTTATAGTTACATTCAGCTGCCCTTGACTTCCCAAAATCAGATTTCCCAATTAAGGGCCCTAGTTAACAGTTCTTTTAGAATAGAGTTTTCGAGCAACAAGTGTCTTGTCACGTGACACATTTGACAGATTTGATTCGTTGCTATTTGCCTTTCCAAAGGTCAAAGATGGTCGAATGGAACCGGTTGGGACTATTGGCCACACACAACTGGCTCGATTATTGTCACAGTGCTAACTACTTGTTCAACTACTTCTGTCTAGGGTTAAAGGCGCGCATTTATCTGTGGAAGTGGAAAGGGAGAAAAAAATAGAGTGCAGAAAAGAGAGGAAAGTAAGACTAAAAGAGCAGGGGTGATGGTTTCTTAGCTGGACTTTCAATACAATAAAATTAGAAGAGAAGAAAAAAGAGGAAGTAAAAAAGGTGAGAAAGTGTGCGAGAGCTAGAGAGAAAGGAGAGAGGAGCAGAGTAAATTAATTATCTAAGAATGTAAACGGAGAGAAACAAACAAGAATCAATCTCTTCATCTAAACTTGTTGATCTCAATATCTTCTCATTTATCTCTCTAAATCTGTTCGTCTCTAGATATATATTTTCATATCTATCTGTCTCTCCATGTCTATCTATGTTTATATCTATCTATCTATCCATTCATATCTATCTATCTATCTATTATATATCTATCAGTCCCTATATACCTATTTATCTCAATATTGGGTACTTCCACTTCTAACACTTCTTATTTAGCCAAGTCTCACATTCAGCTTCAAGTTTTGTTTTTTTGCATTGTAAGAAAGCCTCGTTTTCAGTGTAAATGTGGTCGCAATTATAAACAGAAGTGAGATTGAAGTCGTTCCATGAGCAACACTTAAATGAACTGGAGTTACAGGGCAAAAAACCAGAAGTTCTTTGTTACTCTGTATTACGAGAGAAGAATAAAGACACGTTTACTCACAACAATGGGTCAATCAGGATCTCTCCGATATCAAATAGTAAACAAGAGAAATAGCAGATATATCACTCAGTTTATTCTGATGTCCGTTTCAATCTATCTATTGGCAGAGAGAGAGAGAGAGAGAGAGAGAGAGAGAGAGAGAGAGAGAGAGAGAGAGAGAGAGAGGGTGGAAGCCAAAGAGAAAAAAGAAGGGGAGGGAAAGAGAAAAAAATAAATAAATAAGATACTAAGTATAATAAAGAAAGGATTCAGGTAAAATATGAAGATATAGAAATAATGAAGGAACCAATTAAAAAGCAGATAAGATCTATATGGAAGAAAATAAAATGATATCTATCACACAAATATTGTTATTTAGTTAAGGCTAGCATTTAGAGAATGATAGAATATATATATATATATATATATATATATATATATATATATATATATATATATATATATATATATATATGTATATTAAAAATGGATGTATATGATCCAACAGAATGATTATTAATTGAGTTATATCTTATTGAAATGATCACCCGTTTTTACATGAAATCTATACTACTTGGGCTTGACAACGTAAATAGGATAAACAATTAAAGAAAATGTCTACGCCCTGTGATACATCCTCTGTGTTATAGCAAAACATCATTTCAAATGAGAGTTTCTATATAATACGACGCAATTTATAACTATATATGTATATATATATATATATATATATATATATATATATATATATATATATATATATATACATATATATATATAAATGATGAATCATTAACAATAAGTGCAACCTTACACGTAGTAGAATTCTTTAAATTCGGTTTATGTCGTTAATATTCACCACTGATTAAAGTGCATTGACAGGGGATAAGATTATGACCAAAAATAAATAATTGTTGTGTAAGTTGAATGCTTCTTTAATCGTTCGGCTGCGGACTTATTAACGTCTTCACTTTTATATATATATATATATATATATATATATATATATATATATATATATATATATATATACATTAAGCTGTGTCTTTAGGGGTTGGAGTAGAGAAATGTGCAGGAGACTGGGCGTAGGAGAGAGAGGTGCATATAACCTCTATAACAGCTACAAAACAAAAGTTGAATGATAATTTTGCTTTTTGCCTTTGATTGTAAAAGCGAAAAATTGGCATTAACTGGACTTCCGAAAAACGGGGAATACCTGTATTGACGAGAAAGAGACAGAGAGAGAGATAGATAGAGAGAGAGAGAGAGAGAGAGAGAGAGAGGGAGAGAGTGGAGGGTAGGGAGAGTGTGAGACAGACAGAGAGACAGACAGGCGGGAGAATTGCAATATTGGAAAATAGGTTGAGGTCAAAGCAAAATAGAGATTTGGCAATAAGCCAGTTTTCCTAATTTTGGTCCAGCCGCAACAACTTCGTGGACTGGCCACTATTTTCTCGGCTAAATTGGGAACACTCCGGGGACAGTGAGCCGTTGAGAAAATAACCCAGGTAGATTGAAATAATGATAAAAAAAAAAAAGGTCAGCTGGTCAGCATCAACATGTCCGTCGATTGAACCTTCCCTTCAAGGACAAAAACGCTTCCATATCTTTCTCGTCAGAAGAATATCCACTTCCAGTTGAATTAAAGAGGTTTCTGTTTCTTTGAAAGCTTCGGATGAACCCCGGCCTGTGTTTGTTTTAGATTTGGCGTGACCCTAATTTATACAGAGCCAAGAGATCCTTTGTTAAAAAAAAAAAAAAATACAACAGTGGCCCAGATGGGCTCCAAAAACATATGCCTTTTAAATTACAAGAGGCCTCTGTGGATTGTAAGATTCCCAGCTATCGCCAGCCAGTGTTGCAAATTTAGCGCTCTTCGTGTTAAATTTAGCACATTTCTTGATTTGGCAACGCGAAAATTCAATATTTAGCGCAATTTCTAGCCTATTTCCAGCACTATTGTTCAGCAGTTTCGATGCATTTTAGCTATTCTCTAGCCATTTTATCTATTAAAATGGCCATGGAGAGTGTGTTTGACGTTTTTTGACACTTATTCAAGGTTGATTCAGCGAGATAAGTTTTTCGAGTTGGCAACACCGACTGTAGCTTGTTCAATTTATATCCGGCATTGATCCCATCTATTTTCCTGGTGCTATTTTTCAAAACAAGACACGAAAGAATTCAACATTGACTTGTGAGGTTAATAATTATTATAATCATCTTCTAAATAAGATATTTGACAAAATACAGATGGAAGCAAGTTTATTATTGTGTCTCTTCATACTAAATATCTATAAACTTAGTATAGTTTTGATTTTAGTAACTTCTCTCCTTTATGAGATGAATTGTGAATGAAAGCAGATATTTCCAAGATACAGAGCATTTAATTATAAGAATGTTAACATTCAACATCTATACCGTCATCGAGTGCAGGATTAAGCTACTGCCGGGCTTGTAGTATATATTATAAAGGTGCCTTAAATTCAAAGAAATATGTATAATCATTAGAATACACAATTTTTACTCGCATATTAAATGTAAAGTAATTTTTTTTACATTTGCTATATAGCCAGATAATACGGCAAATAGATGTGATATTTCAACAACAGTATTACTTTTTCGTTTTGATTTTTGTTCAATAGCTATGACTTCAGATTCAAATACCATCACATTTTTGTTTCGTGTACATATCAGATATATAACTCAATCATATCAATTACTGTATTGAGATAATAACCCATATTGAAGGTCGTCTATGAAAGTTGAAGGCAGTATAGTAATATATTAAAAGAGCAAGTGTGGAAATTGATTCGGAATTGATAACTAGCAACCAAATATCACCTCGCCCCTGAAAAAATAGGGCCCTTAGTACACAGGGGCATCGGAAACAATCTGGGATAGGGGGCAGCTTCGTAGAAAAGACATTCTGCGACACAAATCTTTACAGTGAGATTGCAGGATTATAGCAAAAAAGCTGGGCGAGTCTACAAAGGTATACAACCATAATAACGTTTTGAACTGCTTTTTCGTTGACGCGAGAAGAACAATTACTACACTTCGATCTTGAACTAAAGGCGACAAAAAGCACATGGAACTAGGATAGTGTCACAAAATCAAACTTTCAAGTGAGATATTTAATCATTGTAATACGTTCTGAAAAAGTGCCAAAACAATGAGGGGTATGTGTCACGATACACTTTCCTTTTTTTCATAGAGCGCTCACAATTGTCGTCGCTGACCTGAGAAGGCTGGGTGGGAGTGGGGGGGGCAGCTGCCCCTGTGGTTCCGTTGCTCCTGGCTCAATAGTTGATCCGACACTGCTTTCGTCAATTATGACAACTAATCATCATGAAATGATTAACCTTTGAAACTCTACGTATGACTTATTCTTCGTTACAGAATTTACAGCACCCACACAAACTTATAGACGCCCATTTTGACTCATTTAAAACGGAGTTGGATTTCCAGGAGACTCTGGGTAAGCAATGTTGAAATAAATTTGACGATACGTTGATTGGGGGATACTTGCAAAAGGCTGGTTTCCTAACGAGACCGCCTTTCAATAAATAAAAACACCTCTGGTTTATCACTTACTAATAACCGTCACGAGACCAACGTTCTTTTTTTTTTTTGTAACATGCAGTGTTGGGGTGATCAATTGTAAAATTCTTTAAAAAGATTGGTCAATGAATAAGTTACCCCTCCCACTTTTTATTGGGCAATGATCACTAACAAAAAAAAAAAAAAAAGGCAGAATTTAAAAAATAAACAGACAGACACAAACTAAGGGATCAATTTAGCATAAACTTACACCGTAAATTGAACCTCTACTAAAAACCTATCCGGAGTGGAGTTGAAAAGTTTTTTCTTATACATAAGGTGTAAATGTAAAAAAATTCAGCCTTCTAGCTTCATTGATGTGGCCTGTATGCTTGATACAATATATACCCAGTCAGTCAACCAGACCAACTTGAGAACTGAGAGAAAACTATATAAGCAGCCAAAAAAACGCTGGCAAACGACTTAGATGTTTACAAAATTCGAGGTCTAATTCATAATGAATGTCTCATCTCTGTTCTCATTTTTTTCGTATTTCGATGCTTGTTATCCGAAGAAACGTTTTTTCTTCATGCGACAGGCTTGTTAACCATAGCTTCACAGCCTATTGCAAGGTCATAAAAACTTGCTAAGCATCACTATCATTAGGCTGGTACAAAAGAACAAAACATTTTACCAGTGGCTGATGAGTGTATTAAGCACGAAATATTGACATTCACGGTGTATACATCCTTGTAATTCACATCTATATCTATATCTATATATATCTATCTATATCTATCTATCTATCTATCTATCTATCTATCTATCTATCTATATATATATATATATATATATATATATATATATATATTGTTAAAAAATCATGGCAGTTTTTGACCATCAACTTAAGAATCGTACATATCAGCTTGGAAAAAATCAATAATTAAAATAACCCTCAGAATCTACACACTTTTGCCAACTGGAAACAAGTCTATTAATTTCGGAAGCATAGCATCCTGGGATCCTTGGATCCTGGGATCAATGAATTCTTTAAAGGCTGCCTGGTTGTTGAAGACCTCCCCCCCCCTCGCAGGAAGTGGTCAAATGTCCAAAGTGGTGATTGGTCGGAGGGATTCTGGTACGTATGTCTGGTAAGGTACAGTTCGTTCATTTTCTGCAGGGTCATTCGCATGACGTGTCGACCTTTTTTGCTTTTCCAATTTAGTTCATACATCAAATAACCGTTGAATGGCCAACGTTTAGTTCCTCCACAACCTCGTTGGTGGGGTCCATCTTAATAATGACTCTTATTTGGATGCAATCAATAACAGGACTTTCACATCTTCAAGGCTTCCATCTCAGTTTCAAATTTTTTGAGTCGATGTAGAGCTGTACGGTTCTCTCGCCAAATACTTGGTTCATATCGCGAGCAGTTTCCGCTGATTTACGTTCCATTGAGTCGACAGCCTCTAATAGAACTTGATAAATAATGAATAGGGAACGGCTTAAATAAATTCATGCTTCAAAACGGTATATTATATGAACATAGTTAAATATACCAGAAATAAGCATGGAAGTTTAAATTTAGAAAAAACCACAATTACATTTGCATCAACCTGATATTATATACCACCCCTTCCTTCCTAAGGAATAATAGCCCGATCTGGATTTCTAAATGAAGGTCAATTGACACGTTTTTCTCATTCAACTTTACCCAATCTCACGTTTCTTTGGTATGACTAATCCTGTCATTGCGTCTAATGTTTAAACAGTCTAGCTTATGCTTTTAGCAAAGGGCATTGCAGACACCCTTTTCACTTGGAGAACTTATCCTGTTTCTCGATAGTTTTAGCGAATTTCCGGTGAAAGCGAAATGAAATCATCCAATAATTTTGGTTCTCAGATTTACATACCTCCTCTTGCGATTTCCAACTTTCCCAAAGATCACACCAGTCTTGCGACCTCAAAAACATATGTTTGCGTTGATTTACCAAAAAGCTCCAAGGAGGTGAAGGAAGGTGCACAAATTTCCCGAAAAGTTCCTCTAACACCAAAATGTCTTAAACACACCAAAAAGATGCAAAAAACTGTCAAATAACGGTAAAAAATTTGCCAGAAATGACCAAAATGACCGAGTTGATTTAGCGATTTGTCGCCCCGCCAGAATAAGAAATACAAATATTGTGTTTTTAAAAATATTTTCTCACTGATTTATAAAATCTGGATGCTTTTGTCGTTGAACGTTGATAATGGTCTGACAAGCCGAAATTTATCTGTTGTTTGTAAAATACGCTAAAGAGAAAACTAATTGTTTGTTGAAAATTATAAGATTTTATTTTTGTGCAATCAAATTGATTTTGTACTGGATTGTTTTCGTACTGGCTCTACGTTTGACGCTTGAAACACTGATGTCCTTATCATTGGAAACTTCATCGCCAAACTCTTGTACCAAGCCAAAAATGCTTTTGGGGCGCTGACTGTACCATGTCTGCAAGCTCGTCTCACAGAACGATTCGCTAGTATAATGAGTTCGAATCGTTCTCATAGTCCCCAAACTGTGACCCTGTGCCAGTCTAACACAAGTTTAGTAAATGATTTTATGGGCTCCCATCAACAAATAAACTAACTAACCATTTACCAGATATGTTGGTCTGTGCACCGGACATTGTAGTGTTAAGTTTGAAGTCGTTTGGATCAGCGGTTTTGGATGGGTGATTCGTTTACAATGAAAATCTATATTGGAATGAACACATGTATGGTGACAGTAAAAAGTGACGAGCTCATGATTACGATGTGGTTTTGGAATAGAATTTAGTGATAGATATATAGACAGATAGTGTGTGGTGGGTGAGGGAGAGAGAGAATCGAGTTTTTTTTTTGCTGAATTTAGAATAAAACGAGATTAAATTCGACTATACTTAGAGAACGTAACAGTATTTAACAAAAATCTATTTTCATTGTTATTAATATAAACAACGATATTTTGAAGCTTCGTGGCTATTGACGCCATCATGAAAAAAAGTGCAGTTTCTCATTATTTCAAGTTTAAACCTCCTAAAGATTTCATGGAACTGGATGCACCTTTTGAACACTTTAATAGCAATATTATCTATATGGGAGTAGCGATGATGTCTTCGTTGTCAACATCCATGGAATTTCGATGGCTCCAGCTAGTGAAAGCATTGATAAAATTAAGCGGGATGAATCCTAGCAGAAGTATTGGATACGTGAAATTAACAAAGTATGAAAGAAAATAAGAAATAAAGAAAGAAAGACAAATGCAAAAGAACGGGGAGAGAGAGAAAATCGTGATTGACGAGAGTTCGTTGTGGAGCTTCAGGGGAGATAACTCCCAGAGAAGCCATGTTGGAAGTAAATAGTTTTGCGAGGCTGTTGGCAGATATCTGCTGGCTAGATTTGTTTTATGGCTTGTAATCAGATCTTTAGAATCCGGGCATTTCTATTCGTCTCTTGAGAATCGTGACTATTGAAGAGAAACGCTCACAAGAGTTTAAGTTGCATAATGGACGTCATTTGTCTTCTTGAACATGTTAGACGTGCGTTCATATCGAACGGCTTCTCAGATAACTATGCACAGACAACCTGATTCGATGCGTTGGTTTTATACTATAATCGCAATAATATGCACTTTTGCAAGCTTTTCGTTTTGTATCAGCGTTGATTCAAGATGGCGCCCGGGAAGATCCAGGATCTTGAGCAGGGGAGAGGTCCAAATTAAGGATTTTGAACTGGGTTGGAGATTTGAATGTAAAACAAGAGAAAAATCAGAACTGACCCGGTTGAAAACCTGCGACGTTGTTTACACAATTTTTGACTGTTGTCAAAATTTATTTCCCGAATAAAACGATTTGTTTTCGATTGATTTTTTCAAGTGAATCCCCGTTAAAACACCCAAAACAAAGATATATGATCATTGCAGCAAAAATAAAACGAAAAATGCGACATAATTCATTGGACTTGAAAAGGTTATAAGTTCATGTAGTGTATACATCATTTACAAATACTGAATAGTCTGCTCTCTCCCCATCTGTCTCCCTCTCTCTTTCTTTTTTGTACTTTCTGTTTTTTTATCTCGAGAATTGATTAAAATAGAATTATGTGACGTAGTGTGACGCAAGAAAGAATCAAACTATTCCACCCATTCTTGCTACCTTTTCATTCTCTTAGAACTGGCAATTTTGGTCGCAGTTAAAATTACATAAAATGAAAAAGAAAATAATACTATCTTTTGTTTCTTAGGCTAATTAATGATTAGGTTTTTATTTATGATTTTTTTTCTAAATATTAAGAAAAATCAACAGTACTTTGCCTGAGAAAACCGGGAGTTCCAGGCCCCCTTGATCTCCCGTGGCTCTGTTAAACTAATGGGAATCTTTTCAGTTGTTATCCGTTTTCTTCTTCAGTGGGATGTCGTGTTTGAATAAACGTGTATCATGATCACTTTCAAGAAATTAAAGCTGTACAGGTATTCCTCACTTTCCACAAACTCACTTTACAACATGTTTTCACCAATACGAAAAAAGACCCTCTTATACGGCCCAGTCTACTGTATCTCTCACTACTCTGACACCTGACAAATGAGCCAAACATAACTTTACCAAAGCTTTTTTTATTATAGGAATTGCTCTACTTCCAGACAATTTTCGCGTTGGATTGACAACCAGAAAGCATTAAAAGCACTAAATTGAGGAAAATAGCTAAAACCTCCAAAAGTGGACAAAACATTAAAAAGATACTTTCAGTGGTCGAAAAACACGCCCAGAAATGGCCATTATGTTTGTGCAAGCTGCGGGAATTTTGCACTTTTTTTACACAGTCAAGATAAGAAACGCACTGAATTTATCGCGAAAAACGCCAAATTTTCATTGCTTCCGGATCGTCGAGAAATCCTTGCAGGGCACAGCTGCTCTGATTCAAGCAGAAAAACCTTTAAAGAATACAGCAGCTCTGATCCTAACTGAGAAAACCTTACAGGGCTCAGCTGCTCTGCTCCGAGTGATAACAGCAGATCCATACGTCATTTTTTATGAGTACAATGCTAGCACCTATATAAACCATTTATAGATGAGTTGATCTATCTGATTCTGCGTGCGGCTTGTCAACTAAGTGGATAATCAGTCCTTCTTCCGCCGTGTTAAGATGAAAACGTTCAAGGAAGGATGTGACACATTATATGTTCTTCTCACAAGTGACACCAAACGCTTGACACTCCCATTCAGCGAGCGATACGAAGAGAATCTGTCGTTGGCTGAGCGGAAATCGGATCGGGAAAAGAGAAAGTAAGGCAGAAAAAAAGCGAGAGAGACGAGAATTAAAGAAAGAGAGAGAGAGAGAGAGAGAGTAAAAAAAGGAGAGAAGTTTACACACGAAAAGAAAAGGAAAGAGAGAGAGAGAGAGAGAGAGAGAGAGAGAGAGAGAGAGAGAGAGAGAGAGAGAGAGAGAGAGAGAGAGAGAGAGAGAGAGAGAGAGAGAGAGAGAGAGAGAGAGAGAGAGAGAGGTCCGGAACAGATGGTGAAAGAAAATTCATGTCTGAATTCAGTTATTTTGATCATGAATGAGACACTGTTAAACAAAACTGTCACCAAAATGAGTTCATACAGTTTTTATGTTGGATCGACTGGCCGGCCATGTATGAATGTGTGTATGTATGCATACAGGCCGTACCAATAGAGACAAATGACTGGAATTTTAATATTTGTTCCTTATGTCAACAAAAATTGGTTGTTTCTTTTTTTTTAAATTTCCCCCTCTAATAGGGTTTTAGTTGGGGGTTCAATTTGCAGTGTAAGATTCTGCTAAATTGATACCCAGTTTGTGTTAGCATTCATGCTTGTTCTCCGAGTATTCTGACCTTAGTGATCACTGCTAAACAAAAGACCGAAGAAGTTATTCATGCACCCCTCTCTCAATTTTTTAATCGATCACCCCTAATACGGCATGCCGTCAAAAGACGTTAGTCACATGACAATTTCTATTTAGTGGCTAACCAGAACTGTCAGTGAATTTGGTTCATTCGGACAAATTTTTCCGTATTTGTAGTTTGTTTTTCAGAACGTTTTTCCGGACTTCACCGGATATTTGTAGTGTTCTGGCGAAAAATTTTACGAGAGTGAACGAGACGAGACGAGATGTGACGAGGAGCGGAATAAACAAAGAAAAAAAACAGAGATTGAGGAATCGAGAGAAAAAATAAATTGTGGGTCGGAGAAAAACGAAAATGAGAGACACGAATGAAGTGAGAAAAAGACACGTTATAAAATAGAGAGAATAGAGACAAAAAGTAAGACATGGTTGAGAGAAGGACTGGCCCTAGGAGCTGCTGGGTTCGATTTGGAAACACTTTTGGCAGGGCCCTTGTTTAAGAGTCAAAGACTTTAGAATCTTTGAAATATAAATTGAAATCACATCTCTGTGGTACAATGGAAAGCTATCAAAATGTGTGCCTGAAAATTTTGCAGATATATTTTTTACGCTCTTCTGAGGTCGATAAACATCATTTAATTCAAGTTCAATAAAGAAAAATTAAAATATCGACAGTGAAAACAAGCCCTGTTGAATTTATAGGAATTCAGAAGAAAAATCTATATTGATGCTGTATTCTATAAATCATTTTGTTCATCTGTTATGTGGCGGTGTGTATTTAATAAGACTAGAATATTCTCGAATGCAGAGCTCCCGTAGGCACGGGGACCAGTTGGGTTCAACCGGTCCAAATGGCTTAAAGCAAGTACCTTGTTGAGTGTTGAATATAACTTTCAGTAGAAATAGACATCATATATATATATATATGTTTATATCTATCTCAGTCTATTCATATCTATCTATCTATCCATCTATTCATCTGTCTATCTATCTATCCATCTATTCATCTGTCTATCTATCTATCTATCTATCTATCTATCTCAGTCTGTTATTATCTGTCTATCTATTTCAGTCTGTTCACATCATGAAAAGCTTACAAAACGAAGCAATTGTGATCTTCTTCGTGATCTTTCATTTTCGCATTATAAAAGATCACGAAAAAGTTCACCGAAAGATTATTTTCAGCTTCCTAATAAAAGACTTCAGGTAGCAAAAATAACCAAAGGACAAAATCAGGAAATATAAATTAGTACTCGCCATGCTTTGCAAAATGTGTGCAAATCGTTTGAAATAGGTGACGAAGAGGGTGGGGCAATTCTTTGTATAATGCCGCGGGGGGAAATAGTTCAGTCAGAACTTGAAGAAGACGAAAGTCAGAAAAAAGTTACCGATGATGAAATGAAAATAGTTCTAGGGTCAGATTTTGATTAACGTTATCTCCACTCGGAACGTGAGTTTGCGTATATAAAAGTGTGTCGGAGATTATTGGTCTTCAATCGAGTACGTAACACAAGTTGCCAAGTTAGCGCCTTCCACACTCAACTTGGCACATTGCTTGTTTTTGGCATCAATAACCAATTGATTGAAAAAGTGCTAAATTAACGCAGGGGTGCTTAAACATTATGGCCATTTTTTAGCGATTTTAGCGTCTTTGGGGGGTCTTCTGGCCTTTTGAGTTTTTTTTTGTTTTTCTTTTAATTCAATTCATTTTAATTTAATTTGGCAGTTGTTAACGTTTTCTATTAGTCAAACTATTGCAAAAATATCTTTTGAGTCGGCAACACTGATTGTTTACATATATGGTCTTCTTTTAGAAATTTCCTAAATTCCCAATATGAAGCATTTTCATTACTTCCCTCTACATGAACGAAGCTGCTTATTGTGATCACTTCGGAACAATAACCAATTGATAACATTGAGCAAAGGATATAGATTTATATCCATTGTTATGAATTCATTGTTATTTATTGTAAAAATGAGAATTAGGAGTTGTTTGTGCCTTTGCATTACCGATGGGTGTTTAGGTCAATGGTAAGAGCAATGCTATGTTGAAACAGCAGGCCTATCGGTGGCAGGTTCGGTTCCTGCAACGGTCCCATTTTCTTTCATTGTTTATTCTATCTACATTGTCTTGGCCAAGTGATATATCAACCGTGTAATGGCTGGAGATCATTTCAAAAAAGAGTTTTCATATTTCCTAATACATATACACACACACACACACACACATATATATATATATATATATATATATATATATATATATATATAATTTCTTCATACACACACATATAGGTACGTGTGAGTGTTTATATATATATATATATATATATATATATATATATATATATATATATATATATATATGAGCTATTAGTTACATTCCAGACATTAATTAGAACAGATTACACTAGATGATGATGTCGTTTGGCAGTCGGAGAAATTCGGTTATATTACGAAACCTGACCCTCGCATTTTAGCTGAAAGATACTGATGCCAAAAAGGAACTCAATAACCCATCCGGAACTTCATTCATCCTCATTATTCTCAATTCTTTCTCCTCGTCATTCATGATGTCCCGTTTTCAAGAGGCATTTGCTGTGTCGTTCGGCCTTGGAAGAAAAAGCCCTGTGTATATAAATATATGCAATGCCCCTCCAATTTCCCGTCTACCGCGTTTTCAAAGCCTTTAATTAAGGATTTCGTCGGGCTAGCTCGTCCATCTTTGTTCCATCTTTGGCTCACTGATCATAGATCACGGTCAAAACTTCTCGGTAGAATCTGGCGTTGAAACCAGACCTCGCCTTCTCCTCTCTCCGCTGACGCTTTGGATTATCTGTTCAGTCAGCCTTTCTCGGACGCGCTTCATCATCATCATCATCATCATCATCAGCAGCAGCAGCAGCCAATTTTGTGAGTCCATTGTTCAACATAGACCTTCCCCAAGATATGCCTGACCTGTCTATCGTTCGCGTCACGGAGACAGTATTTTCTGAACTAATTTAGTTCGTCACACCATCTTATACTTTGTCGGCCCCAGTTTCGCATGTGATCTCTGAGAACCCACCCCGTGAGTCATAATGCCCTGCAGTTATCTAAAATTCTTACAACATGACCAGCCCATTGCCATTTGAGTTTTTTATGGATTTTATGATATCTCAGACTCTTGTCTCTTCTCTGATATACTGCACTGTGTGGTGATCTCTCCATGAAAGGTTCAGCATGATTCTCTCTCGCGTGCGTTGTATGGTTCTCAGTTTAAGGGTCATTCTTTTGGTCAAGTTCCAGGTTCCAGCTCCATTGATGACTATCGGGAGGATGCATTGATTTATACCCTTCTCTTTAGCAGTAGTGGAATTTTCTTGTTCCTGAAGGTTGATCTTGCCCTGCCGAAAGCTTACCAACCTAGTGTGATTCTTCGCTTGATTTCTTCTTCTTGTGAGGATTACATGGAGATCCGCTGTCCTAAGTTGATGTTGTGGTCCACTTTCCTCAGTTTTGCGTCTCCGCTTTTCACGTTTATATAATCCTTAATCATCAATTGATATTCATAATTGATATCTTTCGGTTTCCGCCAAGATTTGAGAAGCCCACCTACTGCAATAAGACGATGGAATGTCGCCAAGAGATTCTAAATCTTATCCTCGTTACGATAATCAAAACGACTTTGTGTGTTATTGTTTCCATTTGCCCTTGCCCTAGCTTTCAGTGAATGAATATAGAAGCCTTTGTTATTTGTGGTTCATAAGCATTCATAATTGTGGTTGCCCCACCACGACAAACAGATAGAATGAAATAAATACAAATAAAACAAATCCAAGAAAAATGTGCAAAATGAAAGGGTTAGTTTATATGGAAGCATCAAAGAATCCTAATCGAAGTGTCAGCAAGAAAGTGAAAAAAAAAACCAAACAAAAAACAATACTCAATCTCAAAAGAGGAAGTGCAGGTGGCCTAGCAGTTGGCAGTACGGAAAAAGAAAACGGTAAATCGACTTTGCTTCCACTTTGCACAAATATCCTTGGGAGAGGCATTAATCATCCTCCAGCTATGGTTAAAAAGCAGCATAAACTGAGTTTTTCAACCTTGGAGACAAGCAACTCCGAATTAAAACAGGAAAGGTCAAAACACCCCGTTCAGCATTGTGAGTGGTTGGAAACAAACAGACATCTTCCAGAAATGTACGGTTAATCTGGCTCTGGTGCAGCTTCAACGGGCTTAGCAAATCGGAAATGCATTATAATAATTTGCCCTACTAAAATAAAGAATAATAATAATAAAAAAATAAAAAAACTTACAGAATAATGGGAAAGCCGTCTCGACTTCGCCATGACACTTCGAGTTCAAATGGAAGATGTAAAAAAAGTAAACGATTCTTAATAATTTCTTGCTACATTCCACTATCATCCCAATTGATGTGGCTTTTTATCACAACAAAACTGGGCAACCTTCAGCAGTGAGCAAGTAAATTAACAGCAAATGTCCCAGGTGAGAATCGAACCCACGACACTTAATACGGTAGGGTGGCTTGCTTAACGCGTAACCAATGCCACCACAGTGTAGTGAAACTCGGGGGCAAGAGAAAGTTCGAATCAAATCTTAAACTTACTCCCCATCCTGATCTCTTCTGTGCCATGTTTTTTATGGTTCAATTCTCACTCAGAATTTATTATTTGTTCCGATCTGCACTGTTGATTTAATTTATCACCGCTGAAGATGGTAGAAGATTTGATAATAATGATTTAAAATACTTCATTAAATAGTAAAAACAAACAAAAACGCATTTGCAGTAAACCAGAACAATGAGTTCAACAATGTATTCAACATTCGTGGCAGAAGTAGTAAAAAGGAGAAAAGGAAGAAGAAGAAGAAGAAGAAGAAGAAGAAGAAGAAGAAGAAGAAGAAGAAGAAGAAGAAAGTCTTTCTTTCAGTCAATTGATCGCTCATATTTGTAAAATAACTATATTGAAATATTATGTAAGTTTTAATTCCAATGAAAATTGTGAAAAGCCATTTTTTGGGGGGGGGGGTCATTTTTGACATCTATTCGGACCTTAGATCTTTCATTTTGGCATCATTAGTAGCTGGTAAAAAACGTAGATGTTACGCCTATAAATGGCACCATACATTTTGGTGACATCACGTCTCTTCCTTACTTCCTATTTCCATTGTTTAACATAGCTAAGTCTGACCGACCGACAAACTGACCGACAGAGAGACCGACAAGATTCTTATGGAAATGTGTGAACACTTCTAAAAAAAGGACTCAATAAGAGCAGGCGTTTCTGAAAAACATATTTTACACCTAACTTTTTTTGTTGTATCCACTTCTCTCGGTTTTTGGTTTTTATTCTTTAATTTCTTTTTCAGATTTTGAATCGCCATGTTTTTTTTTTCGTCTTCTTAAAATGTGGCGAAAGTTTTAGTCAGAGCAGTCATCATTCGACTAACCTCTTTTAAAACGATACGAACAGGCAATCGAAAACAATTTCTTTCTTTTTTTCCACATTTTCTTTCATTTTTCTCTTCTAAATTTCTTCTTTCTATGATTATCTTTCACTTTGATCCTTTCTTTTTTCGTATTTCTCCTTCTCTCCATCTATGTATCCTTTATTAATTCACTAATTTTCCTATATGATCAACCATGATTCTTCCTTTCTCTCTCTCATGTCTTTCCTTCTTTCTTTCTATCACCCTTTATCACCCTCTTTCCTTCCTTCTCATTTTTTTTCACGATCAACCATGATTCTTTCTTTCGTATATTTCCTTCTTTTTATCGTTCCTTCTACCCTTCCTTCCTTCCTTTTTCTATTCTGTCTAGCGATACGCTATGACTCATTCTTTCTTTTTTTTATCTCTCCTTTTCTCTGTCCTTCTTTATTTCCTATCCGCCATATATCATTTCTATTGCATCTTCTCATTCATTCCTTCTTTCTTCCTTCCTTTCTTTACTAATTTTTGTATTCTCTCCTCGGAATGTCTCTTTCAACCGCCCATGAATGGCCTGACCAACAAGCCAAGTGAGCTACAGACTCTTTTTCCTCTGAGTGGCTGTTTCTGTATGGATGCCTACATAGATGTTTATATGTGTGTGTATGGGGGTATGCTCCTGGTCATATATCAGGGGCTACAACCTTAGAAATTTGCATTAGTAAACCACAAGGCACCATCTGAAGACTGTTTTTTATTTTCTCAAAAAAGTGGGGTTTTTTGTTTTGTTTTTTTGTCTCTATGGTCATTAAGGACCAGCAATATCCAAATCGTGTGCTGATATTTTTAAAATGATTTTCTAAAATTTCAAATAAAAGATCTATTCTTTAAAGATGATTTTAGATAAGAGATTATTTTTTTTAGATAATTTTAGATATCTTTTTTTTAGATAATTAATTCTGGCACATGCGTGAGCCGTGGTGATTCACTTATGCAAGGTGCTGATATTTTTTTTCTTTCCTTTTTTTTTTCCTTTCTAGATATCCTTTTCTTCCTTTTCAAAGAAGAGCCAAAAAGAACAAACACACTCAAACCTCATAAAACACAAAGAAAATCGAAATAAAATAACTACGCGTTAATATAAACGAATTGAACCGTTTCTTTTGATTGGCAGCTTCAATATCATTATTATCTCTTTTTATTATTAGAAGATAAGCCTTGACTGCTTTGGCTTCCTAAAACTGGTTGCATCGGATCGGTCCTTGGCACGGCACCAATATGTCATGCGCAATAATTTATGCGTCGTAATCTGTCTTTACATTTTTTTTTCTTTCTTTGTGCTTCCATACATTCTCCCTATTCTCCAGGTCAGTCTGCTCTTCTCCCTCTGTCTTTCTCTATATTTACATTTTCATGTGTTCCTCTCGCTACTCTCTGTCTACCTGAGTCTGTTCCTATCTATCTATTTCAGTCTGTCCGTGTCTATCTTTGCAGCTCACCGGTTTATATCTATCTATCTATCTATCTATCTATCTATCTATCTATCTATCTATCTATATATATATATATATATATATATATATATATATATATATATATTACACGTGTCAACCGTCATCACTATTGTAAACGTTGTTTCTCCTCGTTATCATTAACATCTAGATTCTCCAGTGTCGTAAAAAGAACATGACTATATTTATTCATCGATGGATTTTTTTTACGACTTCAAATTTCGACGCTACGGTTTTTCACATATTGACTATGATGGCAAGTCTTTTTTTCATGCAGTACGTTCCGATCACCTTTCTCTTCCCCATCCACCTAACCATCCACCTCTTTGTGTTCCCATCTCACTCACTCTTTCTATTTCAGTCTGTTCCTATCTCTCCTCTCTTTCTCTCTTCATTTCGATTTCTATCTCCCCCTTTCTCTCTATTCCAGACTGTACATATCGCTTTCTCTCAACACATCTGTTTGCGTGTATCTCACTCTACCCCCACTCTTTCTAATTTCAATCGGTGCCTATCCCTCTTCTGTCACCATTTCAGTTTGTTTCTACCCCCTTCCTCTCTTCCCTCTCTCTCTATATCCCTCCGTACTTTTCTCCCTCTCTCACCATGTCAATTCCCCTCCTCTCTCTCTCTCTCTCTCTCTCTCTCTCTCTCTCTATTTTGTCGGTACCTATGTATTTATCTATTCTGCAATCTACTCTAATCTCTTATCTTAATCAAGCACCATTAAGTTGAACCATATATTTACCTACTTACTAACTACTCTCTCTCTCTCTCTCTCTGTCCCTCTCTCTCAATATATATATGTATACACAGACACAGGTACCAACCTTTACTTAGTCCAGCAACAAGCTTTGACTTTTATCTCTAACCAGTCAGCATGCAATCGTCTTTTTTTAAAAATATTTATAGAACACTTTCTTTTAACACATATATAGACAAATAAATACAGCATTTGACAGCGTATAAGACACTTTTTCTCGTGCCGAAAATAGCTCAAACAGTAAACGTCACTCAATAGAGACTGTCATGTGACAGATATCTTATGACAGCATGCTGTTTTGGGCGTGATGAGTTAAAGAAAATTGAAAAGGTGTGATCAATGAATAATTTACGTCTCTAAGCTTTTGTTGGGCAGTGATCACAAAAGAGTCTGAATTTCAAGAAAAAATGGGTGGACAAAAAATAATAATCAATATAACATAAACTTACATTGTAAATTGAGCCCCAATCAGAACGTTTTTAAGGGGGATGTAAAAAAAAAATGTGCATATAATAAAGAGTAAGTGTTTGAATCTTCAGCCCTCTAGCTTCATTGGTGCAGTCTGTGTGCGTGATACATACGTACATAGCCAGCCAGCCAGCCAGCCAGCCGGATAATCTTGAAAACTGAAGAAACCTATGTTGACAGTTTTGGTGACATTTTAATTGACGGTCTCTCAGTAGGCGATAAATGAGAAGAATTAACGTAAATGCCTTTTCATCAATGACCCTTGTGAAATAAGAGGGGAGGGGGTCTTATGTGCTCTCAAATACCGTATGCTTACAGATAATTAGTAAATGCTGAGGATCGAACTCACTACACTATAGAAATGACCAGCTTGATCATTCACTGAACATCACTCCAGACGCTTATGATATTCACACAAGATAGTTCAGTTGTGCACAAAAGTGTTGGGCGCTCGAGGAGGATCAAGCTCACTACATAGTAATGGTAGTCTGCAAGAGTAGCTCGTTAACCATCACACCACGGCAGGATCCTCGTACCTATGCTTATTCTTATGAATTAATTTCATTGTGTGCCTACCTTCTACCTACTTAGGAGGTTTGGGCGCTGATAGTCAGTTTGAGTCCTTGTATGTAGTAAGTATGTAATTATCCTTACGCTAGCAACAGCAACAGCCCTCCCTGGCCAGGCTTCGCACACCACAAGTCGGATTCATTCCTTTCCCAAGGGTATTTGCGTCAGTCTCAGTCAGAGTTTGAACCGATCGGCTACCAGCACTTCCTTGGGCCCAGGTAAAAACCAGGTTATTCAAGGCAAACGAGCAAGGAGACTATCCCTCACTTGAAAGATTGGCACAATACAATCTTTCAAAATTTATTTCGACCAAAGTGACCCTGAATTATGCAAAGATTGGCTCAGTAAATATCCATCAGCTCCCA
>OY735210.1:46045528-46070528 GCA_963457665.1 Thysanoteuthis rhombus
CTAATAAAACGAAATCGACAAAATTCTCAATTAAAAATCTCTTTGCATCCTATAGATGGGCATTTGTTAGCTTGAGGCACAAAGTGCAAATATAAACTTATGCATTGGAAATCATCCCTCTACGTCGTGCAAAGCGATGGTCAGTCAGGCTGAAGCACCAACCGCCAAAAGCAAAAAATGCCTATCGCTTATTAGAACACTACTTTACACTTACACAAAGGAAGTTTGAACTGACTATAATATGTTTCAACCTCAGGTGAGTAGGATAAAATATTAAGTGTGGAATTATTTTTAAAAAAAAGTATGTCTCTGTTGCTCTGTTGATATCATGTGAAAATTTTTGATACAATAAACTGTTCTGTGCTAATTACTTCCCTGTGGACGGCTGGAAGAACGTTACAAGGTAAGTCCGTCTGTCGTGAGTAGGTGAGCTTCATCTGTTGAAGAAATTGCAGTTTTCCATAATAGGCTGCCGCATATTTCATATAGTCCACTCACTGACCTTCCTAGGGTTGTTATCACTCGGGGAGGTAACTCATGGTGTCACCCCCAACACATTTACCAACACAAAATA
Organism: Thysanoteuthis rhombus; assembly: GCA_963457665.1. Classification (NCBI taxonomy): domain Eukaryota; kingdom Metazoa; phylum Mollusca; class Cephalopoda; order Oegopsida; family Thysanoteuthidae; genus Thysanoteuthis; species Thysanoteuthis major. The sequence continues at coordinate 46,046,103 of OY735210.1, forward strand.
TTTCTTCACGCTAAACCGACAAAGGAAAAAAAACGCCGTGACGTGCTAAGAAACACTATTAGTATTTTATGGCCAATCTTATTGGCTAAAATCACTGGAAATAGCGATAAAAGTAGCGGTAGATGTTAAAATTCCATGTGGCTAAAATATTGTGTCGTCCCCTCGCATGGTGTCGCCCGGGTGGCCCCTACCAAGGTCGATATGCCTAGAGAGTATTTCTTCCGGAAAATTTTCAAACCACAAAAGGCCAAAAAATTGAGTATCCTCAGATTGAACTGGGCATCAAGAGGAGGTTGGACTCACTGTGATAATCAATAATGGTCAGCAAAACTGGTTTGTTAATTATCAATCAATCATGAGGCTCTCTGTCAACGAGGTTGGACGGAAATTACATATTCATACATGTTTGTTTCTGTTTGCTTGTCTGTATTTTTGTGGACCAAGAAAAAAAGTTGATGAAATTTTGGAGCAGATCTAGGATTTTTTCCGATTTTATTTACATAGATAACGAGATCGGACAGTTGTGGGGGCTATTACTTTTTGGTGTAGAATTACTGTTCATTAGGTTTGTAAATAAATACGTAAAACTGCATTATAATTGTTTTTGAAACAATTGATGATATATCAACGATAGATAATTATTACGAGCTTTTGTCACCGCACATCTGGAATCTATAACCAGACAGTTCGGTTTTCTTTGACGGAGGAATGAGTGTTTTTCTGGGTGTATTCCTGTTACTAATCTTAGCTTAGTGTAGCACAAATCCTCAAGTGTTGGTAATCAAGCGAGAATTGAACTCATCACAGTCATAAAAGTATGTTAACCATAACTCTGCAGTGAGCAACTCATATTTTCCTTAACTAAAAAATGTAATTTGTGATACCACCCCCGCGTTCTCGTTTCTTGGAGAACATGCTTCATTCTCTTTCTGATTACGACTCCAAGTAGAAAGTGTGTAAAGGTCTGCCATTGATTTGATTTTCCAAGCTGAAACGAATTCAAAAACGGCTGAACTTCCGGTCAACTTTATAGCTTAATATGTTTCATACTCTTTTAAAGCCAAATTATCCAATAAAATAGTTATATATTCAGATTCTAGAACAACAATTAATAAAAATTGTACATTTATTTCTATTGATCTTTGTAGTAATTTTGCTAAAATAAATTCTAGTATTTGACTCTAGGAAATATTCTAGAGCAAAGGTTTCGGTTAAAAATTAACTATGTTTTGGGTTAGCTAAAAAATAAAATCACACCTGCCAAATACTTTTTGAATGGCCAGATCTTGGCTATCTGCTATCGGCTAAATAGAGGGGAAGTCATCAAGATCCAGCCGAAAAATGACTCATTTGGCATCACTGATCCCCGCTAGGTGTCGCTACCGACCCGTTACCTTTATCCACAGGTAAGAAGGCGAGATCATGGAGACAGCTAATTATCTGGTAACACAGATTGAAAATCAGTCAAAAGAAAAACTTTTTTTTCTTGTTAATAATGATTTTGATGAAAAAGTAACAGAGGAACATAACAAATGTGGTTTGAGTTCTGAGTTTAGTATTGCAGGCGGGGTCATAATGGCTATTCTGTTGCAAATGAATCATTTTAGAGGCGTACTCACCCCGTCTCTCGCGCTCTCTCTCTCTCTTTTCAACATTCACACACACACTAACGTGGAAACAGATGCACTCACATATATATGTATATGTTATGAAAAAATAGGTATATGACCGGACAGAATGATTATAAATGATATATTGGCCGCGTAATAATGGAGGATCGTTTCAAATAAAACTTTCAATATAATACGACACAATTTATGATCATTCTATCGGATCATATATCCATCGCTTAATAACGTAATTGTCCCGGTTGGAAAAAAAGTAGAGCCGACATGGACCGTGAATAAACAAAATGAGGAATTAGGAGTTTGAAATAGTTATTTGGGCCTTTGCATTACCGGCGGCTGTCTGGCTCAATGGTAAGAGCAATGCTACATTGGAGAGGCTATCCTATTAGTGTCAGATTTGATTCCTGAAGCAGACCTTTTTTCTTTGATTGATTATTCTTCTTACATTATGTTGGCCAAATAGTACATTTATGCTATATATATATATATATATATATGCATGCGTGTGAGCGTGTGTAAGTGTATGTGTGAGTAGTGGGAGTGAGTGAACAACAGCTGTGCAACCAACAACGTCTTTATCAGCTGACATGGTTTCAGGAGAAAATGAGTAAGTGATGAGTAAAAAAGAGGGAAAAAAATTATGATAAAAGTAATCAGAAGAGAAAGAAAGAAAGACTAACAAAGGGCGAAGATATAGGAAAATAAGATGACAGTGAACTATGGCCATTAAATATAGATAAGTAAAAGGGAAAGGGTTTTAAATAACCAGGCGAGGAAAGGTAGATTGAAGATTTTAAAATGAGACAGAATTAGGGAAAGGGCGATAAATTTAGATAAAACTTGAAATCCGAAACCAATCCCGAAATACTTTCAACTCCGATTACTGCTATCACAATATTTTGTCTCAAAATGGGTTAACACTTATACGCTTGAAGAATGGTCTGGACATTAATAAATTGCCAAGGGAACCAACCTGAGTTTATAAATATAACCGCCAAGTACACTCCCCCGCCCAAAGAGAACCAAGGCAAAAAGAATGCGTAAATAAAATATGAAAATATTTAGAAAAAAAAAAAAAAAAAGGACATTCTTAGGGTGAGTTCGTAAAGATGGCGTCACATGAGAATTTTAATTTTTTTGAAATGTTTTTGTAACGTCTTTTCTACGTGATTCTTTTCTTTCATTCTGAATATTCTATCATTTTTCTTTCTTTCGCTCTGTTTCATTTTTCTAATAGTCCCCACGCATTTTCTCTACTTGGTTTAATTCTTTCTCATACTCTCTTTTCTTCTCCTGTTTTCTCTTTCTTTAAAAAAAAAAGAAGAAAATTTCTTGCTTTGTCCTTTTTTAGCCTTTCATTCCCCTGTTTCGCCCTTTCTTTCATTTCATCTTTTCGACGATTCTTTCGCCTTTCTTTTTTCTTTCATCCCAATTTTTCCCTATTTTTTTTCCATTTCTGTCTCCTCACTCAATCGGCTCTACTCTCTTTCTATCTGTCCTCTCTTCCTTCTGTGTCTCTCTCTTTTTCTATAGCCTGCCCTTTCTCTCTCTTTCTTATCTTCTTTCAAGTTTCTTTCCTCTTCTCTTTCTCTCCTTGTTTTTTCTCACGTTTGTGAAAAGATCTTTCACTTTTTCTCTCTTTTTTTTTTCTCACCGTCTTATGTTACGCGTGTTATGACTCATTTTGTCCGATTCTCAGAGTGCACTTTCATTCTTATCTCGACCTCTTCCAACCCCGATCGACCGGCCCACCATAAGGGAATAACCACCAGCCTACTTATCTATCTTATTTCAGTACATACAAAATTTACTTATCACGATTCCAAACTCTTTTCATAAACACTGTCTTCCTTGGGAAAATTACTGACACTAACCTTGTTGAAATGAGAATAATAAGATCAACAATGCATCCACCGTTAGATGCAGAGGGACGAAGAAAAAAAGCAAGTAGTCTTTCTTTGAGGCATTTGATTCTCATACTTGTAAAATATTGCGATGGAAATATACGAGTATCATTGGGGAAAAAAATCGTAAACAATAATTCTTGGCTATTTTTGGCATTTCTTTAAATGCAAAAAATCTTTTATGGCATTATTAGCAGCTGGTAAAAAAAGAATTGATTAGACTAGTGTTCCTTTAATGACGTCACACTTTTATCACGTCACATCTTTTGATGACATAACACTTCTTCCTTCCCTCCTCCCTTTCTTCCTCCTTCCCTATTTCTATAGTTTGATTTAACTTGGACCGAAAAGCGATAAACATATGTGGGCACATCTTGAAACTTTTCTTTTCACTCGTTTTCTTCCTTAATTTATTGCTTTGCTGTCCTGTAAAATAGAACCATATTCGTTCTGTCGATAGAGACATGAGATATGGGCCTTTGTTAATAAGATATTTAATTGATATTCATTGAATGAAAATTAAATGTGCATGTGTTTCCAGTGTACTTGGGAAGCTACAGATAATTGCAGATTCTTGACACCAGCTCAGAAAAAAGGTCTATAGTTTCATCTGCAATTTCAAAATCGGGCGTATATATAATAGCTTCTCAAGAAACAACGGGTATAGTCTTATGAATAAAATGTGCATACTCAACCGTCGGTATTGTCAGAAATAATCAAAGATAACTGATGCGTATTCCAGCCTTGTGGGCACGCGTTTGATCCCTGCACGACAAAGATATATATATATATATATATATATATATATATATATATATATATATATATATATATATAGTTCATGTTTTTTGTCAATTTGTAAGAATACAACGAAGAAATAGAAGACAATTTTTCCGTTGTTAATACAAGTAAATCACATTGCTTAATATTTATCGAAGTACACAGAGCTATTAATATGTAAAATAAGATTTACAATGTTGCTGAAGAGTGTGTTAAGCACGAAATTTTGACATTCGCCGGATCATATATATATATATATGAAACTAAAAGCAAACAAGATCTGCACGTGAACAAGGGAAAAATGCAGCAATGTGGAGGTAGCTGTTCTGCCAAATCATAGGATGGAAATGGAATTAGCAGGAAAAATCCGAGAATATCAGGATCTTGCACGTAATGGAAAAATGGTGGAACATGAAAGTTAGAGTTGTGCCTTACTAACTGTCGAAAAGGGAGGCGGGGCTGGATGAACAGGAGGATAAGGGAAAGTTTGAGAGTGTCCAGACAAAGCTAGAACTGAAATCGGTGAGAATGCTGAGGAGAGTGCTGGAGTTTGTAAGACTTGCTCTCACTTGATCCCACTCATCTGAAAGCGGGAATAGGTTTCCAAAGTTTCATTATTTTTTTAATTTTTTTTTTAAATCTTTACTTATCAATCAAAGCAGATGGGAAATGTTGCTACCGGTAAATTAACAAAGAAGAACCATAAGTTCAACAATGCATCTACCATCAAAGAAAGTAGTAGAAGCAGGGGAAAGAGGAGGAGCAAGTAGTCTTTTTTTCGATCCTATTGATTCTCATTCTTCACAAATATTGCGATATGAAATATTCTGCAATTATCATTTTTAATAAAAATCGTAAAAGGACATTTTTGGCTTTTTTTTTTCAACAATTACTATTCATCATCATGATCATCATCATCATCCTCTTAACGTCTGCCATTGGACATATGCTTTGCCCAGTATTCGCCACATTTCTCTATCGTGGGCGTCGCAGAGTCGGTACTTTCTAAAATTTGTCTAGTTCGTCTCTCTATCTCTGCCGGCCTCAGTAGCGCATGTGATTTCTGGGGATCCATGTTGTGAGTCGTGATGCCCATCGGTTGTCTAGCATTCTTACAACATGCGCCACCCATTGCCATTTGAGTTTTCTAATGGTGTCAATGATGTCTTTGACTCCCGTTTTTTCCCTGATATATTTAGCTGTCTTGTGATCTCTCCATATAGGGTTGAGCATGATTCTCTCATGTGCGCGTTGCATGCTTCTCAATTTGTAGGTGAGTCTCTTGGTTAGGTTCCATGTTTCAGCTCCATAAGTGACTATCGGGTGGTTGCATTGGTCGAATACCTTTTATCTTTGGATTAATGGAATCTTCTTGCATCCTAGAAAATTAGTACAATTTATTTTCGAACATCATTCCTCGTTGTCTTGATATTTCCCGAATACTGAATACCATTACAAACTTAATTACGAGTGGTTGCCCAAATATTAGGAAAATTTGATCATGAAAGAAATACTCATCTTGACTCTTAGTTTCCACTACCACCTTCGAAGTTCTCCCATTGGCTCAGGAGAGGGTTGGGGTGAATGTCTATACTGCATTCGTTTCGCGTGAGACTTTCAAATCCCCCAAACTTAGGGGTAGAACCTCGTGTATATGTGGGGTGAGGAAGAGAGTGAGTAAGGCAAAATATGCAGGACGTCATATAAGGTCAAACCTTGCCCCTTGTCTTAACAATGGAGTCGTCTAAAAGTCGAATAAACATTTTGAATATATCGGTAATTCGTCACAGTAAAGGGGAACCCAAGGTCTGAGGCATGAGCGTCCGCTGCCACTTTTCCAGGAAGCAGGGGGCGATGGCAAAGGATATATTGGTAAAATATCTTAGCTGGAACTACACGATTGGCGAGAACGCCTGATGAAGCGAAAGGGTAAATAACCCCTCTACACACCCACTCTGAGTAGATCCAAGGTTAGAGGCCAAGTTCTGAAAGGTCAGAGATGAAGTACGTGGAGGGAAGTACATTCCAACTGATTAGCGAGAGCAACCAACGATCAACTATATACACAAGTGCTGACCCTTACTTCCAACGAAATCATAATAGGTGTTAGATTTAGGGGCATGCCCTTAATTTTTTTTAATTGTTCCCCTGCAACTATCAGATTTCGCCATTTTTAGTGTCCAGACATCTCTATTAGACGCAATTCAGTCGATCCCACGATCCTATATTAAACAGCAGAAATAAGAGGGAGGAGGAGTAGAGATGCAATGTCATAAAAAGGTTTGATGTCATTAAAAGGCATGACGTCATTAAAAGGTGTGATGCATTAATGGGAAATCTATTCCAATTAAATTTTTTACCATCTCAGATGAAACCAGGAATCTTGTGGAAAAACGCAGAAACCTCAAGCCGCCGACAACAAGGGAGAAAATTGAAGAGGCCGAACTGAATATAACCATCACAAAAGAAACGAAGATAAGACAGAAGATACACGACAGCAGTCATCGAATCAACTCTCGAAAAAAGTCGGGGCTTCAAAGCTATAAACAAATGAACATCATGAATATCTATCAAATCTATCTATCCATCCATCTATCAATCTATCCATCCATCCACCTCTGTTCATTAAGTTCTATCTATCTATCTATCTATTCGTCAATGTACATATTATCTCGGTTCATATACGTTTTTCTATCCAAGTCTGTTCATGTAGTGATAATTTCAATTTGTCTTAGTACAAATGTAACAAAATACTTCATTTTTTAAATTACTCGATGTTCTTAAGGTGATAAGATGTAGAAAGATTACACCTCGGAATTCTATCATTGTGGTTGCTATGAGTCCTCTCCTCTTTCCGACATGCTGGTTGGAAAGAAAATGAGTGGTTGGAAAATGGATGAGATTTTTTTTTTTTTTCCAGTCAAACAAGAAATCCATTCTGTGTGACCACCTCAGCCTGCACGAAAATGCAGGAATCTTTTAACAGCCACTCTCAAAATCAGATTAATCGAATGACTTCTCTGCCTTTCCCGACCGTGGAGGCCTGCTGGTCGCTTTTTATAGGTTTTCGTGGCTCAAGCTACGCTAGGCAGACGTATACTTAAATCATGTGCCCAGATTACACTTTTTGGTTCCACTCGACCACATGAGAAAATGATGTGTAACACTGACGTGTTCTTTGACTACACGACCATGACATTCTGTGGTCGAGCTACAATATATAACACAATATATATCTCAGACTGTTAAAATCTATCTATCTCTCTCTCTCTCTCTCTCTCTCTATCTCTCTATCTATCTATCTATCTATCTATATATATATATATATACATATAACTGTATTTATACATATAAGAATAGAATTGACATGAATATACCTAGATATACTGGTGTATATGAGATTGATGCTTGCGCGTGCGCACACATACACACACACACACACACACACACACACACACACAGAGAGACACGTCTTAGAAACTTTGTACGTTTGGAAAATTTTTCTTTTAGAAAAATTTCGTATAGACCCAAATAATTCTACGATGTGATGTAATGCAAGTCAGTTATTTCGGGATCGCTGTTAATGTACTGCGTTCCGTGTTTTATACAGAATTTGATTCTATTTGTATTGTTCAAATTTGGATTCAAATACGCTCAATTTTATTATGGGGATCATCAGCTTTTTCACCACGGACCTGTTTCGAGCATATTAAAAGACAGTACAGGTATTTATCATGACACAGACACACACACACACACACATATATATATGTATATATATATATATGTATATTGCAGCAACTCAACAAAATCACGGAGAAAAATTTTAACCGCCTTATAAAGGAATACGTTGTTTTAACAGTTATCATAAAAGCAGGGGTATTCTTCCATAGGACAAGAACATATTATCCTTTCTCGTGTTAATTAAAAGTAAATGGTAGACCGTAGTTGGAGGAGACCAAAAAGCTCTTCTCTCATATCGCTGCTATCCTTCCGGATATGGACAGGCACGATCCCTATCCCTGGTTTCGGAGGGGAGCATTGAGTAGCATTCTTCAAATCTTTTACATAATGCAGTTAACGGCTCCTGGTATTCTCAGAGTGACACCCAGTAACTTAATGACCGAGTTCGATGTTACTTAACCTTGGTGATCTGACAAGAGCCGGTGTGTCCAACACGATTTGACTCTCGTATTAGGTAGAAGGTAATGCCAATCGATCTCCGACGAATTTTCAGTACATTCATGTTTGTTTACTTATTAATCTATCTCGCCTTACCCAAATTTTAACAAACGGGGGAATCCACCAATATATGCTGAATAATTCATGCAATTCACCCGTTCGTCCTACCCTTACGTTCACCCAAATAGATACACAAACTTGAATAAACAATATTAATACCTGTTCTTATTCAAGCATCTTTGTTTTTCGTAACCATTTTACGTCCATACACGCATGCACTTACGCATGCGTACTGGTACAAAGTCAATGGCTGAGATTACATCAAGTTGGCCAGGAAAGAGGAACAAAAAAAAAATGAAAATAATGTCAAAATCCCTCATGCGTTAATAATTCTCGCCAAGAAATTTCTCCAAACTCGTTGATGGCTTTTCTTGACTATTTCGATCCCGCAGCGCGAAATCTGTTGTTCTTTCTCTACCTCACAGACAGGGATTAACACGGGATAAACACGGATTAACCTTTAAAGAAGAAAACAAAAAAACTGAAAAATAATCATGAGTGATCAAGTGCAGATCAATGAAATTTCTCAAAGACAGAAAAATCATTTCTTTTAGTTGGAAACTTTGGACAACAGAATTACCATTCTTTACCTGCGCCACCCCACACAGTGTTGCTTCATTTCATTCATTCTCAGATTCGTATAACATTTCACGACACATGCAAACATAGAACTCACACGATGACATGATGAATAACAAGCTCGTACTGCACACCAATTGGCTCCAGGTCGTGTATTCGATCTTCGCAAGTACTATACTATGATGGCCGTGAACCAGACTATACTACGCTTCGCAAATGGACTGATTCGGTATGACATCATGCGTGAATATTTTCAAAGCACTAGGTAAAAAACCAAAAGTCACGACGCTATAGTTACAGCGGAGTTTCTTTGAGGTTTTGGTATATTTTAATTAGTATTTTGCACTAATGATTACTTATTCGAATATCCCCGGAAAAAAATGACGAGTTATTTCTGTATGAATCGGCCTTAAGGAGCACAAAGCTAACTTATTTGGTAATGTATTTATATAAGTTATTGATAATTCAAGAGTTTTTATTTGAAGTTTTGTTTTTATGCCTCAACTTTTGAAGGATGACAAAGTCTTGAGACAAAATATTATGTAAGAAAAAGGAGAATAGAGTAGTTTTCAAAAAATAATAATGAGTATGACATACTTATTTGAAAAAATTGAATTGATAATAAAACAAGTTATCGCATGTGTTTTTTTATAAGTATGGATCGAAGTTTTAAAGTCTTGGTATCGACAAATCATACAAATGTATATTATAGTATTTTCATCAGTTAACTCAGGCTAAATTATCATTTATTGTCGATATTATTGCTGAAATTTAACTTACCATACATGTACTATATATTTGAGTTCGAATGAATGTTATCCAAAAATAGTGATCAGCATAAACTTACATTGTAAATTAGAACCCCGCTAAACACCTATTTTGAGAAGGTTTTCAAAAAACAAAAGAAAAACGTTTCTTCGCGACATAATAAGAAGTAAATGGTTAGGTTTTCAGCCCTATAGCTACCTCAGTGTGGCCACTATACGCGATATTAACATAGCCAGCAGGCCAGCCAGACAAGCTTGAAAACTGAAGAAACTATGTTGTCAGTTTGGGCTACAGTTTTGGTTTGTTGTCTCTGATAGACATAAGTGCATATCTATTCTAGCATATATATATATATATATATATATATATATATATATATATATATATATATATATAGATAGATAGATAGATAGATAGATAGATAGATGTGCGTACATTCATACGTATTTGCCAGGATATATGTGTGTGCACATACAAACAGGTGAGTTCGAACACATGAACATATATATATATATATATATATATATATATATATATATATATATATATATATATATACGGAAAGATAATACATACATATTATTCTATAATTGACGATGTTTAAAGCTGCGGTGAAGCAGCAAATACACTTAGATAAAGGCGCGTTCACAGCAGTAAGCATCAGGTTTACTTTTTCAAACTGTTGGATCAAGATATTCGAATTTTCTCAATTTCTACGTTGACAAAACGGTTTTTATTTTCTAGAAATCAATAACGCTATTACGAACAGAAAACATTGCGGAAGTGTACAAAGCAAGGCGTAGTTGTATGAGTTGAGTTGTTATTCTGTTAATTTTATGGCATAATCACACGTATCACTTGCCTTTAATAGTTTGTTATTTAATTGCTTGTCTATGAACTTTTCACCTTGGACGGAGGGAGAGCGATAAAAATCCTATTGCCGAAGACACTTATGACACGATAACGAGTGTTGCTGACATTGTTAGTTTCCACAGCCATATCTGCATAACCATTTGTTATCATTTTTTATTAAACCAACTTAGCACCAGGGGACGCAACTACACATTATATGTGTACGTCTACGTATATATATATATATATATATATATATATATATATATATATATATATATATATATATATATATAGAGAGAGAGAGAGAGAGAGAGAGAGAGAGAGACTCGAAAGCTTTACAGCTTTAAAGACTGGATACTTTGAAAACTTTTTCATTTGTTTGTGTCTCATCATACACTTATTTCCTAACTACTCATTATGTGCACACACACACACACAAACACATACATAAATATATAGAGAGAGAAAGAGAGAGATTTGAAAGCTTACAGATTGAAACACTAAACACATTAAAAAAATTGTGTCACTCCAGTCATCTATTTCAAAATAACTTCTAGGGTAATTTATGTAATTTTATTGCTTTTCAAATGTTTTATACACACTTTGATGTTGTGGTACTATGCATAAATTTTTCTCTCGTTGTGGGTCATCAGCGGTTTACCATTTAGCCGTTTCGGGGATTGGTGTACAAAACATGGCAGTGTTGATCAAACACCACGCCCCTTTCAGTTATGATTCTAATTTACATCTTATGTCATACATGTAATTTGTTATTTCATATAGGTGTTATCATAATGTATTGTACACGGATGTTATTTTATACTACACATCATTTGATTTTTTGAAACTCATGGCTTACTCACCAAGAAATGTATTTAACGATGAAGGATCAGTAAGGATAACAACAGTCATGACTCGTTGTTCGAGTTACTTCTATTGAATGTTCACCGCTGTGAATATTTAATCTGTTGTGTCTGTTTTAATCTCAGACTGCACGAAAACCAACATCTTTAAGAATACTAATTACACAGAAAAACTTCTATCGAGTTGATTGTTCATCAACATATTCAACCGAAGAATTTGGCATTTTTTTCCCGTAACCATAAAACTAATTTTTTTTTTACTTCGTATACCCTTTAGGTTCCATCATTTTTTCTTTGAATTATCAAATAAATTAGCCTTATATATATGGTTGAAACGGAACGAAAACAGATTCTAAACGGTAGTAACATCAATGAGCTCCTCCATGAGTATATCTAGACAATTTGTCACTTGGCATTACGTATTCAATCTCCCATCCTACCCCACTGCCTATCAGTCAGAAAATGGACCATGGCCAAAATGTTATCTCCTTTCCCCGGTTCAAATCAATTCAATGATCTTTTACACTGACAAAGACTGAATCCATCTCTTTCGATCACCTAATTCCCCTTACAGTTATACTAATTTATTTATCCTCAAATATTCTGATGATATAGTTCTTTAAAATATATAATATGGAATACTACTTGTTCTAAATGGCATACGTACAATATGGAACGAAAATGAATCTCGTTTATCAAACAAATATGCCATTTCTTACATATATATATATATATATATATATATATATATATATATATATACACACAGTATATGTGATACAAATCAGGCTAGCAGTACAACATAATATAATAATATATCAATAATATAAAGCCACCTGATATGTAATGGATTTATTTTATAGAGTGCTCGATACATACAACTTTTTACTCTTTACTCTTGAAGTGAAGTTGTTTTAGAAAAGAGCTGGAAATAAATAGTAGAATGTGGATTCGCTACACAAACTAGCTCATGTTTCTGCCCTCTTCGGGACTCATCAGGCGAATTGATGAGGCCCGAAGAGGGCAGAAACATGAGCTAGATTGTGCAGCAAATCCACATTCTACTATATATATATATATATATATATATATATATATATATATATACTTGCAGGAATCAAACCTTCCACTGATAGGGCAGCCGTTTCAAAATAGCGATGCTCTTACCATTGAGTTAAACAGCCGCCGGTGAGGCAAAGGCCTAATAACGGCTTTCAACGCAAATTCTCATTTCGCTTATTGTTGGTCTGCTTCATTCCGTTGGACTGAATACATCCTTTTCTTGAATACATAAGCGTAGTGTTGAAAGAAACGAATATTTTCCGAGCTTTCTGATGTTTCTTATTGTCGATTCGAATTCATGTTGTATCATTTTTATCATATTTTCAAAAATCACTGGTCTTTTTCGTCGTTGTTTCTAACATCGTTGTGTTTGTCTCCACTTCCGATTTTCAACGGTATAACATTTATCTGGTGTTGGTTACATTATTTCAGTTTGAATTAAATATTGTTGTTCTACTTGACTTGTTATGTCAATGGAAGGTATGCTATTGTTTCGTAGGCATCTCAGGACGTTGGAGCCTGTTTTACATGAAATTTTGTTTACTTGAGATTGTTTTGTTTTAATTAGAATTGTCTCAAATATTTATAGTTTTTCTATGTTGTGAGCGTTTTCTACGATTTTTGTTTTTCCAGTGAATATTTTGCAAGTATTGTGAGCGGAGCAATTGTGTTTTTGTTTTGGCATATTAACTTTCTACAAATTGTTGTGAATACTATATATGTAGTAATGTCGGCGGCGTATTCTCCAAATGGATATATATATATATATATATATATATATATATATATATATATATATATATATAAGTGTGTGTGTGTGTGTGTGTGTGTGCGTGCATATGTATGTGCACATAAACAGGGTCTGTCAGTAAGTATCTGGCCATTTTGAATATCTCGAAATCTGATGTAGTATTATATAATCAGAGATAGCTTTAGTGGCCATGTGCGAACATACACTCTTCTGGGAATTGCTCAGTCGGCAACGAGGTGCCATTGAGGCAGCCTATGGTGTACTGTGCTACTGTTGCATTCACAATGATTGAGTTTACACGTTCTTCATGAATCATGTGTTTTTTTGTCGGGGGAGGGACACGGAGGGCAAAACATTGCTTCAGCTAGATCTGTCCTCCCTACAGTCAAGGTTTGGCTCTCCATGACTTCCGGCTTTATGTCATTGAACGGGAGGAAATAACAGTGCGTGGACGAGATTACGGAGACAGCCGAAATTTTACTACATTCCTTCTTTCCTTCCAATTATTTTCTGCTGGATTATATTAAGCTTGATATTCAATTTTGCAAAAAGGTTGCATAAGTTCTTAAAAAGTCAGGGGAATTACTTTGCTGAATGAATGACAATACGTTAAATTATTATGAAAAAAAAGAAGGTTGTCAACAAAGATACAGGAATTTTTTTATCGAAGGTAATAAGATAAAATGCCAGGCGAATATATTTTTAAAAAGTTAGACGCTGCATAAGAGTGTTGATATGACGAATAACGGGACGTATACAATGAATTGCCGTAAGAGTCTATCAAAAACATGTAAGGTGTGACATGAGGAACGCGGAGGCGCCAATCAGCTATAAAGATCATCCTTTAATTTGACGCCAGATATATGATTTAGTTCCAAGAGAATCTACTTTGAAAAAGTTTAGCGCGACATAACCAATGAAGAGATGTCAGTTTGCCATAAAACCCTATTCTAAGATATGCGATTAAGCACCAAAGAGATATACTTAAAGGAACACAATATAACTAATGTAGAGGCGCCAATGGGCCCCAAACTTCTAACTTTACCTGAGATACATGATTAAGTGTGGGAAGAATCTTGTAAAAAAAAGATAGGCGCGACATAACTAATGAAGAGTCAGTATGGCATAAAAAAATGTCGTTCAACCTAAACTAAGATATATGTTCATGTACCAAGGGAATCTACAAAAACCGTTAGGTATGACATGACCAATGTACAATCATCAATATACCATAAAACCCTACTCTTCAACCTAATCTGAGATGTATGATGGAGTCCTCCGAAAAGCAACTTACGGCAGATTTGGTGCCACCTGACCGTACCGTCAGTCTACCATAAACCAATGCCATTGATCAAAACTGCATTGCCAACCAAATAAACAAAAGATCTTTGAAACGGTTGATTATGGTGTTTGGCTAAAGCTGTGTTTTGAGCCAGAGAACGGACGTCTTGTTTTTCCACCTTGGATATCCATGAAAGATCTCATAGCCCAAGTAGGATAAATGTCATGATGGAAGACTGGGAAACTCCTACATATAAGTAAAGCTTTTTCTTACAGACTGAAATCAGGGAAAATGAATAAAGATGACTACCAACACGGGATGTTCTCGTCCTGTTAATCACAGATTAGCTTTACAGCAGGAACACTCCCGCAAACGGGCGGCAGACCACCATAGCTAGCTCACATCTGCCAGAAGGACACTCCTATCAAACTTACAACCTTGGGGCCCTGCTCCTATCCGTGTTACCTCGCTGGAGCAAAGGATGCAAACAGTTTAAACAGTGGGATGGGTGCAGGGGAAGTCGACTTCACCACAAAACTCCACTGCTCAGGATGGAGGGTTATTCTGCTCACAAGGCCCCGCCATCTGTGGAAAACTCTTAGAATAATCTTCGTTTGCGAAGCCAAGCCATATAGTGGGCAGATAATGGAAAACTGGTTGTCTACGACTTGGTAAGACAGGTTCGCTCCGCTATCTGAAAAAAGAACATTCGTCGCTCGAAATGGTGTAAAGCACAGAGGCAATTACCATGAACTTATGGGAGAAATTTTCTTGAGCGTTCCCAGAAACTTGGCATATAAAGTTTGAGTCGTTGGAAGTTTGGATTGCGGAAGGTACAGGAGATTGGAGAGTGAAAAAAAGTAAAGGGTTGCACGCTGCTTCTAAAACGGCTCCGCACTGGAGAAAATATATGTTTGATCATTCAAAAAGAAAAGATACTCAACAGTTCAAATTGGTAATTTTAAACCGTGTAAATAAAATGAGACAAAATCTCTAAGCACAAGTAGGATTAAGGTCATGATGTAAAATTAGGAAACTCCAACACATAAGTGGAGCTTCTTGTTACTGAAAGAAATGAGGATTATTAAATATTGAGTGTGACCTTGTAATTCGGCTCTAAGAAAAGAATTTCAATACAGGACAACTTTCTACTAAAATGGCGACTTGATCATAGTTAATTCCTCTGAAAAATAAAACGAAGAAATATTCTTAAATCTATCTAGAAAAATTATTCAACCAAAAACACAGCGGTCTCAAAACTTAATGAAGTAATACCCGGGGAGTGACGTTCATTAAATACGTGCATATAGTATTCAAATTATTATCACCTTATTGATTACAGTTATTATTCCGTAGGCTTCGAGAATATCTGCTCTCTTTCTTCTGAAATCCAGAGTAGATTCAACAAACGGAGACGTCGGTAGAAGTGAAAATCTCCTAGCCTTGGCATTAGTTTTAAAGGTCCCTCTCTATACACTCACTATATCATCCTAATCATACTGTAGATGGGGGTTGGGGAACCATACACGTTACAAACTGTACATGTCGTCTAACCATTGCCATATGAGGCAGTAAATGTTTCCCCCACACACATGCGCGCGCGCGCGCACACACACACACACACACACACACACACATATATATATATATATATATATATATATATATATATATATATATATTGTTTTCTTGTTTATTCTTGGTTTATTCCTTTTTTTCAACGCAAATTGCTTATTCTACTAACGTTGTTCATGCTAAGTGATATATTAACCGAGTAATAACGGTAGATCATTTCAAGTGAGAGTTTCTATATAATATAACGCAATCTATAATCATTCCGTCGGATCATATATATCCAGTTCTTAATACATAATTGTCGCGTTGAAAAGAAACCACTAGACCAAGAATAAATCAGATGAAAATTTGGGGTGAAAACAATTATTTGGGCCTTTGCATTACTGGCGACTGTTCAGCTCAATGGTAAGAGCATAACTATGTTGAAGCAGCTACCTTAGTGTTTGCAGGTTCGATTCCTACGGCAACCCCATTATCTTCAATATATATATATATATATATATATATATATATATATATACATGGCAGGTGAACAAAACATTTCAGTAAGTTATATATATTTCTTGTTTATCCAGGACTTGATTCACCTTCATCATCCTCATCATTATCAGTCTTTTATCGTCCGCCATTGGACGTAGACTTCCCCAAGGCTTCGCCAAACCTCGTTATCGTGGGAGTCGCAAAGCCTATATTTTCTAAACCTGTCAAGTTCATCTTGTCTTGTATTCTGCCAGCCTTGGTTATGCATTTGATCTCTGGAGATCTATGTTGGGAGTTGTGATTTCCATCGGTTGACTGCCATTCTTGCAACATGACCAGCCCATTGCCATTTGAGTTTCATAGTGGGTTCTTTGATGTCTTTTCCTTAATATGCTGTCTCGTTATCTCTCCATGTGAAGTTGAGTATGATCCTTTCACGTGCATGTTGCACGGTTATCAGTTTGAGGATCAATCTTTCGGTTAGGTTCCATGTTTTAGCTCCATCGGTGACTATCGGGAGGATGCATTGGTTGTACACTCTCCTTTTTAGGACTTAATGGGATTTCATTGAACTTGAAGGTTGGGTTTGTTCTTCCGAGATCACATGCGTAACCGATTAAGAATACAAGATGGAGAGACAAACTGGACAAATTCATACAGTATTGGCTCCTTGACGCCCATGATAGAGAGTTCTGGAGAATCCTGGGGAAGGTGTATGTCCAACGACAGACGATAAAAGACTGATGATGATGATGATGATGATGATGATGATGATAATGAAAAAAATATTGAGTTTTTTTTCACCCATCGTGTATCTATAAATAGATATTTCAAAATCTATTGGGAAAAATATTAACCTAAAAATACTAACCAAAATATTATTCGAGTAGAAACTGGTTAGTTAGATTTATTAAATACGCCTGTATAGTATTCAAATGAACAGATTCTCACTGGAACTCAGCATTGCGCATGCGCGTTAGAAAATTTATTCATTCTAGTTAGATGCAATTTCGTGACTGTTGGCATTTCGGATAATAAGAGAAGAGGGAACGATTGTGATTGGTAGATGAATTATAATCCGGAAATGATGTCTATAATGATATAATAAGGATAACTGGGAAGCTTTTTTCAATCACTTCCAAATGAGAGTATCACAAATTCTCTTAATGGGTTATTCTATTTCCGCTGTCTAGGACAAATGATGCATTCACCGTGTAGTAATAGGGTATCAAGTGAAGTTACCAAATAATATAACTCATTTATAATTATTTTTATCCGATTATTTATCATTTCTCAATAATGCATATATATGTATATATATATATATATATATATATATATATATACAAAAAGAAAAACGCACCAAAAAAAAAAGTGTTAGTCTTTTTATGGGCATTCCTATTAGTTGGAAGTAACTAGATTCATCTGAAATGACCAGAAAATGGCTAATGATTAGCTAAAATCGCTGAAAAATAGTGGTAAATATTAAATTTTTGCGCTCTTAAAACATCATTCTGTCATCCTGTAATGAGCTACCCTCGTCGGTCGCCTGTACACACACACACACACACACACACATATATATATATATATATATATATATATATATATATATATATATATATATATATATATATATATGTATATATATGTATATATATGTATTAAGAAATGGATATGATCAGACAGAATAAATCGTGTTATATTAAATAAAAACTTTGAAATAATCTCCCGTCAATACACGGTTCATATATCAGTCACCCTAGACAACATAAACAGAATAAACAATAAAAGAAAAAGGGGCTGTTACAGATATCGAGCCTTTCACTAATAGGTTAGCCACTAATTAATATACAAATACATATATTGCAAATAGATGAAATTAGCCTTTTCTCCTAAGTAATAAACAAAATGAGATCTTATATGGCGTTATTCACTAATTTCACTTATGATAGTCCCATAAAATATACTCGCAGATAAAAAAATCAATAACATTATTGACTTATGTATTAGTTGGTTCATTCAAGTCTGTTCATATCTATCCTTCTGAAATCTTTCCCAGGGCAGAATGCATCAATCAATGTTTTAATACATTCAAACTGACAGTCCATATTTAGGTGGGTTTTTCTTTAATTTCATGGTATAGGCTTAAAAAAATTGGACATGCTATTTTGTTTTTGTTTTTTGTTTACAATTGACTTATGATAAAAGCGTTCTCTTGTCCAGGATTAGTCCAGACGATCGGTACAAAATTTAGTCAGTATTACTCAGTTCGTGATAGAAGGATAAAACTGGGCATAGTGATTCTTGAGGGTATATTGAACAATATTAGATACGGAGGTAATCTGAAACGTACTTTCCTTAGAAACGGTAACTACCCAATATCAGCATCCTAGCAACAAGTTAATAAGCCTTCAAGATATTTCAATTTCAACAAAACACATTCAGAACAAAATATTTAGTTCACATTATGAAATTAATTTTGTGTTTTCATTTAAACTAACATAAGTAAGGCCCATTGGCAGTACTTAATCCAGCGTCTTTAAATTTTGTAAATATTGAATCAAAATGAATGATATTATCGTCTGAAACACACGGTTACTGGATACATTGAATGAGATAACATTATGAAGTCATTAAAATTGAACGCAATGTTTTCACAGTTAATATACGTGAAAGATTGTACGTTTCAGGTGGGAACAGGTACATTTAAAGCAATAGCTCAGATTCCTGCATCTGCAAGTTCTGGACGAGATTAATTGGCTCGAGGGAGGTTTATCAAGTAGAGATGCCGGACGGGCGACCATTTCCAGGGCAAGGCAATCCCCAGGCACCAGGTACATCTCAATAATAGCCTCCTTGAAGCGCTGCTCTTTGAATGTGTTGCCCTGAGGCAACCTTTGATTGTGGAATGGATTCAACTTGATGTCCTTTCAATACAATTTAGTGGATAAGGTTGGTTACAGAAAAAGTGATTAAATTTTTGGGTGGATCCGGGAATTTATTTCTCGGAAACTGTGGAAAGACAAGCCACGTTGTTAGGAAGAATTGAGTAAATTTTAGTGCGGTTCCAGGAATTTGTTTTTGAATGATGGACATTTTCCCGTTATATCTATTCCTGTATTCGCTCACGTCTGTCTACACGATATCTCTAAAAGTTCTCACAAAATTTTGTTCTTGATTCAGAGATATTTATATTTTATCTTCAAATGTCTGAATGAATTTCAATGACATTTTTGGGGACGTTACGTATCAAGATGTGATTGAATTCTGGGATGGATCCTGGAGCTCGTTTTTGATTGAGAAATATTTCTCCGGTTTTTGTTCTTTCCTACATTTCTGTATTTGATCTTGTGTATGCATACGATAATTCCAAAATTCTGTATGATTGTCAGTGAAATTTCCTAGTAAGGTCCACCATGGGGTAAGGAGCAGGTGATTACATTTGGGGGTGGATGGAATAATTTGGCTTTAATTGAGAGATATTTATGGACTGTGCTGTTGTATGAAAACATTTACTCTTAAAGTATGTCTGTAATAAGGCCTTTGTACGCCAGCCTATAAAATTGTACCTTTCCACTGAGGTAGATTTTCAGTATATCATTGACAACACATGATAATACAAAGAAAAAAGGTTGTTGTGAAAATTTAGAAGAACTGATTTTAAGCGCACACACACGGTTGCTACGGAAAATGAATACCTAACCAACCTTTGCAATAGACAGACAGTTTGAAATTGTCTTCATATCTAAAAATGATTAGTACCTATCAAAGATTATTTGCCATATATCACGTTTATATTATTGACGGAGCAATTTTTGCACCGATCGCTTAGACTGTAAGAAAGGTTAGGTAACAAAAAATCCTCGTCTGTAGTCTTTAACAAAATCAGTACCAACGAAAGATTGCAGCATTGAGAGAATGTATTTGTGTGTATGTGTGTGTGTGTGTGTGTTTTGCGTGTATTTGTGTGATTGTATGCGCACGTGTGAGCTTGTATGCTTGTGTGTCGATGTGTTTTATGTAAGATTGTGCATGATTTTCTATGGGTTTGAGTGAGATCGTGTGTATATATTGGGGCGTACGTTCCTGATTTTTTTATCTTCGCGTGAGTTTGTATCTGTTGGCATGAGTGCATGTTTTTCGATTTGCATTTGCATGAGGACTTGTTTATGTATGTTTGTGTTAATTAAGCCTAGATTAGTCTGACCCAAGGCAACAATTTTAGGCACCCAATGAGGATTTATAGTAGCATCTTTCTACTGAAAAATATGTGTGCTTGTGTATGTGTGCGCAGGCACCCAAATATATCAATATGTGTTAATTGATACATTCACCTTTTTTGCTTTGATTTTTCACACTATTGTTCTCATCTTGGCTGAGTAGAATGTTTTTATAAAAACAACGTCTCAATCACGTACTCCCCGGCCTTTTCCGGGTGATTGTTTGCTGTTGTTTTTGTTTTTTTTTTTTGTTTTTCTTTTACTGTTCGTAATAATGAAATCGAGAAGACCCTATCGAACTAACGTTTGCCCCTGATTGGTATCAAATACCAGCTATAGCCATCCGTTGACTTGTTATGGTAGGGCAGTACGGATGCAACTCGATCAGGCTGCAAGTCAACCATTGAAGAGTGAAGTGAAATATACGCACTGTAAATAAGATACCATAAAACATACATATTTACCTACAACTGTCTATTGTAGATAAGTCTTCCTCGCCTTCCGGAAGAGGAATGAACAAACGTCATCCGTTATATTTCTTTCACTAAGTCATTAGCTTAACCCAGCAAGATGTCTCTTCATTAATCTTCTTCTTCTTGCCTTCCCTACCTGGACGACTTGGAACAAACATGACGTATATTCTGTGTTCTCTTTAGTGAGCTAACAATGAAATGATGGGAATTTTTGTCATTTTTTGTTTAACCATAAAACTGCAATAACTGAAATTCACGTCATCAGAAGTTGATGTATGTGCAGCTCATAGGCTCTTGCGATCGAACATAAGTCAATCGGGCGTAAGTCGACATATAACTGCACTGGCATATCAGAAGCACTCCCTCAGTTGTAGTAGCTGCCCAGGCATAGCTTCCAACAAATGAGAGAATACTAGAAAGAGCGCGCGGCGACTTGAGAAGCCGGTTTAGTTTACCTGCTAAGTATTGAGCAGCATCAATGCTCACTAGGTCTGACTCCGAGTGCGCGCGACATGTGTCAAGCCTTCAATGTATTAATCTGCTTAAGTAGACTCGGGTCCTTGTTACGTGGGACAGAAAGCGTACGTGATGCTTATGGAGTAAGTGGATTGAAGTCCAGGGTGAGTCGCGAAGTTGAGCGTCTTTATGCCAGGTGTGTAACGAATGGGTAGCCATATCAACTGCTTCATGCAAAATGCAAGAAAACTAATTCTAAATAGTCTGGGAAGCAACCATTGTTCCCTCTAAACTGTGTGCATGTGCGTGCACACATACGTTTTGCAACCAGCGCACAAAGGAAACAAATGCACATAAGAAAGCCACCAAATTCTTTAGATAGGTAACAGTTTTCATTTAAAAAAATATTGATTCTATTTGTTGAATTAAAAAGTACGCGTATACTTTTGTCGTAAGAAAAAATTGCAAAACACGAGATTTTTGCATTCACTTGCCACCAAAAAAATGGAGGAGATTTTGGATGCAATGGTAAACGAGTTGATTAGCAGAAAACTTGAATAAAAGACTATATATTAATTGTCATTTCGTTCAATCCTACGTACAAGCATTGAACATTGATAGTACATCTTCCATCAACGTTGGAGAGAAATACAATCTTTCCCTTGATCAATGAATCCGTCTCTGTTCATATCCATTTATCTATCTGTCTTTTCATATCCAACTATTCATATCTATCCAAGGCTGCTCATATCTATTCCTGATCATATTTGTCTGTCTTCCTGTTCATATCAATCTATGTTTCTATTTCATTGTATACTTATATTTTTTACGCATATCTATCTGTCCGTATCTATATATCAATCTTTTCATATCTATCCATCAATCTATCGGTTCATAACTCTCTCAGCCCATAAACCTGTTTATATCTATCTATCTATTGATCTCTCGTGATCACAAAATGTATCCGACACATTTCGAAAGGTTTATTGAAACATCCCTGTACACCTTATACACTGACAGAATTCGGACGAAAGATGTCTGAATTTCGCACAAAGCATTTCGATGATCAATCGTGTTTCAACATTTTTAACGGTGTATTTACTTAATCTTTGGTCTGAATTTGGTCAATTTTGAAGTTGTACAACGATCTTGAAATAGACTTTTTCATATGTATCGAATACTTTTTTACACACTGTATTTATGCCCAAGTCTATGTATGTATATTGGTATGTCTTCATCGACCTATCACAATTCGTATCTACCGATACTAATTTATCTGTCATTCTGCTTGTGTGTGCATCTTGAATCTGCCTGTTAGCGTTATACAGAAGCTTTGAAATAGTATAGCAGGCCCAAGACGGGCGGAAGATCTGTCACGCACAACCTCAGCAAAACAGAGAATCAAACCTTCCGTTGTTTTGAATATCTCGGTCGGCAAGTCAACAGGAAGCTCCTCAGCCAGATCATTCCGTCAACCCCACCCTCAAAGCAATCTTTCAGTCTCTCTGTCTCATTAACATCGAACTGCCTTTGGCTGCAATAATCATGACCTAGAAACTTTTAGTCTCAATAGACTAAGAAGATTCAATGATATATATAAATATATATATATATATATATATATATATATATATATATATATATATATATATATATATATATATATATATATATATATATATTGTGTCATCCACAGACAGCTGTTTCGATGTATAACATCTCTTCAGTGTAGCTACAGACTTTATCCCATCCAGTACTGCAAGGCAGAATTGAAACGGGGGCCGATAACCTACCTCTGGACTACGGAACTGGGTAGTCAGTAAGGCTGAATTTAAGCGATATATTCGTTTATATATATATATATATATATATATATATATATATATATATATATAGAGAGAGAGAGAGAGAGAGAGAGAGAGAGAGAGAGAGAGACAGAGACAGAGAGACAGAGACAGAGAGAGAGAGAGAGATTGTCTTTCATCCAGCCAACTTGGAAACTGAAGAAACCTATTTTGACCGTATTGTGACTGTTTTGTGATGGAAATCAGTGGAGAGGAAATTTTGCAGGCGAACAAAATAGATAAAAGCCTAAAACGATTTAATGATCATCATAATATTTTTATCTTGTAAAAGTTTCAGAGAGCACTTTATCAAGCATATATATATATGTATGCATCAATGAACAAACATACGGGTATACCATGATTGGTGCGGTTAATTTGTCCCAAACTTTTCCGTCCTGTTCAAAACTGCACTGTTCAAGTCTTTTTTCCAAGGTTGAATGAAATTGAGTAGAATTATAACAACTATTGAATACTTGGACCATATTTTATCAAACATTATTTCAAACCAGGTTATAACGAAAATACAAAGGAATTGGAATTTTAACCACACTTAATGACATAATTTAATCGCATAAGAATTTCGATGGCACATTTGTTTTTATATTCTTCGCAAACTATAATCGGTGATTATACTTATTAATATGGGTGGAAAAGTTTG
>OY735210.1:46073028-46113028 GCA_963457665.1 Thysanoteuthis rhombus
AGCAGTACGGTCAAGATCCTTTCCTACTTCTATACCAGCTGAAGATGATCACTGTAACTTTTGTATTTTATAAACGATAAACAAATTTGAAGATACATTGAGATTTGTCTGTTTGGATCAGTTGATAAGAATGCTCCGTAGCTATCGTTAGGCCGTGGTCGTGGGGAAATGCTAATTTTTTTTTACATCTGTTTGGTCTAATATGACGGTATGGACAATCAGTGAAAAGTTTACCCCCCTAAATCTACTGTGGGTCGTTGAAGTTTTTGTTCTAATGAAAGTCAAATCCAACAGGACATCGAGTTGGACAATTTATCTTGTCATTGTACTCGTAGATCCATTTTGCAGCGTAGTGTCTTACACAAACAGATATCTACCGCTTTTTATGCTAATTTTTGAGTGTCACAAGAAAAACCAAGAAAAACTGCGTTTGTTTTGCACCAAGGCTGTTATAAAAGCAGCATGTACGCTCTTCCTCTCTCCCTCATCTCACTCCCTTTCTCTCTCTCTCTCCTATACCCCGGTTTCTTGCACCTTCCACCACATCAACGTCCAACGATTCAGCCGAATATACCATCATCACCATTTGGGAGTCTGGGAAGTACCCCATGAAAATTAATAGTAACTGTTTTTTCGCTTTACGCTATTTACGGTTACAAAGATTTTTGTTATTGGCAATCTGTACTTTCGGATAGCGGGAGGAACCTGTACCAGTTCTTGCATGTATGTGAGGCCGTGAAATGGTGGTTGTTCACGAGAATACGGGAAATTTCATCGCTTCAAAAATTCTTCTACCGCAGCGTTTGACGGAATTCAATTTCAGGTGTATGTTTGAATACAGATATACCTTGATTAGTGCGGTTAGTTTGTTCTAAAGATATTATGACTGTCCAAAAGCGCACTTTTCAAGGCCTCATTACGAATAGATGTTTTTTTTTTTTTTTCGCCTTTTACTCATAAACATTAACTCTTACAGATACCTTGACCGTACTACACCAAAACCCTCACTTATCAAAACCACTTTATTCAAGGTATATCTGAATTTATCTTTTTGAAATTTAAGGAAAAATCATTTCTTCAAGGTCATAAATATCATGAGAAGCATTCGAAAAGATTATCTTCCTTTCGTGTGGATTGGAATTTATGAATATAAAGGGGCATCTCATTTTTTTTTTTGTCTGCAAACGAAGCCATTGTCATTTCAGTAAAAGTGTTTACCCTCAGCATTTTTTACTTAATTCTGTCATGGATCATCTTAGTTCGACAAATACGTACGCGAATTTACTCACATAAAAGTGAACATGGACTTATTTCTAAAATGTAATATTTGTTAGATTCTTGTCGTTTTCTTGTATGACACAATATTACTGTACTTAAAAGCATATAAGACCCTAGTTTCCCCTATGAAGATGGCACAAGATATTAACATAACATTCGTTGTCCAGTCTGAGTTAATCAGAACTTGAAGAAGGATTAAAAAGACTTGGTGATGAATGTGAAATATATATATAAAAAAATATGTGTGTGTGCGTGCGTGTGCGTGTGTGAGTGTGCGTTGATTAGTGTCATAATCGAGGCACAATTAGGGATAAGAGAAGTTAATTGGTGGTGCTAATTTCCTCTCTCCTAGTAACGTGATAGATTGTACTGGGTTACATAGTACCAGCAGCACAGAATAATCTTTGGCCTGATTGCACCCTCCCTGTGAATCATTATGCAAGACCTTATTTCAAAACAAGTGACGGGACATATAACATGGACAGATGCTTTTTCCAAAGGTATTAGCACGAAGTGAACATATGTTGCTTCAGCCGAAATTCGAAACTACTAGAATACCTCTCAGTTCCATTTAGTGCATACATAGAATGCAGGGAGAGGTGGATTCATGTCTTTTCCCCTAGTGCCTTGATGCAGCCACGGCCAAAATTCGAACTTGTTGCCGAGTCTGTTTTCCGTACAGATAACTCTTATGGCGCCTTACACACAGACTATAGGTTCATTTTTATACGTTTCCGAAAGTATTCACGGCTTTGTTACCCCAACATTCAACTGGATAGGGTCATCATTCGACCCCGAACCTCTGCCACAGGAAAACAAAAAAACAAAAGAAACAAAATAAAGCAAAATAAAAATGAGAGTGTTTGAAAGATGACTACAAGGGTCCGGGGCAAACACGAATATTTTAGCCACTAGGTAGTAGTCCTTAAGATAGGTGGATGGTATAAATGAAAGCAACAAAAAAAAAAAATAAGAAAGAAAAGATGACAAAGGAAAAAGAAAGATGTGCAAACTCACCACGAATGTACTCAACATTGGAGCATCGCCAAGTACCTGTTTCCTTTCCCCTTCGAAATGCGATGATCGACCCAGTAGGGCACCCCGACGAGCTCCTAGAGGATAAGACAAACCAACAATGTGTATGTGTGTGTGTGTATGTGTGTGTGTGTGTGTGTGTGTGAGTGCATCCGTGCGTGCCTGTGCGTGAGAGCAATGGACTATATCTACATATGTATGATCTCAATACACGTGTAGGCGAATATAAATATTTACATTATGATGTTCTTCCGTCAGTGTCAGTGTCTCAGTGACGCTTGTGTGTGTGCGTTTATGTGTGAGTCTGTGAGTCGTTGGGGGTGCGTGGTTGTGCACACGTGCAATGATCTATATTTGCGTATGTATGATAATCTGAATACATACGTGTGCATGTAAATACATACACTGAGTGCACGGAGCAGATCTTGACTAAATTAGCGGCAGAAACGGTTCTATTCCAAAGTCGAGAATAGCATTAAATTACAAATGTTGATAACAGCATGAAAGTTCAAATTTTCACCCATAGGTAAATATGTCCTGCAAAGAATATGATTTCAATTTTTGAGAAGCCATTCCATCGAAAAAAAAAAAGTCCAACCGTCGACTGTTTGAACTCTGCGATGTAACTCCCTATCGAAATGGGTTATGTCAATTCTTCGACGTCGGAACAGATATCAACGCAGGGGCAGAGAATTATTATTACAAGCTGGACCCCTGGAAATTCCATGGATGGGGACAATTATCTTCCTTGCCTTCTTTCCTAATCTTCTATTTGCCTCTCTTCTTTGCACTCTTTTTCTCCCCTTTTTCTCAAAAAAAAAAAAAAAAAAATCTTCGTCTTTCATAGCCCCTCTGCATCTTTATATCACATCATCTCTGTCGTGTCCCCGCAGCCTGTTGTCTAAGGATGTCACGGCAACTCCATATGTTCAAGTTGTAAAAAGGAGAAAGATCGACGGGAGCTGAAACTCTTCCCGCATCGACTTCGAACATTGATGATTGCCTAAGGACCATATTGGACCTCTTGTTGCAGAACTGCCCCTCTACCATCTCGCAAGACAGCTGGACGGTCGTACATAATATCAGATGTTATCAAAGATAAAGTTACGAGAGAATGCATAGATTGAAAGGAGAGGAGGATTTATGTTTTTCCTAAGGGCCCAAGTACAGCCACAGTCTAAATTTGAACTGGTCATCAAATCTGATTTCCGCACAGATAACTCTTTTGGCGCGTTGCACAGACAATACACAAACACTGTATTCATTTTGATATGTTTCCGAATGTATTCTCTGTTAGGTACATGTCACACTTATTTATGCAAGACAACAGGGGTCAGCCAACCTCCCAAAAGAAGCCTGTATGGAAAAATACACCTCGAATCCAGTAAATGCACGCAAGTACATGTATTTAGACAGGCATTGGTGACTTCTAAAATTACTTCGGACAGCCATATTTCAAGAGAATCCCAAGAAATTGAGCAAGCCCTTCAAGTAAAAATGATATTAGAAGGATTACTTAATCAGCAATACTAAGTCTTCAGCCCGACCACCCATCTCTACCTATGGTCACTAAAAATTTGTCTGGACTGTCACGCATTTTGAATTGTTTTATTTATTCATTTAGCAGATAGAGAGCGGAACTTGAGCACATAGAGTCCCCAAAAAGGTTTGCAAAAGGGTATGATTTATGTAGCTTATCTCAACTAAGGACAAAATTTTTGTTTTGTGTTTGATTTGTCTCTGCATTGTTTTTCCAATTTCTTCCATTCGAATTTTATGGGTCTCCATATTAATACCAGTCACAAATATAAATAGCAATGCACAGACACACACATACACATATATGTGTACGTGTGTGAGTATGTGTAACACTTTTCAAAGAGCACAGAGATATTTCATTTTGAACGATCAGAAAAAAGAAGAGACAGAAAGAGACAGAGACAGAGAGAGACGGATGGACAGAGAGAGAGAGAGAGAGAGAGAGAGAGAGAGAGAGAGAGAGAAATGATACCATCTAAGCAAACGGCGACCGTAAAATCTCAAATCACGAAACATTTCTGTCATTGAGTCAAACCGACAGGGTTTGCGGGGCAGGGACAGGGGCAGGGGGAGGGGGATACAATTAATAGGTTAAGAGGAAATTTTGTGATCATTGTCACACCTGCGCCACGCTTTATGATCGATACACAATCACTAACTCGTGCACTTGCAGGAGGTATCGGACAGTTCATTCTATGAATTCTATAGCATCCTTCGATAAATAGACGATGTGCTGGGAAACACTGGCTGGAAACCAATGTCGGTTTCATTATTGCATGGTATTTACTGACCGATATAAGGCACATAAGCTACATTTATTCCTCTTTATATTTGATGTGTCAAACACATGGGGTTTATTACTGAGTTATTGGGCGTAGCATTGCGAAAAGATGTTGTTCAAATACGGTATATGCGACTATAAGACGAATAGTTTATAAGGGTATTCGGATGGAGTGTTGCCAATTTAGCGCTTTTCATGCTAAACTCAGCGTGTTTCTTGTTTTGGCAGTGCAAAAAAGCGCTAAATTAGAGTGGCCATGCTTAAACATTTTGGCAACAATTTTAAGTATCTTTTTTGTGTGTTTTAGCCATTAAAGGCATCTTTGGCTTCTTTTTTTTTTTAGAAAGGGCGTTCTCTCAGAGCTTTTTGGCGGTCAAATTAGCGCGAAAATTAGTATTCCAGCTCCCCACTCTCTTTTGAAGGCCATTGTGAAATGCAATTGTCCGTATCGAGCTTCGTTAGATAGTCCCTTTGTCATTGTACCAAAACATGGGACGCAGAGTAATATTTGCAAAGTTGAAAAAATAAAAATAAAATGTGAGTCTTATTTTGGTATATCCCCTTTCAGTGTGCGTACCGGAAAATAATGAGAGAAGTACTTGATAGAACATGCCTAGCTAAGCAAATTCATAAAAGAAAAAAAAAGAAATAGACGATTTGGACCTGTGAAGCCACAGTTATCTATTCTTCTATACAAAAATATTATAACTATAAAATTAGATTCTTTAATAAGTTTCTCCAATAATCACTTCTTGGAATTCATTTTGGAATCCACTTCACTATAACGCCTTCAACTATTTTGTATCAAAAATAAGATACTGCTTGTTCATTTGGGTCTACAGTAATTGAAGTATGGGTTACGAAAATATATTTGTCTTACCTGAAAATCTATTGAGGGCTCTACAGGCATATATTTACAAGTAAGCCTGTATTTACTGCACATATAAAACTCGTTTTACCTTTCAATGCTTGTATAACTTGTCAGTTCCAATTTCATGCAATAAACAGACTTTGATGTGTAAATTTACATTTCAATGTATGAGATAGACCCCTGAACATGAAGTGCCCCGGGCCCCAAGATCTAAATCCAACCCTGCCTGCCTGTCTAATTTACTTGAAGTATAAAGGGACCTAAAAATATGATGCACACCAAGTTTTCGAAATTTCATTTTTACCATCATTGTATTGTATATATTTATCTCATAATGCAGCTGGGAACATGACAGATGCAATATATATATATATGTGTGTGTGTGTGTGTGCGTGCGTGTGTGCACCTGCAAGCCATTACTCTCTCTCTCTCTTTCTCTCATTCACACACACACACACGCACACACACACACACACACACACACACATATATATATATATATATATATATATATATATATATATATATATATATATATATATATATATGTTGCAGGGCCGAACTCCACTCCTACTTCGATTCCGACAGAAATTGATTAAAGCTACTTTTGCATTGAATATGCAAAAAACGAATTTATAGATACACAAAACTTGTTAGTTTTTGATTTGTATCTGTATTTGAACCGACCACAAAACATGCGGACGTGTTAATTTCATAAATGTATTTATTTACCAGAGTGAAACTCTGTATTTCTGACGAACATAAGTATGTGAGACTTTTCTATTTTGTTCAGTCGGTAAGAGAGTCGTCTACCAATCAATGGTCATGATTTCAAATCACGGCGAGGAAATAATCATTCTACATATTGGTGTGGTTCAACGTGACGACACAGACGAATAGTGAAAAGTTAGCTCCCCTAAATTTCGTAAGGATAGCTCTCGTTTCTTTGTTCTTGTTAGTAGTGTTAAACAAAGTCAACTCTAGACTAGGACAGGATCTGGCAATACAGACACATAGATAGATAGATAGATAGATAGATAGATAGACGCATCATTCTGAGCAGCCACTAATTAGTTTATTCCAATCATATATTTCCTGTTATTTTCCTTACGTTCATTGTTTTCATTTATTCCTATTATTTTCTGTTATTTTCTTTTTCTTTTTTAGTTTCCGATCTTTCCTGCCATCATTCTTATTTTTCTTTCTTTCTTCCTTTCTTTCTATCTATCCCTCATTCTAGCTTTCCCTCCCCATTTTTGCTTTTCCTTTTTTTGTATCTTTCCCTCCTCCTTCTTCTTCTTGTTTCCCTCCTTCTTTTCCTAGCTTGCCCCCTTCCCTTCGTTTTTCCTTCCATCCATTCATCTCTGCTTACCCCATTTTTTCTATCTTTCATTCCTTCATCTTATTTTCTCATCTTCTTAATCATTTTTTCCTTCATTCCTTCTTTCCGTTTTCTCCTTCTGTCTTCTTTTCATTTTTTCCTCTCCATCTTTTTTCCTTCCAATTTTGATTCCCACATTCCTTTCTTTTTTTTCTTCTTCCTTCTGCTTTCTTTCTATTCAATTCTCTCTCTCTCTCTCTCTGTCTTTCCCTCTCTCTCTCCTTGTTGTTCTTTCTTTCTTCTCTATCTTTCTTCCAACAAATCAGCAGCCATTACCCTTCTCTCCCCTCTCTCTCTAGTTAACAATCCACTGTTCACATGATAATGTCAACACAAATCCCTCATCTCTTTAGCCAGTTCAGCACGCAATTCGTGCTTTTAACACTTCCTTTTCTCTTCACTTTCAATAATTATTGCAATTTCTGGATTTCCATAATCTCTGATGTTTCCACTGTTTAGACAGAGACACGACCGGCGCGCATCAAGAGACACAGAAACACGCAAACACACATGCGCACGCTTGCACACGCATGCGCATATGCACTAACACCCAGACGAATACACAAACGTGAAGACGGCAAGACACACTTGCGAAAGAATATCATAAATTCGAACGGAATTTCAATAGCTAAAAAGGAAACGAAATATCCTTTACTTCAGATGTCACCAACCTTATGTCCGCGGGCGCCATGGTGCCTGTCGACCCTTTTTGCATGTACCAGCAACAGACAGGCTACTATTAATACTTTTATTTGATTAGCTAGTTTTTTTTCCATAAGCAATTTAAAAAAAAACAAAAACTTGCCGTATTAATTTGTCTTGTGCATTATTTTGAATTGGAATTAAAAATCAATATGTACAATTCTTATCATTGAGTCCAAATATAACTTCTTGAAAAGTAAATGGTGCCTGTCACATTTTTTCAAAATCCTTTTGATAACCTTAACAGCAGCTGCAGGGTGAATAATAGAAATGCAGTAGAGAATTACAGCACACCAAAGGATAGCTTTTACAACGATTTGCCCTTATAACGGGTGGATTTCAAGCAAAGTGTATGAATAATGAGAAATCAAAAAAATACAGACAAAAACGAATGCTTAATACCCTTTCACAGTCTAATGGCCTACGTTATTTTACGCAGCATTTTTAAGGGTTCGCTAATTCAAGTTTTTGAAATAATGATACGAAATCTTCATGTGCAGTTGCTGCAAACTAATCTTCGAAAATAGTCTAGCGATAATATGAAAACAAACGTTTTATTGTTAAAGAGCGACGTTAAAACGAGAGCTTACTCTGGTAGAAAGAAGTGCGTGAGGAAAAATAATTTGATAAAAATAAAGAAAAATGAGGGAACAACGAAGACAATAACAGCATAGCAAAATGGTATGAATACTAAGAGAAGATTGTCCAAGAAAATTGAAAGGATAAGATCTTTTTTCCCCAAGTCCTCACCATGAATACAAAAACCCTGTCCCTAACACCTAACCCAAACAACCAACCCTGAGGTTGACTAGAGGAAAAAAACTTGACGTATCAACTTTTCCTGGTTATTTTGGCCTGGTTGGGACTTGAAAAAAAAAAGCCCCCAAACGCTATATCCTGTACTGCTGAATGTTTCTTTTTTCGAAATTTGACAGCATTTGACCCTTCTTCATGAAAAGCTGCAAAAATCTGACAACTTGACTGATTTGGACATAAACTAAAAGAATATACGAGACTGACCGTTTGTAAACAAATGTTATCAGCGCAGACCAGAAGCTATCGTAGGAAATGAAGAGAGAAAAGTTCTCCGGGCTGACTATCCCATCTGGACCAACAGATCGGATCCAGTTACTGTGAATAAAAAAGGAAAGTTTGTCATGTGGCCAAAAAAGGAATCATGCCGTTAGCACTAAAGGCGAGATTGGAAGAACAGGAAAGATTCAAAGAATAGTCATTACGATCACGGCAATGATGGAGTCTTCAAGAATGCTGAGGAAGGTGCTGGCGATTCCTTGAGACTTGCTGTCGACCCCAAGCAACGATCAACAGATATGATATTAACAAGTCATCATCATCGGCCCTGTAGCGTCCGTCGTTGGACATAAACTCTCCCCAGGATTCGCGAGACCTCTATTATTGGCACAGCAGAGCCATACTTTCTGAACTTGGTTAGTTCGTCACACCATCTTATATTCTGTCGGCCTCAGTTTCACATGTGATCTCTGTGGATTAATGACCAATCCGTTGCCATTTGAGTTTTTGAATGGATTCTCGGATGTCTCAGACTCCCGGTTTTTCTCCAATATACTGTGTTTTCTTATGGTCTCTCAATGTTAGGTTCAGCACGATCCTCTCATATGGATGTTGCATAGTTCTTAGTTTGAGGGTCAAGTTATGTTCCACTCCATAGGTGACTATCAGGAAGATACATTGGTTCCATACGCTTTTTTTTAGGACTAATGGGATGTTCTCTCTTGTTCTCGAAAGTTGAAGTTGTTCTACGGAAAGCTTGCCATCCTAGGGCGATTTTTCGCTTGATTTCCCTTTTTTGGTGGGGATTTCATGTAAGTACATAAACTATGATAAAATTAATTCAGCGAATGCCGCAAATTAGCCAAGAACAAGTATAATACTGGGTAAGGTGGGAAGAGCGATAGTGGAAAAACGAGAAGGAAATAGAAGAGAGAGAGAGAGAGAGAGAAAAAAAAGGACAATTTAAACAATTTGGCAAGGTTGAGAGCAGAGGCCTACGCACCGGAAGTGTCAATTGCCATACCTCGTTCCAAATTCGAGTCAAGCCTTTTGCCCCACTAAACCAGAGAGTTACTATAATGGGTGGTGGGGTATTTGTAGGAACATGAGTGAGAGAGAAAGATATGGGTAGGGCATTGGAATTTCGAAATTTGTTATTGAATGAATGAATGAAAACATAATTCGCTCTTCGTGCCTTGCATCAGTTGAAAATTTTATGAAGAATCAGTCTGAGTGATTCTATTCTTTTTCCTTCCTTCTTTCTCGTTCACTTCTGCTTCATTGTCATTGTCCACTCCTCCTAGATTGCTCCTACACCCTTCTTTCTTTCTTTCTTTCTTTCTTTCTTTCTTTCTTTCTTTCTTTCTTTCTCCCTTCTTTTTTCAAATTCCATTATGCTTCTTTTCTTCATTTAAAAAAGATCTCTTTTTGCCACTCAATAGAAACTTCCTTTGTTCCACACTCAAACTTCGAACTTTTTTTCAGCTTTTCACTCTTTCTTTCCTACAAATAGAAATGTCTTTCTTTCTTTTATTATTCCTTCCTTTTTCATTTGGACTTCATTCTTCTTTTCTTTCCAGCCTATTCCCACTTCTTTCACACTCTCCATGCAAATGTTGCCTTGAATGCCTCTTTCTTTTGTTGTTTCTTTCTGTCTTCCTTCCATTCCTTCTTCCTTTCTTTCCTATTTACCTCGATTTCATCTAGTGTCCTCTTCCTTCTTTTACCCCTTGTGAAAACGCACATGCGCCTCCATTTATGTTGTGAGCGTTTTCATAAATGTTAAATGTGCATTCTTTCTCGCGTACGCACAAACACGCGTAGATTTGATGATATCAGGTTGCTACAGACGAAATGTCATTTTTTTAATATGAATGATGAAGTATGATATACATAACAGAAAAAAAATGGCATATATTCAATTGAAATAATAGTTTGAAGCAATAACCTTTTCCCGACGATATATTTCAATTATAATATGCCAAAATCTAAGATGTAGTGACCATGCATTCAGGAAAAATTCACAATTTCTGTTAAAGTGCGAATTATGGCTTCCCTTTTTAGGAATCTGAAGTTCCAACTACTTGAAAACAAAGTAAATCTGAGGTAGAAATATCAGGTGAACATGGAAGATGTTTCAAGACTTCGTAACTCAATTCTCTAAGCTTCGTCAGCTGAGAGATGTGGGGTATGGCATCACAACAAAGTATTTTATTCAGTTTTTCAATTTTTTTAAACATTTCTTATAGCCTTGAGGTGACATGATATGGTGGATGTTGAAGACCAGGAGTATTTAGAAAGTGTTTGAGCCGTTGTTAACTGCTTCACCTTGACAGCTACAAAACATTGACAGCACACTCTCTCTCTCTCTCTCTCTCTCTCTCTCTATATATATATATATATATATATATATATATATATATATGTGTATATATATATATATATATATATATATATATATATATATATATATGTGTGTGTGTGTGTGTTTGTGTGTGTGTGTGTGTGTGTGTGTGTGTGTGTGTGTGTGTGTGTAAAGTGGTATAAAATAGCTATATCTATATACCGTACATTATGATGACACTATATAAAATAACGCACTACATGTAGTATGACACGATCTTAAAAATAAATAATGCTATATATCTAAATTATAGCTGAAGTGGGGGCGGTGTTTGATCAACAATGCTAGGGAGTCATGCCAATATGACTGTTTTGTTTTTGAATCCCCGAAACGGTTTCATGGTAAACAACTGATGATCCCTTAGGAAAAGACCGCATGCATAGTTAGTTTTTGTCTTTGTGTAGCAACGAACCTCTCGCATTTGTGCATGAAGTTGTTTACAAATGGAGATACTCTGATATGTACCTGTCAGCAATTGGCATCTGCTGTCACCTTTCCAAGGGGAGTGTGAAAAATATCCGCTGTGGGGGATATATTCAGAACATATCTTAGGAGCAACCCTTTGATCAGTGAAGAATAATGACATCTTTTCATAAGGGCACATGAAGTTGGACTTACATTGAAACAATTGTAAAACACCATTCCCCTTTATCGACTGTAAGTTCCAAATTTTCGAACCCACTCTCCCTTGATGAGAAAGTTTGATCTAAGTAGGGTGCAAATGTGGCATTCCCCCCCCCACCCATGCTGTCTTTTATCTGTACTTTCCATCCCTTTCACACAAACTCACACACGTACCTCCAGATAAATCGAAGGATAGTTCCAAATGGTTATTACATGAATGTAGGTCAGAACTAATATGGATGTTTCAACTGGCGTATAGCATTTTCTATCTTTTATCTTGAATTATTAGGGTCCAAACAAGTGATTCTCAAAAGAAAAGGAGCCGCTTGGCTCTTTGGGTTGTAATTACCCGAAGGGGGAGGTTTTGGTTGAGAAATTTCAGTTGGGGGAGTAATATATAATGGACACTATAAATGTGAGAAAAAAATGATGACATTCCAAAATGAGAGAAGAATTGAGGAAACCTAGGATCGCAAAGGGAGGGGGCTTGGATCGCAATGGGGGGGGGCTTGGATCGCTATTGGGGGGGGGGGTGATCAGGGGATGCCCTGAAAACAATTGGTCTAAACTGAAATTTGAAATATAGATAATATATTTGCCTCATTCAAGGTTCGATGTATAATCGTATAAGATTAACATAGATTCAGAAAATCGATTAAGGTAACATTTGGTTAATTTAGTAAAAAGTGAGAAAAGTATGCTTGATTTTGTTTTGAAGGTGTGAAGAAAAAATATAGAGGTACTGAAAACTGACATTCACAGAAATTCGCAATCGTAGTTAATAATTGAATAACCGTAGCGTCAGAATTTGGGGTCTCGTAAAATAAGATCCATCGAAGAGTAAATATGATCAGATGATATGTTTATCTTGTATTGCTCTCCCCAAACATTCACTGACGTTTACAGAAATGTATACTGAAACAAGGCTATCGACTTGACATCACCCTCATCATCATCAACATCATCAATTACCCTTTAATGTTCGTCGTTGCTCATGGACCAACAAAGAGATCTGAGGGATCTCTCTATCGTGCGCTTCACGGCACAAATATCTCTTAGACTCGTATGAATCGTCATGCAATCACAGTTTCGCGTATGAACTCTGTGGATCCACGTTATGAATCATGATATTCAAAGGTTGTCTATCATTCTTGCAACATGGCCTGCCCATAGCCATTTCAGTTTTCTAATGGATTCTACGATATATCTGTCCAAGTTTTCTCTTGTATGCTGTGCTGACTTGTAATCTCTCCACGTGATATTAAGCACGATTCTGTCTTGTACAAGTTGCATGGTTCCTAATTTGAATGTCAATCTTTTTGTTAGGTTCCAGGTTTCTGCTCCATAGGCGACTCTTCTTTTAAAAATTAACTGTATCTTCTGATATACCCAATGATAATTGCTTTTTGGGCAATGGAAAGATGCCTATCTGTGTTATCTCCTTCCGTCTATTTCAGTCACAGTAAATATAGATCATAATCAATTTGCATGTATCAAGTTTTCCACTTTATCTTATCTATCAAAATTATCATATATTTTAATCTGTTTATATCTATCTACGTGTAGACATTGTTAGACATCTGTTCCCCCTATCTTCCCATTTACCTTCTAAGATTCACGTCTATTTCAGTCTTTTATCTATCTATCTATCTATCTATCTATCTATCTATCTATCTATCTGTACCAGTCTGTTCATATCTATCTTCATATTCAAGCCATATGTACCCAGACACGTTGATGTAAATGTATTGTTCGTGCAATCGATAAGTAAATCTTATGTACAGGTTTTCCCCGCTATCCGAAATGAGAGCCTTCTGAAACTTTCTGCAAGCCAAAATGACGCAAAACGAATAATCATATTCACGTGGGGAAAAAACTGAACGTTCAAAAATCCCCAAGTAACCATCCTCTTTGTCTACTAGTTTGAGGCTAAGCGTATCATCCTTACGAGCTCTCTTAGGTTTTTTTAATACTTGAGACACATCTTGCTAACGGATGCACAAAATAGCTAATAATATATCTATTTATCTATTTCGTAATCACGCGCTTTATACGAGCCGAATTAAGAGAAAAATAATTTCCGTTAATTCTTACCCCTTTACTGCGTCTGCATTCACATGTATGAATTAAACAAACGGGTTATTACCTTCTTGACAACAACCACTGTCATAAAAAGAGAATGCACACATATGTGCGATCAGGCCCGGCGTGAGGTTTTTAAGCACCTAAGGCGAGACTTAAAATTTGTGCGACGCTTTTATACACCCTAAGCGAGACCTAAAATTTACGCCTCTGAATGCTTTGTCTTCTTTTGATTTTTCCGCCTGAAAATACGGTACTGTGGTCCCTCTGCTGAGACTTACGTCCTAGTTAATTGTAGCGCCGGCCTTGTGCACGATATATGCTTGTAATCATCTTGACTATATTTCAAAAAATCAAAAAGTACAAATTTGCATGTCATTAACCTAATTTGTATTATAAATTATCTATGTATCTGAGCCTATTCGGTATCTATCTATCTGTTCGCATCTCAAAGTAATTATAAAACTCGAAATAATATCGATACATTCTTGTAAGCTCTAGGCAAGACACGAGTATGTAAAGAAGTAAAAACACGAGTACGTGACTATCTGGATCATGTTTTGATTGTTTCAATTGTTATACAAATTGTAATCTAGAGCTGAAGACAGCCGTTGACAATAACGCTACGAGTCGGTCTAGGGAAAAGTCGAAGAGATGAGGAAATATTCTTAGAATACTATCTCTTTGATTATTGAATTGTATTGTTTTCAATGCATGGTATGGTTTGTATAGACGAGGGTAGATGTACTACACACAGTCAAATCTTTTAGTCGCGGCACTCGTTCTAATGAGATAATTTAATGACACACGCGCTCTAAATTCTCGTTTTGTCTTATATTTTCGCTAATTTACTGTCGGAGATTTTATCCTTTCCGGGGCAAATTAAAAAGTGAATAATTTGCGCGTCGTTTTCTTTTTAAATAATGCCGTTTTTTTGTTTTTTTGTTTTTTAAAAAAAATCTACCCTTTATAATCATAAATTCATCGTAACGGTACTCCCCGAGGGTGCTGCAATAACGGGAGTGTATTATAAACAATGACTGTTCATACCTTACACACCCACCGCACTTATACACATATAGACGAGAAAATGGTGAAAAACATCTCACGTAGACAAATGTAACCGGTGTTGGAAATAGATTTTAGGAATTAGATGAGGCTTTATCTAGAATTTATTCTCAGAGATCACAGCGGATCAGCGAAGGGAACCCGTGCACCTTGATTCCTGTAAAACCCCGTGGATAATTTGATAAAACATAGCTATAAAATAAAATGTTTCCATGAGCAGACATCGAACATGCCGAAAAAAAAAAAAAAAAAAAGCAAAAACAAAAAAAAAAAACAACCTGTTAATTGAGAAGTAGGTATAGATCATAATCCTTGCGTTCTCTCTCATTTCACTGCTGCAGGTAACGAAGTGAAGAGTACCGTCAACAACAGGTGCCCTAAAAAGACCCCCAAGCGAAAATATCCACACTTCCTATGTTCACATGACAAGAACGCGGATATGTAACGTGATACCTTTGTATTGTACAAAGTTCGTCTTAGTATCAATGCTTGTTATTAAAGAACCCGAAACGGTTTTCAACAGCGACAAAAAAACACTGATAATGGGAATTGTATAATGATAACGATAACTACGGAAGGAAATTTCCATGTCAATAATGATAATAACAGTACGAACAGACAAGGCATAGAAGAGACAGTACAAACCACAGCGCTACTGTCTTAGGTGGGGGCAATATGAGAGGAGAGTTGGAGACCTGAGGAGACTTGCTGTCACTCATTCTCTGGTGATAACTACCAGGCAACTGGAGTAAACTGTAATCCCTAACAATGGTACAGACCGAGAGAGTGTTGAGAGGAAGGCTGGAGACATGAAGAGACTTGTTGTCACAGTATCCAGTTGTGACCGTCTGGCAACCGGCGTGAAAATGCAAATAACAGCAATAATGAAAAAGAAACAAAATAACAAACAAAAACACACACACCACATATGGTGGTGTAGGTACGAACCTCAGCGCTGCTGTGATAGGTGAGGAAGATATGAGAAGAGGGCCGAAGATTTGAAGTGACTTGCTGTCACTCAGCCTTCAGCAATAACCACCTAGCCACCGGTTTGCTGTGGACTGTGAGCGTGTGGTGAGTAAGGCTGGAGACCCGAGGAGACTTACTGTCACTCAGTCTCCAGTTGTGACCAACAGGCAACTAGTGTGAAAATGCATAACAACAATAACAATAGTAATAATAACAGGTTTGGTTATTCACTCGAAAGAGACCGTTATACAACCAAGTCTTTTGCTAATATGCCTTGTTAGGGGTGATCAGTTAAAAAATTGGAAAAAGGGTGATTAATGAAAAAATTACTATCGCCTTTTGTTGCATCACTAAAAAGCCTGAATTAAAAAAAACAATCATGAATGTAGCCGAGCACAAACTAGAGGCCGATTTAGCATTAATTTTCATCGCAAATTCACCCCACTAAAAACCAATCTATGGAAGGGATTTGAACGTAGAATGGTTTTTGTAGACTTGATGATGAATAAATGTTCGGATTTTCAACCCTCGCGTTTCATTTAAGCGGCCTGTACTCGTGATGCATACATATCAACTTGAAAATAGGAAAAAACCTTTGTTGACAGTTCTCATGACAGTTTTGGTCGACGGTTACTAATAATAAAAATGATAATAATAGGGAAAAAAGAGGTCTTGCAAGCATGATGTGTCGACTCTGCAACCAAAGAGCTAGAAGATTACAGAAGACAGAATGGGGGATGTCGAAAGAGCCTGCCACAGAGGTAGGAGGAACTGAAAATCCGGGGGAAAAACCTTGACCATCCAGATGATAGCAATACTGGAATCGGCTAGAATACCGAGGAGAGTCCTGGAATATCAAGAATACTCGTTACTTCTAAATCCTGTGAAAGCCAACAGTTACTACTGGTGTGAAAACCCAACGCGTACGAATAATAATAATGATAATCTCAAGACCTAGGCAGTACTACTAGTATCGGTGATGAAACTAAGGAGAGAGCTGTAAATTTAAGGAGGATTGTAGTCGCTGGATATCGCCAGTGACAACCATTGGCGAACGAGCCAGGGGGCATGGGGGGCAAATCCCCCCTCCAGACAAGAATGGGTAAAATTCTTGGTAGATCAGTGTAATTCAGACAAAACCGTGTAAAGTGCCGGGAAAATCAAGCTCTCAGCCCTTCTCAACCTAACGGTGCCCGTACACCCATGGTGACACCCCTCTGATACGTCTGGTGTGAACGAAGATGCAAATCCCTGAGAAGACAAACCAACATCTATTCACACAACACAGCTTTACTAAAATCAACTCGAATCTTAAATAGGGAGCTGGACGATTGAAGAGACTTGCTGTCGCTTGATCTCCAGTGATATCCAATAGTTATTACAGGGGTGAAAAAAAATCACATGATACATTATCAAATAATCTCTTATGACAATACGCCACGTGTATTTGTGTATTTATTTTTTGTCTGTAACGCTCCAGAGGGGAAAGGAAACAAGAGCTGATGAGTCTGTCTATCAGTATGCTGATATAAGAGTTTTGTTCATCGATTACTGAAATGTTTTTGTCTAATTCATTTCGTTTTTA
This sequence comes from Thysanoteuthis rhombus, assembly GCA_963457665.1. NCBI lineage: Eukaryota > Metazoa > Mollusca > Cephalopoda > Oegopsida > Thysanoteuthidae > Thysanoteuthis > Thysanoteuthis major. Next base: position 46,090,380 of record OY735210.1, read on the forward strand.
TGGTTGATCTAGTAAGGACTTAACAAATTATCAATTTCAGATAAGCTGTCATTTGATGGTAGGGCTACATTAGTAATATTGTAATAATAATGATACTAATAATGGGTGCCCGCTGGTACTTGTTCGAGGGGTGGGAATATATTCACGGGGATATATGTTTCCAAGGATATGTTTAATAGTATATCTCAACGGCAACTCAGTTACCAGCGAAGAATAATACCATCTCTTTATAAAGGTATATTGAGTTGGGGTTACCTGAAACAATTGTACAACACCATTATCATTTATTGCTTATAAGGTTCTTAGTTTCGACTCCCTCTCACCCTAGGTGGGAAGGCTTGATCAGGGAGGGGGTGCCTACCCTTCAGCGGATGCCCATAATAACGATTTGAAAACTGAGAGAGAGGAAAACGGAGAAAAAGGAGAGTACTGGTGTGTATTGGCTCATAGACACCAATATTTCTACGCGTTTGTATACATGTGTGTGTATTTGTGCATATGTGTGTGTATTTGTGCATATGTGTATGTGTATGTGTGTATAAGTGTATGTGTGTGTGTGTGTGTGTTTGTTTGAGAATGTGCGTAATAGTCTCTCTACTACACAGTATTGAAAAAAAAACATCGCTGTGTTTTTGAACTTCCACTTATTTTTACTTCTTAAAGCAAGCTTGGAATATTTAACTCTCAAAATTGCACAACGACATGAACATTCCAAAGACATGTCTGGCGACTGTCATCAACAGGTTTGAAAAAAAAGGAAGAGGGTGAGGTACAAAAATAAACTTTAAAAATAATAGCCACTTACCTAAGAATTGTAGATATATTAAATACCTCCTAGGTGTGCTCAGCGAGTGAATCCTCCGGTGGTCTTATATGATTTTTATCTTGGTTTAAATCTATGGTCAAACAAATACATATATTAATGTATTTAGCCAGATATATGCGTGTTTATTGTTATAATCCTTTTTCTTCTTGTCTCCCCGGTTAGGTAAAATCTTGAAGTTGTCAATATTCTAAAACTGGTTGATTTTATTTAATAGACATGTAATCGTGTGTTGCTGTTCAACTCGTGAGGTTTGTTTGAATTGTGAATAGGTATCTCCTGGACAATGTCAGGTTGTTTGTTTTTTGTTTTTTTTTGTTAGTACTATTGGTGGAACAATAGTCACATCCAAATCAGGAAGAATGATATTTTAGTTGTTATGTCGTTGAAGTAATGGATACATGTGAGAAGCTGGAAGGATATCTCTTTCTTCTTAACTTCTCTCTCCTTAACAAGTCAACAAAAAGGTAGAGAGTAAGGATGATAATATTCAACTCATACAATACAATGTGTTTACAGCGTTAAATTAAACCGGGTTAATTTAATACGCTTGGTGTATAGATGCATGTAAATATATTTAAACCTTGCAACACAGCAACTAAAGAGGGAATGTACGCTAACGCCAGTAAAAGAAACTACATCTGTAGTCAGTCAGCCTTTAGAACTGACAACATAACACGCTTTCTTTACTTACAGCGATATAGGATTTACTCCCGTTTGCGTGCATATGAGTGTGTGAATCTTATGTCATGGGAAAAACACGTGGTTGCAATTTTCCGAATGATCATTTTTAAAAGTCGACCGAGTGTTTGAGACTAGCTACATCTTATTAAACCCATAAACTGATAAGATTAGGAGTCTATCGTAATGTCACGTAAGGTTGTTATATAAGAGACTTAGTGTTTGAATGTATGTGTGCGTTTGTATACGGTCCAGCCTGTACGGGGCTTTGAGAATGGTTGAAAAACAAATTGATTACTTCAGGTGCTTCTTTCTCGTAGCGAACTTCTCTTAGTTGTGTATAGGCAAACCAACGACTTTACTGGTAACATATAGTTGTCCAGCCTGTACTAGTAGCAGCTGCTTCAGTAGTAGTAATATAGTGAATGCTTTGTGTTACTGTTTGGGGTAGGTAAGATAGACAGGGTTTACTTCTACTGCTACTCTACGTCATAAGTACTGCGACTGCAGCTAGACAGTTATTGAAAAGTATCCCTATCAGCAGTGTTGCCAACTCAGAATATCTATCGTGCTAAATCAACATAAAAAAAGGCGTCAAAAACGCCAGAAAGTGCTATACTACTCTTTGCCTTTTTTTGCCATTTTTGTTAGCTACAATTTGTTAGATTTATCAAAGATGTCTAAAAAAAACAGCTAAAAATCAGTCAGATTAGCTGGAAATAGTTTCAAAAGATTGGCTGAAAATAGACTGAAAATAGCGCGAAATGTTGAATTTTGGCACAGCCAAAACAAGGAGCGCGCTAAAGTTAGCGCGAAAAGAGTCGAATTGGCAACACCAACTATCACTACTACCTTTTCATAAAAGCAGTTGTTACATTTCTCTTCTTAAAAATTTTCACAGGGGCGAACGAACACTATTATTACTCCTCTAATAGTGTCAGCAGTAGTACAATTACTTATTGTATTAGTAGCGAGTGAGACTATTGTAGATATCAGCTCCGAGAGAATTTATTTAATCTTAACTGACATTGTAGATAGGTCTACACAAGTGATGGTTCTCAAACTGGGTGCTGCGGTACAATAGTGTGCCGCAACCATCTCCCAAGAATACCGCACAAAGTTTTCCAAATACGTGAACGTTTTCCAAACATTGAACGTGTGAAGTACAGGTATTATGTCTGTCCCTCTTACGCCACAGTTTTAGCAATCTAATTGTTTCATCACTCGATTTTGTGAGATCTCAACCTCTCTAGTGAGTAATGAAAGGATACAAGGATTGATGAGGACTCAGTAGAATACTGATATAAAACTTGAGCTGATGGACAACTGAAATGTTTTGTCTGATCGAATCACCGTAGCCCCACAAATAGTCCTCCCGACTAGCCAGCCAAGTTGGCTACGGATTCTTCTCTATTTGCTCGTCCAAGTATGTGTGTGTGTGTTCGTGTGTGTGTGTTTGTGTGTTTGTGTGTGCGTATGTCTGGGCGCTCCTGTTCACATTTTTTTGGGCTACAACCATGAAATATTTCAAGAGTGTACCACTAGGCATCATCTAGAAACATTGTTTGTTTTTTTTTGTTTTTGTTTTTTTTCTCGAGAAAGTGTTTTTTGGAAGTCACTATGATCATTTTCGACCAACAATGCCCAAATCTTTAGCTGGCATTTTTCAAGAGCTATAATTTTGGATAAACATTTTTTTTTAAAATAAATAATTAGATTTGGCACACGCATGGGCTACGGTGATTCATTTATGCGAGGATATTCTTTTTATTTTCACGTATGATGTGCCACGTAAGTCAAATTTCTTAGTGTGCCATCATACAATAATGTTTGAGAACCACTGGTCAACGCACATGAGACGAATTTCACAATTACTGATCTTCAGGGCAAAAGGAGTCCCTTTTTGCTGTTTAAGGGATTTGTATGAGAAACAAACAACCAAAACTGGTTTCTTCAGTTTTCAAGTTGGTCCGGCTGGCTGGCTATGTATATATGTATGCATCACTTATTCCAAAAAGTTTTAACATCAATTACTTATTATGCCAATAAAAGAACCCTTTTTCTGTTTTTTTGATCCCGACCTTCCGACCCCTAAAATAGGTTTTTAAAAGGGTTTTAGTGGGGGTTCAGTTTGTCATCTAAGTTAACGTGAAGTTGATCCCCACTTTGGAACCATCATTCAGGTTAGTTTCTTTTAAATATACAGACATTCCTTAGTGATCACGACCCAACAAAAGGCAAGAGAAGTACTTGTTCATTGATACCCCTTCTGCATTTGTTTTAATTATTCAACCTTGATACTGCGTGCTGCCAAAAGACGTCAGTTACATGACGGTTTCTATTGAGTGACCAACCAGACCTTTTCTTTTTTGTTGACCAAATAAACGAAAAAGCAGGGGTAAGTCTTCTGTCCAAGTGTCAAACATTAGAATTCATTTAATGTCCAACCAGAGGCGTAGCTGGGGGGGGGGGCTATTTGAAAACGCCCCCAATGAAGAGAGCTCTCTCAAAGCTTTATAAATAATGGTTCACCTACTGCATTTCTCCTGTGTACTGACAAATTTCACTTAATGTTGGAAGGGACCCTTCAAGGAGTCAATCCCCGACCCTCTAAATCTCTAGCAACGCCATCACGTAAATGTGGGACAATGTTATGGTAAAATTCTCCTTACCCACGCTTCAGATCTAACCTAGTTTATTGAACTATAATAATTCTTTTGTATTGTTTCGTAACCCGCTATGCGTTTAGTACAAAAGGTATCTGTATTTTATGAAATATGATTAGAAAAATGCTAAAAAAACAGTCACAAATGCTTATCAATATTCATATCTAATGAACATTGAGTTGTATTTTAGGGTAAAAAACCGGGGTTTATTTCAGTAAATGTTAAGAGAATATTTCCCCTTTTTATGCATTTTCAAGAACGTACTATTCGCTGGATATATAAAACGTCTCACTTATTAAGTGGTGTATAATTCCACAGTTTTAACTTGAAGTACATAATATTTGGTACATGAATGATGTGAGATTTTATTCATTGATATTATGAGCTTATTTGTGTGTGTGAGACTTGTCAATGAGCACATAGACACTACACTATGATCCTAGGCGTAGAGCTGGGGAGCATCACTTTGATTTTAGGCACAGCGCACAGATACTCTAATCTTAGGCAGGAGTGCCGATCCATACGTGATCATCCCGACAATTTACACAGGTACTATGTAAGTAGATGTACAAAAGTCTTGTTCAAAGCTGGGGTGGTGGTGATTGAGGGGTGTATTTGGAAACGCCCTCGGTACCCAATTGAGGGGTTCACCCGGAAAGCTCCTATTTATTCTAACCTCCACGAGAACAGGATGTGTTACAAGGTCGGTTTAATGTGTGCGTCAGAGACTCCCTCAAAAATTCTGTTTAGTCCTCGCAACTATTACTGCGGAGACATGAGCATTTGACTTGGTCACAGGGCGAACCCTAACTCCTCTGGCCAAAATGACGCAGGGCAACGCCAAGATCATCACATCTTTGTAGGTTTGGTCAGAAATTATCGGCAAGGGGGGCCCGCGAAAGGCAAACGAACAGTTGCTCTTTTTGCAGTTCTAGTGGCGGTACACGATTTCAAAAATTGTTTCTACACCCAGGAATAATAATTCAGCCCTTCTGGTTGTTTTATACCAATTAAGAGATAGTGCTTGTCTATCTATTACACATTCCCCCTTTTCATCAAATCACAGTAAATGTGGGTGGGGGGATCTAGCTAACCCCCTCCCCCAGAACCCCAAGCTCCGCCACTGGTTTTCCATATCGACGTTTAAATTCAAATTATTCAACGAAAAAAGAAAAAAAAAAAAAAGGATGTAAAAACCCGACGTCCCTACCGGATGAGCCAAGATGGGTAGTCGCATTTATTTAACCCAGTGAAATGTGCAGTTAGAAACTGTAAACAAAAAATGTCATCAGAAATACCAACACAGGTTTCTTCATTCATTTTTTTTTTTAATGTTAGTCTGGATGGTCAGCTGGTTGGGAGCTCGACGGAAAAATCAAAATCAGAAGAAAGAAATAGAAAAGAAAAAAAAGAAGAGAAAGTAAAAGAGAAGAAAGAAAAAAGGAAAGAAAAAAAGAATTAAGGATCGAGAGAAAAAGGTGGAAGAACATTTTGTAGTGATCACTTCCAAACAAAAGGCGAGATAAGTAACATTGATCACACCTTTTTTAATCAAATTTTCCATCGATCTAAAAGACGTTGGTCACGTGACGCTTCTTATTGAATGATTAACCAGACTTTGAAGAGTTCTTTGTTTCATTTCATTTCATAAGTGCAAAATCGAACATAAGCTATGAAGAACTTGACTAAGCTCTAAACAGCTGATTTAATGACAATTGGCTTTACCAACTGAGCAATGATACCTGCCACGCCTTTGTTTGCGATTGTCATAGAATTAGTAACTCGTTCTGGCAAGGATAATTTGTATTTAAAAAAAAAATTTTTTTGCCATACTCCAGTACAAAATCTGAAGTCGACTTTGTTTTCCCAACAACAATAATAGCAACAACAACAATCCTCATCAAATAAAGACTGTGGACTGATATCCCTATTGTGATCTGAAATCACGACCAATCGATTGCTAGGACGCTGTCTTACTGACTGAGCGAAAATTAATCATACAGATAGGAAGGAGCTTATTTTATTCTGATGAATCAATATATTCGTAATAAATACGTTTGTTTTTTTCATTTATAAATTATACAATACAAAAATTGCAGAAATCATCTTCACTTGGAATAGAAGTAGGAGTGGAGTTTGACCCTGCAGCAGCCAGTTTTCTTCTTTTTTTTTGTAACTGTTGTTGTTTTTGCAGTAGTATTAGAACAAGAACATTACCAAATAAAACTCAAATTAAACTTAATCATGGCCATTTAATAGAAGAGGAGAATTTATTTATTACAGGCATAGCATTTGCCCAAATGACGTGATTATTTACGAATACTTCGACACTTCTGCTTCAGGTTCAGAGTCTAAGATCAAAATTCGGTTCCCCCGCCCTCTGCCAAAGATCAGATTGTATTATTCATGTATGCACTCATTGGAAAGTGCCACCACCCCCCACACACGCACTCAGGCACCTGCAGACTGGTGGGTTTCACCGGAAATCAAGTGACCACAAGTCTTCTCGATATTCCATGACTATTCACATTATTCTAGCTTTTTTTTTGTTGTCAGTATTGCCGTTGTCTGGATGGTCTCCGTCGTGTTTCTATTTCCTTAATCCTTTTTATTTGCCAACTGCCCGGTGGTCACCGCTGGAGACTGAGTGACAGCAAGTCACCAGCTTTCTTCTCAACACTCTCACAGTCTGCAGCAGTGCTGTGATTTACAGTTTTACACCAGTTGCTTGGCAGTTATCTCCTCTAATATTGTCTGCACACATCGTCTCCACCATGCCCTTTTCCTGGCTTTTGGGCCACTGCTAACAACTGGAGATCGGAGATATCATATTTCCAATGCTTTCCTCAGTATTAGGGCTGACCCAAGTCGTGTATTATTATTATTATTATTATTATTATTATTATCATTATCATTATTATTATTATTATTTGGAATCTCACACCAGTTGCCTGGTGGTAACCGCTGGAGTTTGAGTGACAGCAAGTCTCCTCAAGTCTCCAGCCCTCCTCTCCTAGTACTCATAGGTCGCAGTAATTCTACGATTTACAGTTTCACACCGGTTGCCCAGTGGTCATTGCTGAAGGCCGAGTGACAATAAGTCTCCTCAGGTCTTATTATTATTATTATTATTATTATTATTATTATTATTATTATTGTTGTTGTTGTTGTTGTTGTTGTTGAAAGTTCCAGTAGTTGTTATTTCAAAAAAGTACAGTAAAAGTAGTAGAAATTCTCTGATTGAGATTTCGCAACTACGCTCACAAGTTTGGTGAGACAAGAATTAGACGTTATACTATTTATTATGCTATGTTTGTAACTATTCCAGAGAATTTTTAATATGTGAAAGGAATTATGTTGTTATGATATCGAATTACTGTAGGTCCACAGATTGCCTGGCCGACCAACCAGCCAAATGAGCAGCAGATTGTTCTCTCTTTGCTCGTCCGCGCGCGCGCGTGTTGTGTGTAGGTGTCCCTGGGTGCCCCTAGTCACATTTTGAGGGCTGCTACCTTGAAAATTTGTATGAGTGCACTTCCTTTAGGGTCTGTTGGATTATTTGGTACCAACGATGCCCAAATCTTATGCTACCATTTCTTTGGATAATCTTAGATGAAAGATGATTTTAGACATAATTTAAGATAACTAGTTCGGGGACACGCGCAGGCAACGGTGATTCATTTATGCTATGTACGGATATTATTCTGTTTTACGAGATGTTATGGAATTTGTGTGTGTGTATAGATTATTGGGTGTGTATATGAAGTTAAGAAACAATACTGTCGGCTGCAGGGTTAAACTTCACTCCAACTGCAATTCTGATTGGAGATAATAACTTTTTTTTTTTTTGTATATATCATGATAAAAATTATATATATATATATATATATATATATATATATATATATATATATATATATATATATATATATATATATATATATATCAGAATGAAATAAATCCAAGCCTATGTGTATGTTTCTTTGATATCTGAGACTAGTCAATTACGCTCAGTCAGTATGATAGCCTCCTGGAAATCATTTGGTCATGATTTCAAATCACTGTAGGGGAATATTAATTCTATACATCGATTTCCACCCCTAAAGCAGGAGATCATTGTTCTTGATGTTCTTATTACGGTAGAAAAATAAAGTCTTCTCCAGTTTTCGAGTTCGGCAACTGAAGTGAACTGATAACATAACTCTGTTAGTGAGTATTGAATAAACAAGTCTGGTTAATTACACATGACCAACATCATACCGTGTTGAGGATGATCGGCTGAAACATTGGACGAAGGGGCAATCGATGAATGAGTTTCTTTCTTCCGCTGTCCCGTTGGGCAGTAATCACTAAAAGGTCAAAGTTTAAAAAAAAAAAGAGCATGCTAGTACAAAATAGGGACCGATCTAGCATAAACTTATTTTAATTGACATGATGAAATTTCCAGCCCTATAGCTACTTTGGCACGCCCTGTAATCGTGATACACACATAGCCAGACAGACGGAGAGACCAACTTAGAAACTTGGAGAAACCTATGTTGACTGATTTTGGTTGATGTTGTCTAATGATAATAATAATAATAATAATAATAATAATAATAATAATAATAATAATAATAATAATAATAATAATAATAATAATCATGGTACTAGAAGATTACAAAAGACAGAATACGGGAACATCAATCGGTATTGCCAAATACAACGCATTTACAAATAGCAAGCCAGGCCAACTTAAAAACTGAGAGAACCAGGAAACAAACAAAACAAAAATCCACAGGTGAGAAGAAAAACAGACATACAAGCTTTTCAGAGGTCAAACTCAAGGACTTGCCGACAAGGACATGGCTATGTAGAGAAAACCTCAAGAGAGAAACCGAGTTGCTCTTAATAGTGGCCCAGAACATAACCATGAGCATTGATTATATAAAGGCTCAAATAGACGCAAACACAGAAAAACAGTAAGTGTAGACTTTATGGGGGATAAATGAGTGACAATTAACTAAATAGTGAGCGAGTGCATCAAATTAGCCCTGAAAGAGTTCAGGAACAAGTATGAATATTAAGAGGGAGATCCGCTGGGAAATGTGTGAGTGACTGTTTTTTTCACCATAAAATTAAATGTACATGTACAGACCAGATTCTGTCAAAGAGAACGGAACACCTTTTTTTGTAAATTGAACCCCACTCCAACTAAAAACCAATTAAGGAGGAGATTTTTAAAAAAATATGTTTTTTTTTATAGACATAATATGGAGTGTATGTTTGAATTTTATGCAATGTGGCTCCATTGGCGTGGCCTACACGAGTGATACTTAGTCGGCCAACCAGACCAATTTAGATACTGAAAAAGACCCATGTTGATAGTTTGGGTAGGCAGTTTTCAATTATCAATAATCTAGAACAATCTTTCTAAACTTTACAAAGATACAGAGGAAGTAGCTCCTAATGAGCATTCTGGGTCAGGGTGTTTTATAACCGACTGATGACTGATAGCATTAAATGAAAGATATATATATATATATATATATATATATATATATATATATATATATATATATATATAAAGGAGGCCGCTTACTGTGATCACTTCAAATAGAGTATTTGAGACCAACGGATTTTTATAGCAACTCGCCATCACAGTCAATAACTGAACAACCGTAGCGTCCAAATTCAGAGTTATGTAACAAAAGTTCCTACGATAAACTGATATGGTCAGAATGAATTCTATTCATGACATCACTGGCGTTTTCCACAAGAAAAGATCGAAAGTAGAGTTTTGAAAACGAGGAGGAATATCTAAATTTGGGAAATTCAAAATATTATTAAGAGACTTGTCCGAACAAGATCCCCTAAAGGACATAGAAGCTTTCTTTCCTAGAATTAAAAAAAAAACTTTTTTAGAAGAGGTCTTGAAGACTATTGATGGCTATTTTCAAGTTTGTGAACAAAACTGTATGGCTAAGAACGCTGGAACACGCATACAAATAAACCCGTCAAAATAAGGCGCCCAAGAGGCCAAAAAAAAAAATGGAATAAAAAAACATTTGTAGAAGTGGTCCAATGGAGTACAAGATTCCAACTTTCAAGTTTGTAGACAAGACGCTATAGCTAGGGAACGTTGGAACACACAAACATACAAACACGTAAACAAACACATACACACATATAAACATATATGCATAGGACCCTCGACCTCCTTTCATGGCTGAGGTTGTTCAATAACCGTTTGTAATAAGCGGCTCCCTTTGTAATACCTTGTGAAATTTACACGTGGACTTCTGAATTGATATTCACTGGGCTTAGTTTAGAACGGGGCAAGGCCAAATGAGGAGAAAAAAGATGGGGTGGATTGATTATTTTGTGTCAATCTATTACGGAGGGTATTCTTGCCTTGAAAATCAGCGTTCTAAATCCTCTAAAGTACTTGGTCGCGAAAACCGATCTCTGATACTGACAGATGATAAGCCTCTATCCCAACCACTTGGCAGACCTCAACTGTATTTGAATGGTGAAGTATAGGATTACAGCGCAGACCTTTCTTGAAACCTGGTTAGACAAAGTGAATGAATAAAGGATAAAAAAAAAAAAAATCTGAAAAGGTAAAACAGTGTCTACAATGAAACGAACAACGATTTTTATTGAGATTAAGACACTCCTTATGTAATCAACTGCCAATTCTGGGAAAAGTGGCGTTGTTCTTGCACTACCCCTAACCCCAAGTATGAATGAATAAATAATGACGAAACGTCAGTAGATCCCGCGGAAGATAACTGTTTATTTCTGATCCGTGCCGCTGGCTTAACGGTTGTTGAATGTAAAACGATTGCGATGAAAAGCAAGAATAATGAGATGAAAAAATAACTAGTCAAAAATTAATAATGAAAAATGCTACATTTAAAGGGTTTTATACAACTTGAGATTATTATTCTTCAAACCTCAAATAGATTTTGTTGATTTATATCTTTAAATTTTTTTTTTTTTTTGCTCGCGAATAAGTTGTTCTTGGCTTGGTCACAGGAAGGAAGGAACTGTCCAAAATTCATAACGTTGTTCTCTGAGCACTTTCGGCCGTCATTGGTCATTTTCAAGGAGGATTTCCAAATCCAACGATTATAGGAATAATACTAACAATGCATTATGCTATTAATGGAAACTTGGACTTTTAAAATAGAATTGAGTGATTCACAATAACATGGTTTCTTTTTAAGATAATATCATCCATTTTGATAAATGACTTTTAAAAAATTTTCATTGATTCATTTGCAAACAAGAAACACTATTAAAAAAGTTTATTAGGCAAACATTATCTGCCGTGTTTAAAGAAACTATTAGACAATAAACAAACAATATGACGTGGAGAATGGAATGAGAAAAGATGTACTTTTATCATTAAATTTAATTTCATTTAGATGGTTGGTCTCAATGGAAGAAAGAAATTAGGAAAGAAAATAAAGAAAAGGAACGAAAATAAAGAAACAAAAAAAGAGAAAAAGTGGAAAAGGAAAGAAAGAAAGAAAGAAAGAAAGAAAGGAAGAAAGAAAGAAAGAAAGGAAGGAAGAAAGAAAGAAAGAAAGAAAGAAAGAAAGAAAGAAAGAAAGGAAAAAAGAAAGGGAATGAAAAAAATGAGACAGACAAGAACCAAGAAAGACATAGGAAAAGAAAGAAAGAAAGTAAGTACAAAAAAAAACGTGAAGAAATGAGTTTGATAGAAACAAGAAAGAAAGATTGACAGACAGGCAAACAGGAAAAAAGAAAGAAAGAAAGAAAGAAGGAAAGAAAGAAAGACAGAAAGAGGAAAAAAGAAACAAGTGAAGAAAGGAAAGAAAAATATCGGTAACATCGATAAAGAATATGAAGACAAAAGGTAAATAAATAGAGAGAAAGTACGAAAAAGAGAGTGAGAAAGAAAGAAAGAAAGAAAGAAAGAAAGAAAGAAAGAAAGAAAGAAAGAAAGGAAAAGCAAACAAAGAAAAAGAAATTAAAGAAACAAAAAAACAAGAAATGAAGAACAAGATGGAAAGGTAAAAGAAAGAAAAAGGCATAAGAAAGGCAGACAAAGATACGATAAAGAAGAAGGAATAAGATGGGTGCAATTTGGGAAGGAAAGAAGGAAGGAAGAAGGAAAGACGAAAGAAAGGAAGGGGAAAGAAAGGAAGACAGAAAGGAAAAAGAAGGTAGTGAGGGCAGAAGAATGGTAGGAATCTTGTTGTCAGCCATGTGACTGGTCTAGCCAGAATGTTGTCACATTGCAAGACACTTGGAGAACAGAGGGACAGTCATTGTGGTGGCGGTGGCTTCGTTATTAAAGAATAACTGTTGCTTGTTTGCTGGGAATAATTACAGTAATGATTGTGTTGTCAGTAGTTGTAGCAGTAGTAGTAATAGTTGTTGGATCGGAGTAATACTTGTGCTAATAGGAACGTTAGTTACGATGTTGAACAGGGAGTGTAATAGGGTTACTTGAGACAGATAGATATATAGATAGATAAATCAAGAAAGAGAGAGAATGGAAGAAAGAAAACAATGAATAAAAAGAAAAGTGAAAATTGGCAACAAGGCTGAAGAAGAAGAAGAAGAAGAAGAAGAAGAAGAAGAAGAAGAAGAAGAAGAAGAAGAAGAAGAAGAAGAAGAAGAAGAAGAAGAAGAAGAAGAAGGGGAAAAACTAAAGAGAAATAGATGCAAATGGAGAGGAATGAGGTAAAACAGAGAAAAAGAAAGAAGGGAAGGAAAAAGGACGAGAAAGTTGGAAGGTACGAAGTAGAAAAAAGAAAGGTAATTTTTGTAGGAAGGAAATCAGGAAACAATCAAGTGAACAGAATGAAGAACAGACAGATAAAAGAAAGAAAAAGGAAGACGAAAGCGAGTGAAAAAAAGGAGGGAAAAGTTGGAAATGTTCAAGAAAGAACTAAAGAGAGAAAAGGTAAGAAAGATGGGAAGAAAGAAAGAAGGAAAAAGAAGGATAAGGGGAACAACGTGAAACCAAACTAAAAAGTAAGAAGGGAGGATACAAATTAACAAAAGAAGAAGAAGAACAAGAAAGAGGAAGGGGTGAAATGGAAGCGATAAAAAGGTAAGAGGAAACAGAATGAAAAAGGGGAGAAAAACAAACAAAAAAGAAGGAGTAAAAAAAAAGAGAGGAAGAAAGGAAAAGAACAAGAGCAGGGAAGGAATGAGATGGAAAAGATCAAAAAAGAAAGAAAAGAAAGAATGAAAGAATTATAATGAACAAATGAAAGAATAAAGAAAGAAAGGAAAAGGATTAAAAAATATAAGCTGGGAAAGAAAAAGAGGAAAGCTGAAACAAAAAAAGAAAGAAGGGAAGGAAGGAAAGAAAGAATTAAATAGAAGGGGGAGGAACGGCGTGAAAGAAGAAGAAAAAAAAAGAAACGAAAGAAACCCAAAGAAACAAAAGGTGAAGATTCTAAAAGCGGGAGATTTTTGGAAAAGATAAATGAAGAGACGAAGGAAGAAATAAAAATAAAGATGGAACGATAGAAAATGTAACAACCAAATAAAGAAAGATAAAAAGAATGAGAGAAAAGAAGAAAGAAGAAGAAAAGGGAATGAATGGGAAGGTAAAGATAAATTAATAAAAAACGAAAAAGAAAGTTGATGTGAAAGAAAGCAAGAGCCGACTCACCCTCCTCACTGTACAAGCCGATGGGGTAACCAATTTAGTCTCCAGCCACCCGACCATAAAACAGGTAGTACTGGATTGCATAGTACCAGTAGAAGGTGAATCAACCTGACCTGACCTTTGAACTAAACTAAACTACAAAAGACCGAATTTTCAACAAATAAATAAATAAATGAATAAATAAATAAATAAATAAATAAATAGATAAATAAATAAATAAGCGTGAATGCTATCAGACACCAACTCAGAGACCAATTTGACATAAATTTACTTGTAAATTGAATTGCCGACAACACTAAAAGGATATGTGGCCGGTTGGCTTCCACTGTCAAGTCACTGGACATGATGCAAATATGTGTGGTCCCGCCTCAGAGTGACTGGGTGAGACATAGATCCAATATCAATGGAAATGGAGACGGGTACGAGAAAGGAGAAGACGTTGGGATTAAATTCCCTATTTGAGAAACCCCTTGGATATGGTAGGGAGATCGATTGATTTGGGCTGGTGGGTAATTAACGATTCCCCTACTAAGAAAAAGGAGCGATTTTCACAAGAGAAACTGATTTGTAGCTTTCAGTAGAAGGCAAGGACAGTTGCCTGGTAACCAACAGTCGAGAGTCGCAACGAATTGACTCGCTCAGACGAAGGACTGGCGTTGGAACCTAAGAGTAAGAAAAACTTGGAAAATTTTAGTAAATCTACCCCAGAGAGAGAGAGAGAGAGAGAGAGAGAGAGAGAGAGAGAGAGAGAGAGAGAGAGAGAGGTCAGGAGTTCAACTCTTACTTTTTGGTTGCAGGTTTGAAACCCTTCCCTTCTGTCTCACTAGTTGTCTGCCATCTGATCGACCAGAAAATATCGTATTGCCTCCAGTTTGTGGAAGGATAGACTGATAACAATATAACCCTAACGAAAATGAATACTTAGTTGGTAACGTTTGTGGTATTTAAAAAGTTACACCAATTCATCATCTTGATATGGATGTGGCTTGATACCGTTCATTGAGTTCAGAATGATCTCAATATTCTTAATGGCTGCCATATAGTAACAGATTGCACAAAAAAGCTTGTAATGTAGAGTAATGGTTTCAAAACTGAGGTCCACAGACCCCGTAGGGTCCCGTCGAATGATGCTTGGGGTCGGCATATGCGTTCCCTCTGAACTTGACATTGCGATTCTTGTGGCAGAAACATCATCAATCGTATTGCTACTAGGAAACATAATTATTATACACAGATCTTAACCAAACACGAGAATTCAAATGAACATAATCCATTTAGAATAAATAGGATTTTTAAAGATCGTTCATCATTGGAGTCTATTGATTACAGTTTTAAAAAAACAACTAAATACTAAAAAGTAGGGGTTTGCCAGATTATTCCAGTCATAGAAAAGGTCTTTGAGTTTCCGAAGTAGTATTTATCTATAATTAAGAAGTAAACAAGAGAACAATAGCAAAATCTTGACTTGTGGTCGGAGGCTTTAGACGAAGTCTCATGTTGAATATCCATGCATGGTGGAAACGGTGATGAGTAAGTGTAGACTTCAGACCAGTAAAAATATTCAACAATTACAGAAAAGTATGTCGATTCACAATCATATTTTTCCAGTACTTAAAAAAAACTAGTTGAATAGAAATTGAAGCGAGGCTTGTCATGTTCTAGTGTTGTTATGATAAATTATAAACATTTTATCTTCGTTGCTCAGTGTTTCAGTCGACCTTTTGATCTGAAGGAAGAGATTGAATGTTTAGTTCAAGGAAGGGGACCTCCCTCCAGTTGTCACCTCTCGATTGCATTAAAATAACGGGGGGCACCGAGAGGGAAAATGCCAACGGAACTAGACAATTTCTGGTACTACTCGCACGTACGCTTGAGGGCTCCCCACACAAAACTCGATTTCGTGTTACATTCCGCCCTTGTGGGGGTGGGGGCGAATTAGATACTGCTTTAGGCTCACCGACTTTCAGTTTATAGTAGTAGATAAGGCGCTTTTTTGGTGCAAGTTATATGAAATGTGTTTTGAATGTCATCGAAGGTTTTTGGTTTGCCAAAGTAGTAATGCCGTTAGAGTGAAAAACTGGATTCGAACTACGCACGATATTTTTTTAATAATTTAATGCTTTGCTGCCCAAAGAGCAAAGGTTGATCTACACTCATTATCAACTTAATATAAGTGCATCATCATCATCATCATTCTTTTAGCGTCCGTCGTTGGACATTAGACTCTCGGCAAGATTCACCAGATCTCGTGATCGTGGCCGTCGCAGCACCAAATTCTGAATTTATCTAAATCGTGGTGTTATCTTATTTTTAACCGATCATAATTTCGCATATGATATCTGTGGATCCACGTCGTGTGTCGTGATGGCCATTTATTATGTGAAAAAAAAAGGAAAAAAAAGACAGCAAGCAGTATGATAAGAGAGGAGAAGAAAATAGAAGGGAGAGAAAGAGGAGAAAAAAGGGTGATACAGGAAAGAAAGAAAAGGAGAAAAAAGAAAGAATGAAAAAGAAAGAACGAAAAAAAGAGGAAATGTGAAAGAATGAATGAAAGAAAAGAGATGGACGGTAATATAAAAAAGGAATCAAAAATGAAAGAAAGTGAGTATAGCAGAAGGAAGAAGCGTTACAAAAGAAAGAGAGAAAGAAAGAAAGGAAAATAGATATATAGAGGGAATAAATTGAAGGAAAGGGGAAATAATCAAAAGTGTGAGTGTAAAGAGAACAAAGAATAAAAAAAGGAAGAAATGAAAGAGAATGAATAAAAAGAAAAGGAAGAAAGTAATAAAGAAAGAAGAAGTGTAATAGAAGGAAGGCAGAAGAGGAAATGAAGAAAACTGAAAGAAAGGATAACACAAGTGGAATAAAGGGAAGAAAAATGAACGAAAGAAAAAGAAGGGGAGCATAAATGAAATAAAAGAGGAAGGACGATGATAGAAGACGGAAAAAAGAAATGTAAAAGGAAAAAAACAAAGTAAGAGAAGGGAAGAACCTTATTAAAATAAAGAAAAAAGAAAAAAAAGAAAGGAAGAAAGAAAGAAAGAAAAACTGGAAAAAGAGGATAAGTAAAATTGATTAAAAGAGAGAAAGGATGTGAGTGTTGAGGATTGGATAAATGTTGGAGAAATTATTGCCAAGAAGCAGGTACAAAAAACTAAATGTGTGTGTCTGCGTGTGTCCGTATCTGTGTGTATGCGTTTGTCTATGTGTGCATGTCTATGTGGATTGGGTGAGTCAGTGTTCACAAAATGAGGGTAATTTTGTTGCCCCCGTTCACACTTCCTGTTATTAAAAGGAACTGAGGTTAGAGAGACACTAATCACTGTATGTTCGTAGAAAATGAGGACTCTCGTGGTGTAACGTTGAAGGACCGACAAAAAAGCAGATACTCTCTCATGTACATGCAGCACCCCACCCTCTTATCCACAGGGGGCAGGGTTGCCTGATATTACCGATTCCAGACATTGTGTTCTGATTTCGCCTAGTATGTCTGATTTAAAAATCAGATACGTGAAATTGTCCGATTTTTATCCGATTTAAGGTCCCACATAAATTAGGATTTTCCAAAGATTTTGTCTTGATTTCTAAAACACTGTCTCAAATTTTAAAAAAATAATCTTAGCAGATGCCTAAAATGACACATTCTCAGCTATGGAAACAAATACAGGTAACATAAGTAACGACATTTTTACAACTTTGCGACTAGGGTCCCTACTAAGGCTCTTGACTTCAATTCACAATTCAGTCATAGAAGTAAGATATTTACGTAATACATCAATAAAGATTGTGGGGTCGTTTGGATTCTTAGCGGTGGTGAGATATGCCGTATGTTTACATGATAGTAACCTAATTATTGTAAACCAGATAACCAATCATGTCATGTTAACAAATACTATTTTTCACTAACGCCAAGTGTGGAAATATCCTGTGGGAATATCCTGATAGTCTCAATTTGTGCACCACATAAACATGTACTTTATAAGTGCAAAATTTCAAGACTATGAATAGTGGTATCATTATTAATTTTGATTAGTTTTTACCCCCATCGTAATAATGTTGCAATACTCCATCCGAGAATAAACTTGAGAATTAAAAAAAAAATCATTGTATTAAAAAAAGCCCACTAAGTCTCAATTGTGAGCATCAACAAGCGTGGAGTATCGGTTGTAACGGCTTAGATTTTAGGTGTAAAATCAGCCTCCGTTTAAGTATGAAGATCTCGTGGGTGAATGATTTAAAGTTGCCAGGCGTACACAGGCCCCTTCCGGTTCTCTTACTCTTTATTTTCCGATTGCTTGGTTTAATTGTTGCTGTATAATTACGGTCTGATCCAAAGTTGAGATAAAAGGCAACTGAAAGTTAGGATGATGGTATAAAGCTAGCCAAAATTGATAATAATGTTGTGATATTTCATCGAAGAATAAATTTGAAAAAAAAAAAAATCGTTGTATACGAATTGTGAATTGAAATCTGGAGTCTGAGCGGGGACCTTGGTCACAAGGTTGTAAAATGTCGATACTTACGTTACCCGTATGTTCCCATGACTGAGAATGAAACATATGTGTGTACGGTTTTTAACACTGAATTCAGTTATTGAGAGGGAGTAATATATGCTAATCTCGCTTGTTTGTACCAAATAGATCCAATAAAGATTAAGGTAACAAGAAAGAAAGGATGAAAGAAAGACAGGAAGAAAAATGTTCTAGGGGATAAGAAAGTAGAAAGGAAGAAAGAGAGAAAGTAAGATAAATAACAGAGGAGGAAATCTGGGAGAAAATAAGGGGAAAGGAAGAAAAAGTGAAGGAAAGAAAGAAAACATATGCAAGACAGCGAAAAGAGACGCCCGACAGGGTCAGAAAGAAGTAAATAAATAGAAAAGTAGAAAAAAAAAAGAAAGAAAAGTTGTGAGAGGTAGAGAAGGAGAGAAAAGCAGAGGGAGAGAGAGAGAGTGAGAGAGAGAGAGAGAGTGAGAGAGAGAGAGAGAAAGAGAGAGAGGGAGAGAGAGAAAGGGATAAAAAGTGCGAGGGCTTGGAATCGATGATGGAGAAGAGAAAGAGAAAACTTATGCCTTCTTGTTATAGTAACTACGTCATCACAAATCTTCGTATCAAGTGTTTATGAAATGCCTATCCTCCCAGTGTTGAGACCGCAAGACCTATTGCGTCGTAATATTTAACGCCTCTGATATTGTTGTTTTTATAAAGATATCAAGTCTCAAATGCACACACACACATACACACACACACACACACACATACACATATGCACACACACACGTGCTCAAGCACACACACTCACTCACTCTCGCACGCACACATGCACACGCACACATACGCACCAGTGATCGATTATCTGTCACCCGGATCCCTAGACTGAAATTCAATAAGACTCCCCCTGACCTTGCTCCCTGTCCGCTTTTTCGTTCAATAGAATTAAGTGACGTTTAGTCTCATTAAATGACTTATATTTTCGTACAATATACAATGCACAACATTTACAATCTTGTGAAGTTATATGAATCAATTACAGTATTCAAAATAGCCACACACACACACATTGAACAATTTTGAAACACTCACTCAAAGCAATATTTAAAAAAAAAATTTTTGCTTTCGGCTCGATGGTTAATCCACCACTGGGGAAGAGAACAAAAAGAACAAAGGTTTATTTTCGAGAAGGACATCAGATTATTTACTTGGAAATGAATACGAGAACTCGAATTTTTAATTTAAAATCAATTAAGTTGAATTGATTGATTTGAACCCACTGCATTTTATTCTCCCTTTTCATTTTTCCATCGACCTTTTTCTTGTACCAAACTCCAATCATCGATTACTAATATCACTACATGTTTTATCTAAAGGTGTTAGCAGCCGTTATATAAGATTTTGGAGCGCCTTGCCTTGACGTAGCTATTAGCAAGCTGGCCCAGCCGGCCATTACTACTATGTAGTGAGTCCAATTCTTATTTGGAGCTCCACATTTGTGGCCTTGAGCCACACTAAGCTGAAATAATAAATATAGGGTTCCTTGACTTAGGTAAATGGTTAGCGAGCTGGTTTGGCACACCGTTGCTCCTGTGCAGTGAGTTCAGTCTTAGCTTAGAGCCGCTTGTTGCATTTTGATTGACCGAGCTCAGTTTCTTCAACACCGATATGACAATATCTGGTTGGATTTTATGTTGAAACACTTACAATTAACTTTACCATAGTGTTTTGTAATTAATACCCTCTCTCTGTCTCCTGAAATATGGAAACCTTGATCCCCACAATGTGCTTAAACTATATTGGCCGTGTGCCACTTTTCATTCATTCCAGATATCTAGTCGGTCACCTTTCGATACCCTTGTGACATATATACCCTGGGATTCAATGACAGCTGCGATATGTCTCGCAGGTCTCTTTTAGAAGTCTACTGGGACGTATGTGTTTTGAATGAAGTATATGAGAATTTCCCGGCTTTTACAACTGTGAACAATGATTTCATCATGGAATGAGACTGACGTAGAAATTACTTCGCATATCAGGACTGATAAGACGTGTAAGCGAGGTGATCTACGAACCCAGTGTTTTTTCGTATGTCCCGAGATGATTGTATAATGAGACAAATGTGTCCGATCGTGATTTTAGTTTTTCAGAATACTCTGAATTGTTGATTTGATAAAAGACTAGTTTTCTTTCAGTCTACAATTTAGGTTATATATGATCTAACTCGCTTTGGCTACGCTTTCGATTTTTTAAAATAATTTTCTCATTATCATCTATTATATTTAATTTAATTCTCTTGGGTTACAGTGCGGTTTGAGAAGCCCACCTGTGCCGGTTGCTAATGTCTCTTTCATTTGATATCAATACACACACAACACCACTAACGACAAAAGTACAAAACCACTACGTTCATTTATTCACTTTATTCCTGAGGTTAGCGATCTATATCATACGTGTACCTTCACAATGTTATATATACGTACACTTCTTTATAGGTGAAACGATTTTTCCGACAATGAATTATTTAACGATTTGACAATTATAATAATTTTAAGAGTCCAAGAGAGAACCGAATAACACTTACGAAACGTGATATCAACTTGTGGTTCCCATAACAACGCTGGGCCTCATTTTTAAATATTCAAATCCGATCTGACGACACTACCAACCTGAAATGCAGGATAAGAAATAAAAGGTATACGAAAAGTTTATAATTAAGTTGTTTTCCCATATCGTCAAATTATTTAATGACAGACAAACACACACACACTCATATATATACAATCATAGCATTATGAAATCAGCAGTATCTTAAGATGAAGAGATTGACTGTTGTTGAGTGGTGTTTACCTTGTTGGTTTTCCTTGATATGCTGAGTTCACTCCAGTGGAAATGCTCAACGACTGTAGCATGACACAACATAATCTTCTAAACCACACAGCTTCATTTGACATTATGCCACACTAATCTAAGCACACACACGCACACACACACACACACATATATATATATATATATATATATATATATATATATATATATATATATATAAACACTAAGAGTGTAAACAAGTCTCTGCTTTTATTCGTCTTCATCACTTGACATCGATTGACGGTACAATCAAATTGCTAAAGACGCAGCAGCCCAAAACGATCTAATCATCCCCTGACCAGGATTTGTCTGACCAGACACCGATACCCATTAACTTACACTTGAGTTCGCTGGACCGAGTTTTGTCTTACAATTGCGTTGTAATCAACAACTACACTAGAGTCTGACCGGTTTGCACTAACCGTACAAAAACGGATGAAATGACATTATGAGCTCGGCTTTCTTATTTTCAATATTTTTATCCCACGGAAAGATTTAGAATTAAAAACAAGAACCATAAGTTAAACGATGCGTCCACCACCCTGACGTCCATATCCGTGTTTTCCGATTTCAACGGAATTCTAAAAGAAGAAGTGGTAGAATTACTCATTGTGGTTGTAGCAGGTTGAAGAAGAGGAGCAGGATGGGTTACCCAAAAATCTGTTTATCTAAAAAACAATTATTAAGTTTAAATCAAAGAGTACATTTTTTTATTCTCTATAGTTAGTTTTAGAGTCTTAGTGTATGGTTACAGATTTTGTAAGTGGACTTTAAATGTGTACATATAATATTTTTGCCATAAAGTTAGCTTGGAACAGAAAAGTTTAGCCGATTGCAGGAAATTTTGAATACAGATTTAGCTATTAACAACAAACCATTCTTTGCCACACCGTAAAAAAACCCAAACAAACAATCATTTAATACGTCATTAATTGATTTGAATAGATTTTATTTTATGACTTCACAGCTTTTTATGACATCATACCTCTTTTGTTATAAGGTTAATGGAACATAAACCCACACCTTCCTCTTTCTGTTGTTTAACGTAATTGGGACAGACTGACAAACAAGATGGACAGACCAGTCGACTAGAAAAATGTCTTTTTAAGATATGTGGGCATAGCTAAAAATAGCTAAAAATACTTATAACTTCGTTGACAGTATACCAACTTTTTCTTTTCGGACAATCTGATCTGTTCTTCCAACTATTGATGGTAACATAAAGATTCGGCCTCTTTATTCTACAGTCTTCTTCAGTTGAAGGAAAGAGAGTCTTTATTATCGATCTCTTTCTCTAGTGGTTTAAAGCAAGAAGCGGAGAAAAAAGTATCATTTTTTTCATTGCTCTGCAACAACTTTCTATTTATATGTCCTCGCGTCGCCAAGTAAACATCTAGAGGTGTTATACTTTCATATATATATATATATATATATATATATATATATATATATATATATATATATATATATATATATACTCT
>OY735210.1:46118028-46255528 GCA_963457665.1 Thysanoteuthis rhombus
GGCCGACAGAACACAAGATGGAGAGATGAACTAGACAGATTCAGGAAATTCTGGCTCTACGATGCTCATGATAGAGATTTGTGGCGAATCCTGGGAAAGATCCATGTCCAACGACGGATGTTAAAAAACTGATGATGATGATGATAATATATATATATATATATATATATATATATATATATATATATATATATATATGCGCGTGTGTGTGTGTGTGTGTGTGTGTGTGTGTGTACACTTTATGATTGAAGAAAAATTGAGAATTTCAATATTTGAAGAAAAATAGAATTGATTTAATCAAAGAAATGAATTGCTCTAAAAATGCTGATACACTGAAAAGTTTGAATTGCAACCAATTATATAGAATCCATGCAATGAAGAATTGCAAATTAATTGAAAATTATATTTAGTAAATCATTCCACCTTTATGATCTTATTAATGCAAAATTAACACAAATTTTTACATAGAATTAATTAAAACACATGCAAAAAATCTTTCAATTTTTTTCAATAAATAGCATCATGCTAAAAACTAATTATCATTTATTCAATCTTAATACAGAATTAACATTTATTTAATTATAATTAAATATAGATTCAAATTTGAATTGAATCGGAAAAATACCTCATCTAAACTTTACTCTTCACAGATTTGTTAAAAAATGTAGAAGTTTCAAACCGTGTACGTTGAGAGCTTCTTCCATTTTAATGGAGGAATTAATGATTTATTTACTGTTTTCTGAATAGTTATTATGAAAATGAACATATACGACAATCACCACACTTCGATTTTGCTACCTCTAATATCTATTGTTCAGTGAGTTCAATCAAAAGCTATACGCTGTACTTTTCTGGTGAATATTTAAACAGATACTTGCACCTTTGACTGAGTATTTAAGCCCATTCCTGATGATGGAACTGGTTACTCTGTCTGTGGATGAAACAATCATTTAATTATTATGATATATATATATATATATATATATATATATATATATATATATATATATATATATATATATATATAATCAAACATCCTCTTACATGTATAATCACCATCCATCGGTTTAACAATACCACTATGGATGTCGCAACTTGATCTAGTCCAACAAAACAATATGATACAATTTCTGTCTAACAGCCAATACAATTTCATACTCAAATCTAATCTCCAAGTCGATACTGATATTTAAAGTAAAAATGAAATAGACCTATCTAGCATTAAATAAAACTGAACATTCACACCAGTGAAAATCTTAAACTACAATGACCCCCCTAACCACCTTCCTTCTGATTCAAACAACCATACCTTCAACCTGCTATAATAGTCTTTTTATGGAATACTTCATCCCATAAGCTTTGTTTTCACGATACTCCAATGTTTATGATCACGACATGAATACAAAATACACCTAACATACAAAACACGAAACCCCACGTCATATTCCACTCCATACACCATTTTTGTTTTGAGTAAGTGTGAACTTTCCCAGCCTACCTCAATTCAAAGATAAGTAACTTTGTTCTTCTGATGAGAAGCGATAGCATTGAAATATTTTACGGAAAACTTTTCCCCAGGTTTTTTCTGCTATTTTCTCTATTAATATTTGCCTAGACTAATTCAAAATCTATTTAACTGTCCATTCCAAGGGATACTTGTCTTCAGGATTTGATGGTTTCTTAGTTTATTGTTCATGTATCATTACAAGTGATAGGAGTGCCAACCGCTTGCTAAGTCAAGAGAACAAACTATAACGAGGAGTACACTTTCGAAATTTTGAAAGAACAAAAGACAAAAAAAACAAAAACATGTGAAATCGTACATAAAATCATAATTTTTCTTTGTTTTTTTCGAGAATTCTCTACATTTTTCTTTCTTTCCTTCTCCCTTCATTTCTTTCTTTCTTTCTTCTTTCATTTCTTTCTTTCCTCCTTCCTTCATTTCTTTCTTTCTTTCTTTCTTTCTTTCTTTCTTTCTTTGTGCCCTTCTTTCTTCAGTAATATTCTTTCTTCACTTCTGTCTCTCCTTATTTCGGCACGCTCATCCTTCATGTCTTTCTTTCTTCCATCACATTTTACTCCGTCATTTCTTTCTTTCTTTCAGTGACTTTTCCCGTTTCTATATTCCCTCCCACGCATTTTCTCTCACCCCCTCTAGTTTCTTTCTTACTCTTCAACTCATCAAGTCGACCACGCACATCTTTTCACATGACTCCAGCGTAAACCCTTCAACGTGTACCGCCTGCTTCTTCCGTTCTCGTATGTGCCCTGTGCATGTCGGGTATGGCCACCCCATCACCTATCTTCGTAGGCAACGAGCGGGACCTACTTAAAATTTTAGGTCAATCAGTTACTCTACGGATGTTCAGAGATGTATAAATAGTTTCATTCTTTAGCTCACAATTCGTGTGGTTCTCGTTTTCCGCTTGTTTATTTATCTCTGTCAGCGAAATTAAGAGAGGTATGTACTCTGTGATGTTTGTCAGCCTGTTTGTCTGTCAATCTATACCTTTGCGTTGGTCTGTAGCCAGGGTACAGCGAGTTGGGGGGCATCCATTAGGTGCAGAAAGCCCCGGGTAGAACTGCTCAGTCTTACGAGAGAAGAGCACAAAATTGAAAACAATTGCTAAAAAAGTCAAAATAGGCCAATACACACACACACACACACACACACACATGTGCGCGCGTGTGCACGCCGATTTAGCGCTTTTTGCACAGCCAAAACAATAAACAATAAAATGTAGCCAGATTTTAGTTAAATTGGTAACTTTGGAAGTGTTTGTGCCGTAAAAATGGTTTATGTTGTAAAATTATGATTAATTAACATCAGATTCATTGGAAGGGGTAGGGATCTCCAGGTGTGTCCAGCCCAACCTACTGTTGTGATAAAAAGCAACTGAAAGTTAGGATTAAGGTAAAAAGTTAGTCAAATTAATGATACAGCTTTATAGTGCGCAAAATGATTAGGCAGCCTATGGGAGTGCAGCAAAATTGGTGTCGGCATGAACAGATTCGAAATAATGATTGCCATCGCTTTTTTAGAGTTACCTCTCGTAGATCGCAGCTTTATGCTGTCCGCCCGATATCTCCAAAGTTCTCCGTGAATTTCAATGGAACTTGCTGGAAGAGTAGGCCATGGTGTTGGGAGTATATACATATGTATATTCAATTATGTTTGTCCACACAAAAACATTTCGTGGAAGGGTGAGCCATTGGCTATTCCAGTTTTCTCCAGTTATGTTGATATATATGGATTGATTTTTTTACAATGGCGTCGGAAGGGGTATACGCTCTCTGAGTGCTTTCAAGTTATTTTCATGTTCTTTGATGGTTTTCTGAAGATCGTAATCAAGAAAGTATTGTTTTTAGAGTTCAGGCGCTTTCTGTAGACATTCTTTGCACAGTTTTTCGTTTTGAAATTTAAATGTGTGTCTTATTTGACAGCTAATACGGTGAATTGTTCAGTTTCTAATTCTGTGTAAGGAAGGTCGCAGTTAACAGAAAATATGTTGGTATTTGATCGTATAAGCTTGATGTCAAAACTTGTGTCGTTTCTGGAAGTCTCTGCACTTTGTATCGTTATTTCCGCCAACGAATTCCAATAGGTATTCTGTCGTGTCCGTTTCTTTGTCCAAACGAAATCTTCAAAAGTTCCCGCAAAATGTCAATGAAATTCAATGGAAGGATGGACAATGAGGCAAGGAAGGATCGGTTGAAGAATCGGAAGATCCAGGAATATTTTTGCGATTTACTTAAAGGAAATAATACGTGTGTTCATGGCTGTCCATGTGATAAGTTCTCAATGAATTCCGATGAAACTTGTTGGATATGTGAGTCAAGAACCGAGAAAAAAAATGATGAAATTTTGGAGCGGATCCAATAATTTTTTATATGTCCATGCCTTATCTCAACGACTTCTCTGTGAATTCCAATGTAATTTCCCTACGACCGAGTGCCGTCGGCTAAGAAAGAAGTGATTACATTTTCAGGCGGATCCAGGAATTTTTTTCTGATTGAAAGATATCTTTCCATTTTTAGCTCATAACTGTTCACATGATGTCCCAAAAAGTTCTTTCTCAATCAAATATTGTGCAAGGATTGGCGGTGGGCTATGGAAGAAGTTATCGGATTCGGGGGCGGATCCATGAATTTCTTCTTGATTGAGAGATATTTTCATTATTCGGCATGAAAAGATTGAAAAGTTGAAAACAAATAGTAAATAAAAATGCCTAATACGAATTCCAGGGAGAGCAACTCCTTATTTGTACATATTGCAAGAATTACTTTTCTCCCATTTTGAATATTTATTTTCATTCATTTCAAGATAGTGCGCGGTGTTGGCAGAAATAGTGCGCTCTCTGAGTGCGTTTTAGTTTTCATTGTTTTATTCAAATTTCCATGTGAGTGCGTATTTATATTGGAGAAAAATAAGATTTGATTCTGTTCTCTCCATTATACAAATATAAGAGGGTACATCCATAACTTTGCAGCCTGATACATTCAGGTGATATTCGATCTATGTGAATAAGATTCACAAATGGATTACGTGAATGGACAAGGAGGGAGAGTATGTTGAAAATAGATAATACGATGTACTGATGCACATTTGCATTTATACATATATATATATATATATATATATATATATATATATATATATACATATATATATATATATATGCGTGTGTGTGTGAGTATGTGTGTGTGTGTTTGTCTCTCTCTCTCTCTCTCTCTCTATATATATATATATATATATATATATGCGTATGTGTGTGAGTATGTGTGTGTGTGTGTGTGTTTCTCTCTCTCTCTCTCTCTCTCTCTCTCTCTCTCTATATATATATATATATATATATATATGTGTGTGTGTGTGTGTATGTGTGTATATATATATATATATATATATATATATATATATATATATATAATTGGAAAAGATAACCTTTAGATACTAGGCGAGAGATTTATAATGGCTCATAATAAAACACTGAATTTCAATATAGATTTGGTCGGAGCGAATATCATAAGTTCTTTGCATTGTTATAATTAACATATCGACATAGAATACAACACCTCTCCCTCATAAAACGAAAACACCACCGATTCCGTCTCATTTCAGAAAACTGTTTTTCAATGAACCTTAACCGGGAGATGGTCAATCCATTCTCCAGTTGTAATACCTTAGGCATCGAAATGCCGGATAAAGATCTTTTACAACTGAAATCCTACTAAGTAATATCAAGATAAATAAGAATCTTAATTCAAATTTAACCAACGTACATAAAATAAATACATGTAAATCAATTTTACTCGAGCCCGAATCCATGCTAACAGAATGATGAAAAAAAGATTTTTTTTACTTCAGAATTTTGGAGTTATTACATTCAAAGAGTTATTGATGAATATGATGGGGAGTGCAATAGTAAAAAAAAACTGTACTATTTCTTTGATACATCCGGAAAAGAGTTACGGTAAAATAGTTGACGAACCCCATAATAAAGAATAAAATTACAATTGCAAATTCAAACATAACCAAATTATAAGAAACAAGAACCTAAAAATATGTTATAAACAGCTATAAGACAACAGGTTGAAATCACACTAATTAGATTGCAAGTGGCTTGCGTGACACACGGTCGTGGACACATTGGGACTAGGAAATGACGTTCGTTTCCAGCGTTACAATAGGAACAGTTTACATGACTATATATATATATATATATATATATATATATATATATATATGTGTGTGTGTGTGTGTGTGTGTGTGTGCCGGTATTGCAGCTGGAAATTTTGCAACCACGATCAAATCAAGAAATTGCCAGTTAAGAAAAATCAATTAACTTCATAGCTTTAATCCTGCCCTTTTTGACAAATACTAACGAAATTGAAACAAATAAAATAAATTCTTTAAGTGCTCTCATATCTCATTCCATGAAGAGTGTTTCGTGCAGTCGAAGTCCAAGAACAAATAGAAAATGCCGTTACTTTTTAAAATCATATTTTGGAACACATTTATGTATGTGCATTAGAACATTATATACAAAGTCAGAACCATCCCCCCTTTCTCTCTCTCTCTCTCTCTCCCACATACACACACATACATATATATATAGATTGATAGATATAGATATAGATATACCATCAGAATGCATAAGCGTTGAGCTTGTCTTGAAAATCAGTTTGATTGATGAAAAAATACACTGTTTCAACAATATAACAAACGAGCATAGTACCCGTCAAAAATGACGTGATCATCTACAAATGGATTGGAGCATCTGTGTATTATGATCAGGGTCAAAGTATCGCCCTCCAGTACTGTGACTTGGTATTAGAGTGTAGCATTTGCGCACCCATTAAAAATTGTTACATGCAAAATACATACATATATATATATATATGGATTCTGATATTTGCAGATTATTTGAAATAAGAATCAATGGTTAGCTGCATATTTTTCTATGCTGAACCAAAATTGAGAATATCGAACAAAAGACCGAGAAACAACCCGCTATGATGATTTAACTTTTATTTTCATATTGAAACTTTATTCTCAGGCTCCAGAAGAAAAAAAAAGTTTATAATTACAGGTCGAAAGCTGTTATGACAAATTCATCTGAAATGGAAAATGGTTTGCGCTGGAAAGAAGTACTTTCTCACGAGACACAGATCGCTGCTGCTTATACTACTTGCTGTGAATCGAGGAAATGGTGCCATCGCGAACAGGCTTTCCAAATTAGCCGTTTTTTCGGCTAGGTTCTGCCGGTTCTTTTCTGATTTAGCCGATAAAGATCTACGACAGCCGAGAATCTGGCTATCAAAAGAAATAATGATGGGTTTGATTTGAGAAAACGTAGAATTTTTATTGATAATTTGTGATGTAATCTTGGTGTTTAATTACTTTATTCGATAAATGGGTTTCAATTGAGTATTTATAATATATTTAGCTATGAAATTAACAGTAAATGGAGAAATTTAGCTGATTATAGCCATTTTTATAGACAGTTTCATGGATATTAAACAATACCAAGCAACGCTGATTATTGAGGTCTTGAGTGCTCGTACGAAGATACCAGATTCAGTTCTAGGAGTTCATCAGTCATTTCCTTTTGATACATATTTTTGCCTTTAGTTTATAGGTCATTTAATTCTTATGTCCTGGCCATTTTTGGGGTGGCAGAGGCTGTTTTTTACATGGAGCTGGACTTCATCTGCATTTTATAATTTATCTCTGTCTCTCTCCCTCTCTCTCAAACTGCTAATATTGATTAATAAATGCTACACACATCTCAGTCTGTTCATATATGCTTGCTTCAGTCTTATCTATCTGTCTATCTATCAGTCAGTTAACATCTACCTGTCTATCTCTGCTCACTATCTATCCATCTATCTATCTATGTTTCTGAATAATGTGAGGTGATCCGACAGAATGTTGATGAACATGATTATGGGACGGTGAGAGGACAAAGTTTGAGAGGAGAGCAGATGTTACATCTGAAAAATCTTTATCATCAAGTGAGAATGTTTTGATGCATTTGGACAGTCGCCAGTCTTCTTTTTCAGAAGAACTTACAGCAGTGAAGAGAAAATGGTATGCTGTTTACATGTTTGAGATTGAGGAAAGAAAATCTAAAATCTCAAGATTCCTTCTCTTCACCTTCCAATTGTCATTTTCATCAACGCACCCACGGACACATCCATACATATATATATATATATATATATATATATATATATATATATATATATATATATATATATCAGTCTGTCAGTCTTATCATATCTATCTATCCCACTCTGTTTAGATCTATCTATCTATTTGGTCCTATCTATCTATCTATCTATCTGTCTCAGTCTTGCCATATATATACGCCACTCTGTTCATATCTATTTATCACTCTGTTCATATCTATTTATCACTCTCTTCCTATCTATTTATCACTCTCTTCATATCTATCCAACTACCTATCTATAAGATTTTTTGGTATATGCTTTCAAATCATTTCTGCAAGGAGGCTTGCTCATTTTTCAAATATGTTAAAAAATATATAAAAAAATATAGATATATTATTTGTTCTATTTTTTTGCAAGATAGATATAAGTTTTTTTTTCCTAAAATTCTCGACATTTTCATTTATTGTTCTGAGAAAGATTAATACTACAAATGTTCAATTGATATTTTATTGATTACGTGTGAATAATAATTTGACATAGATATGTTAGCGGTTCCTGACGCTCGCCGGTCTACGAGATCAGATAAGAACATTGCCTTGTTATATACTAATGAATATTCATATGTCAAGCTTAGTAACCTTTCACTTGTCACTGGCCATTGTCAGTTGATGAATAATTCTTCGTTCCATTGTCTTCTTTCTTGTGATGCGTGACTTGCTCTGACCGATTCATTTTGTAAGTTCCTTGTCTCTCAAATTAGACACGAAGACTCATTAAAATGGAAGCAGAGAAATAACTTTTTCTTCCTGTCGATCGAGATTCTTATTTAGATAAGAAGACCAATCTATATCGATAGCTACAACTAACGATAACTTGATGACAAGTCGAAATTAACTGTGAATGGAGATGATAACTCATTGATTGCACACAGTCACACGTTTACACACACACACACACACACACACACTCAAACAGCCGGTTAGATTTAACTCGACAACTCAGCTAGTCGGGTCAACTTTCTCTTTTCTTCTCGAATGTTTCCCTGCTTTTGTCGACCGCTGGTCGTTGTGATAAGCTTTTTATCAATTTAAAAAAAAAATTTTTGAAATATTTCTTCAATTTCAAACTGGATCTTTATCAGTGATGGTCTGAGCTAAAATAATGACCCCTATCAGATTTTTCGACGGACGAACTTTGAAAACGACAATGTTAATGTATCCCTGTACTTAACACTTTTCAAAGTTTGTACATTTGACGGGATTGTCTCCCTTCCTTCAGCAAAATGTGAAAGGGGGTTTTCGGCAATGAAGCATATTGTCATCAGAACGATCTCTATTAATACATGAAACATTGATTGATTAACTCATGATTCATCATCATCACCACCAGCTTTCATCGTCCGTCGTTAGATATAGACCTTCCCCAGGATTCGCCAAATATCACTATCATGGGTATCGCAAAGCCAGTTCTTTCTGAACTTGTCTAGTTCATCACTGTCTAATTTTCAGCCGGTTACAGTTTCGCTTTTGATCTCTAGGCATCCACTTTGTGAGTCATGATGTCCATCGGTTGTCTGTCATTCTTGTAACCACCAGTTCATTGCCATTCGTATTTTCCATTATATTCTATGATGTCTCTGACTCCTGTGTCTCATCTAGTATTCTTGTTCAAGCTCTATAAGGGATTATCGGGAGGATGCATTGGTTCCTTACCCTTGAAATCGTTCATAATTTGATGTCACTCTTCCTATAGACTTTTGGTTCACCAAAAACAGAGATACGTTTAAAAATTACTCTAAAAAGGAGGATAAAAATCAGAGAGTGAATCAAGAACTGACACAAACACAGTCACGCACACAGAAGGGTCATCAAAAGTACAGAGGAAAGTGCAGTAGATCTGAAGAGATAACTAGCAGACCACAGGTTTGGACATACAGACATCTGGTATGAACATGCAGATGGTGATGATAGTATTAGCTGGGGCAGTATTTCTCTAAATATAGGATCATTCACCGTGTGCTGTTTATGTGTATACGAGAGCTCCCGGTGACATTTTTGGGGGGCCACAACCTTTGGACAAACAGGCTCAAATCTTGTGCTGTTAGATTTTTTTCCAGATAATTTCATATAAGGAATCAATTTTTCTTAAGATAATCAGTTCTGATACACATTTGAGTCACAGCAATTTATTTAATCGAGGTACGAATGTATATTGTTTTTTAAAACTTCTCTCTCGAAAATGATGAAATAAATCACGATGTTTCATTTGAAAAATCGATAAAGGTGTATTTGGGTATGTTCACAAGCGTACACCTTTTGGTGACTCTGGTTGGGTTAATTACTTGGATGATTTCCCTTAGGTCCGGGCCAAATCAAAGATTTGGTCGAAAATTAGCGATTTCCAATAATGTCAATGGATTTTTTGTTTAGCAGTTTGAGGTGCCTGAGGCCCACCAAGAAAATTGTACTTACAAGAAGAAGAATACTGAACAAGAACTTGTATGAAAGTAAGTATCTGCTATCTTCATTTAACTTTCTATTCTCTTTATTCGTGATCGTATTCATTATTTCCAAAGTGAAAGATTCACTAGAAGTAATTAAACAACAAAAATGATATGGACGAGCAAAGTAAAAAAAAAAATATCATGGAAGTGATTAAGCAATAAAACCAGAGGTGGACAGGACATATAGCAAGCATAAGGGTAACAGATAGTAGAAAGGATTGGTCAAATGTTTCCGATGAAAAGTAATCACAGTCGGAGAACATTAGGTAAAAGATGGTGAGATGAAATGTTTGCTGATAAGACATGGTAAGGGTAGCACAGTCACGGTAGTATGGAAGGATTCGGGAAAGGCTTCCTTCTAGCAGCAAAAATGGCTGATGATAATGATGATGATGATATACATATATATTCCGGAAGTGTGATTTCGAATGTCACTCTCTGTGTTGGTGTCTGAATCTCTCCCCCTCTCTCTCTCTCTCTCTATCTATCTATCTATATATATATATACATATATATATATATATATATACGTACACACACACACACACACACACTCACACACACACAATATATATATATATATATATATATATATATATATATATATATATATATATATATATATATATATATATATACCTCCTACAAACAAAGGACGCAAGAAACATAATTTCTCACCCTCCACACGGAACCACCTGATATGTTATAAGAACAATACAAACCAGTACCCTGACTTGAAAATATACTTTTAATCATCTCATACATAAAAGCTACCCCAAAACAACACTCCCCGGCTCAACCACAAAAATGGCAATGGGGCCAGAAAACACAATACGACACTCAACAAGAGCTCTGTCACATATAATTAATCAAAGATGGAATACACATATACTTGAAATAGAATTTAAAGAAACATTCTAAGAAACATACGTTATTGCCTACCACAGATCCCTGAATATTAAAGATATGATTAGCTGTAACACCATAATAAATAACTAGCTCTCACATAATACCATCCCCAGAATAGTTGAATTATGTCAACCATGTAACAATAGAAATAGTCTTTGCTACAACCATCTAAAATATACAAACACCTCCACTAGCTTTACCATCAACGACTTACAAATCTACCATAATTCCAATTGCAGAAGCAAAAATGCCACCCACCTCCTAGAATATACTAAATGCAAACTGCAATATATAGGTAAATCGGATTGGCACTTTAACAGTAGATGATACCTATGAGCAAACATACTTTACAAGTAGAGCAACTCTTCCGTACTCCAGGTCATGATTTCTGCGCAGACGCTAGATTCACTACCATCGAAGAAAAAAAAATTCACCTCCCGACACGACTAAAATTCTGGAAGTATATGGATAATTGAACTTCAAACTCTCCTTAGAGACCCAATAATAAACTTAACAACCCTAACCCCACTTAGCTCTAAACTCTCAATTAATTCCTAATTACACTATGCTTACAAATTCACTATCTTTATACTTGCACCCAATGCTAAACTTCCATTCCGACCCATAGACGTGCACTACAACGCCGTTAAATCATAACATACCTCAATATACACATCCTCTTATTTAACACAATAACTCCGCCTATATAATCTGGATTCCTGCCCACAAACTTTTCTTATGTGTATATGTATCGATAATCGAGAACCTCACACATAGTCACCTGGACCCCTACCAATTGATACCTATATATGGTCCATTTTACTTGAACTATTTAAAATTATTTGGCCTTTTATAATATCTATAATGGCCATTAAAGGTTACATAATATGTATTTCCTAACTGATACTCGATCATACATAACTGGGACCCCCTCTAACTTATATTCCACATCACCTTGATTATTACTAGGGATAGCTCTGGTCTCACAGCCCACCACCAGAATACTCTTAAACAATCACCAATACTTCACGCCTGATATTATCAAATCCCATCTTGTACACTGATATCTATACACCTATAGTTCTACTCCACTACTGATATCCATCTACCAATACTGACAAGTAACTTTCACCCCATCTTCCGTTCTTAGTGATGATGTTACACTTTATAAACATTTCCATCCCAACACACTCCTACGTTTTATATTCATATTCATCCACACACAAGCAAATGTACTTTTTACAAGTGTGCAATACTTAACTAGGAAGAAGTCCACTAAATAAATCCACGGTTTGGCATCACCTATTACGTTTCCCTGCATGTTATAACAGTGCACACTACTTGATGATGTGTTGGTATATGCATGAATGTGGGGTAGTTTTAAGTTAGGTATATTCATATATGTATATATATATATATATATATATATATATATATATATATATATATATATATATATATATATATATATATATATATATATATATATGCATGTATACAATATATGCATGGGTATATGTATGGTTAAAAGTGTATGTGTTAGAGTATTTATAAAGTTATATATTAGACCGATTGGTAATTAAGCATGCAAACAAATATACTGAGTACTCTAGTACCTTGGTAAAGGACCATGACATAGATTCTCAGAAACCATGACAACCAATCCTTTAGAATACCCACATCCTTTGACCGAAACCATCCATAAAATATCCCATATCAACTAAATCTAGCTTCCCAGTTACCATGACAACCTGTTATCAAGAATAAGTTCATATATATATATATATATATATATATATATATATATATATATTAACATGGGCATTCTCATATATATATATATATATATATATATATATATATATATATATATATATATATATATATATATATATATAGTTGTATTCTCAATCTTACTTACTGTGGACACTAAGGATGACTAACAAGCTTCTTTACCTCTATCGAAACTTTTGGGACATTTACATCCAGTGGTTTCCGTGACTGCTTGAATACCGTAGACCTCTTTTTAGAACACTACTACGACTTTTAAATTCAGGCATCAATTACCTAATAAGTTAGTCTTTGAAGGGTTAACACTTTTTATGAAAATATGTGGTCCGCTAATTCTAATTCCTTTTGTGACAAAACGTGGAAGCTCAAAGAATGTCGGATGCCAAGGCCAAGTATGACAGGTCTGCAAACCAAGGATAAATAACCGTGGATATATTTCGGTTCCATCTCTTGAAGCAAGACTGACCCCAGCACCTAATATCTGTCAATGGATGTCAAGAAATTCAAATCTAACAACAACTCAAAGGATCATCGCTGACACGTGATCTACGGTGATAGAGCAAAAGATTGCAGTATGACAGTATTCTGGTGATTCTCGTTGCAAGAAGCAATGGCCTTAACTTCTTCTGTATTACGGTCACATAACTTCGTATATTTGGTACCAAATCGGTGACATTACTGTCATAATCAAAATATTTGCATGCGCAGGCAAAAAAATGGAAACTTAATGGCTGTATGTACAGCGTCAGATCGACGGTGCTCCTTACCCAAAGACCGCACACACACACACACACACACACACACACACATACACATATATATATATGTATGTATAAAATCGAAGATGCAAAAATGGGGAAAGTAGATCACTACATTTACCTAGTTCAACGAATCTCCACGAGATCTACAATAGAGTTAGATATCAAACGAAGAATCACCCTAAGATGGCAAGCCTTCGGCAGAGCCAGTTCAACCTTAAAAAACAAGACGATCCCATTAATCCTAGAAAGAAGAGTATACAACCAATGCATTCCCTCTTATGAAGCTGAAACATAGAATCTAACCGAGAGACAAACCTGCAAACTAAGAAGTATGCAGCGTGCGTATGAGAGAATCATGCTCAACCTCACATGGAGAGATCACAAGACAGCACAGCATATAAGGAAGAAAATGGGACTCAGAGACATCATACAATCTATTAGAAAACTTAAATGGCAATCGGCAGGCCATGTTGCAAGAATTACAGACAGCCAATGGACATCACGTCTCACAACATGGATCCCAACAGAGATCACATAAGAAACCGAGGCCGACAGAATACAAGATGGAGAATTGAACTGGACGCCGACGATAGAGAAGTGTGGTGAATCCTGGGGAAGGTCTATGTCCAACGACAGACGTTAAAAGAATGATGATGATGATAATGATGATGATGATATAGTGAAATAGATATTTTGTTACATCCTTATTCTTGAGCGCGCAATATTAATGAGAGCAAATAAATAAACATTTTACGGAAATTACAGACCCATTATAGTGAGGACATCTTCTTTTCACTTGGTCAGGAATATTCAAAAGTATAACACTGCGCTTTGGGAAAAACAACGATGTCATCAGACATCTGTGGTATAGGAAGCAAGAGGGCTTTGGGAGTGCGAAAAGGCCTGATGATGGAGCAGAGATGTCAGTTTTTAGAAATGGAGTCACCGAAGCTTTGTATCAAAACCTGTGTATATCTCCATATTTCGATTTCAGGCCGACAGCTCTCATTATTCAAATGCCGATAGTCTCTCTTCCAATCTGATAGACCTGTCATGACCCAAGGAAACAGACACCAACAGCGAAAGGACAAATCACATTTCCAGCCTATCGCGTCCCTGTCACGAATGAATCCGGTCCGGTATTTTGCGTTGGATAAAATGTTTCTACAATAATACACACTTCAACACATAAAAATAACACTCCTTCAAAATGTGTTTCATTCGGTAGTCTGTAAAATAAAAAAAATGGAAATAAATGGGAAGTTTCTTTCCAATTTAGTGAGGTGCATTAATATATATATTCGAGGTAGAAATAGGCATAGAAATTCATCTAGTTTTTATAATGGAATCAATCATCCGATCAATCTACCTCTGTTTCTATCTATCTATCTATCTATCTCTGTTTATATATACCTATTTACCTACCTATAATATCAAAAATATCAACTACTTATCTCAGTTTGCGCACATCTTTTTATCAATATATTTCAGTTTGTCTCAGATAATTAATAATATAAACAGAGACAGAGAGATATGAATTTCATATCTCTCTATCCGCCTATCTATCAGGTTATCTACATTTATCCATCCAT
Source organism: Thysanoteuthis rhombus (assembly GCA_963457665.1). Classification (NCBI taxonomy): domain Eukaryota; kingdom Metazoa; phylum Mollusca; class Cephalopoda; order Oegopsida; family Thysanoteuthidae; genus Thysanoteuthis; species Thysanoteuthis major. The sequence goes on from OY735210.1 coordinate 46,133,259, forward strand.
CTCAGTTTAGTTACATCTATCTATCTATCTATCTATCTATCTATCATTGTACTGCCTTAGAAGAAGGCAATTTTAAATACACAAAGACTCGAGCGAATGTTCAACCTGCTTAATGCGCCCTGACGTGCCTTCCCGTATTATTTCTGTTGAGGCAAAAAAGACGCGGGAAATTTATTCCCCTGATTGGCTTTCGGCGATCGTCTTTCTCTGTTCATTCATATTCACGGGACTTGCAATTCCAAAGCAATCAGGAACAATCATGGAGAGACAAAAAAATACGATCAACCAATGAAATGGGAATTGGCGAGTAATTTCACCTCTCTCCATTCGCCATGTTGATGTGTTGGCTGTGAAAGACGATACAAAATGGCGACTGACTTCTAAATACATGAAGAGGCATTATTAGTTTCATGGTCCATCTCGTTGCAAGGGAAATTAGAGAGAGGAAAGAGAAATAGACGGAACAATTGGCTGCAGAGAAGCTGCAGGAAATTGGCAGAAATTAACATACATATAGATAGACAAATAGATCGGAACAGGATTCTATATATCTATGTTAGTCTATTCATATCTATCTATGGCTATGAATAGACTAACATAGATAGATGGATAGATAGATAGATGGATATTATTCGACTAAGATGGATGTTGCACTTCACTGAAAAACTTCCTACCAGTTTCCTGAAATTCCTTTTTTAACCACCCAATGAAACACCTTGTGAAGGAGTTTTATTCATTCCGATACCAAGGCCTTTAACAGAGGGAAAAGAAAAAGGTAAAAGAAGAAAAAAAGAAAAGAAAAATACTCGTACATGAATAAAGAATGAGGAGATGTACGCTACCTGGATGGATGAGTATTTGTCACGGATGCCGGAAGTCCAGCTAAAATACAGGATTTCCAGTTCTAACTTTCAAGACGGGCAATCCTACTACAAATACATATCGGATAAATGATATATATATATATATATATATATATATATATATATATATATATATATATATATATAGGGCGATCGGGAAATACACGTATGAAGAGATTTGAATGAATAGATCTTTTTGTCTAGCATTCTGACTTCGTCCTGTCAGTTGTCTTTCTATATATATATATATATATATATATATATATATATATATATATATATATATATATATATATATACACACATATACATACACATATATTCATACATATACATAAATGCATATATATACATGTATGCACATATACACGTATACGTATATATATACACACACATACATATGCACATATATACGTATATATATATATATGCATATTCATGCACAAATATACATATATACGTATATACATATATATGCACATATATACATGTGTATATATATATGTGTATATATACGCATATGTATACACATATATATGCGCATAAACACATAAATGCATATATATATATATGCATATTTAAATGTAAGAATCAAATGGATTATACTTTATTGGAATGATGTAACAAGTTGCATAGCTCCAAGGCAGAGACTCCTTGCTGTCAACTTAATGTCTTTGCTTCGAACAATGACGTCATATGCTCTCTGTCAAAAGTCATCCTACGGGCATTTCTGAAATCAATGATGTGGACATCACGGTTTTAGCGTATTGGATGGTCAATACTTTACATGGATTACAATCATCAGCCGAACAAAAGATGACATCATCTTTATAAACAGCATTAAGTAAAAAAATTGCAGTTAACTTTCAATATAGCAAATAAGAGTTTTTTTTCCACTAATGTAATAGTTGTTGTTGCCTGAGTCGACAGGAAACATTTTGTTCCATAATGTGTCTTTTAAATCAAAAGTGTCCGTTAAAAGCAACAAATAAACAAATGTATCTCAAGATGATTTTTACAGATGGATGAGCAAGAACCTTAAGTTCAGCGATGAGTCTAGCATCCATGGTGGTAGTTGGAGAAGGGGGGAAGAAGAGGATGAGGAAAAAGAAGTCAATTGATTCTCATATTTGTAAAATATTGTGTTATGGAAATAATCTGCAAGTATTGCTTTGTCTTTTTTTTCAAATCGTAAATGTCTATTGTGGGTGTGTTGTTGTTTTTTTTTGCCTGTTTTGACTCTCTTTTTCCAAATACAAAAATGCAATTTTCTGGATGTTCTGTTATTGCATCATTAGCAGCTGACAAAAATATTGATCAGAATAGTGTGTTTTTTTACATTCCGGACCTCTTCCTTCCTATTTCAGTTGTTTAACATAACTGGCTCTAACTGACCGATCGAAAAGTGTCTAATAGAGGTTTGCGAACAAATTAAAAAAAAAAAATGAACTTTTAATTCCAGACATTTAAATTAGCATTTCATTCCTATGAAACCTGTTATACGAGTGAATTTTGATGAGACTGGCTTATTAATCATCTGACCTTGGTAGGCAAGCGTACATATCCCTGCCATGTACACTTCCCACGCAAACATCACACTCCTCAAATCCATAACCTCTCTCCTGTAATTACCTTCCTGGAAGTTGATCTCAAGCTAACATCACCATTGCGAACCTTGACAAAGCCCCCCCGCAGAAATCACCCCACACATACACATACACACGCACACACAACTGTGTATTGGTATAAAAAGATTGCAATACAATCTTCAAACCCAGAGGCCAGGTAACTTTTTCGAGGCCGGCCAAATTTAATGTCTTGCAGGCTAAAGCGAATAAAAAAAAAATGAAACAATGACCGTACAACTGGGTTTCTTGATAACTTGGATACTTTTTCCATGAAAGGGATATATACTTAAATGGAGGTCCTCTGGCGCCGGATAGACTGGATGAAGATAGCGAAAAAGTTGGTTCCTGCATGAAATTAAGTAAAACAAAAATCATGTGCAACAAATATATTGAATACAAAGACACAACAATCAAAATCGAGGACGTAAAACTGGAGAAACCTAGGACAGCATATCTCCATTGAATCCTCAAAAGAAATCAAGCGAAGAATCACTTTAGTTTGGCAAGCCTTCCGCAGGGCAAGCTCAACCTTTAAGAACAAGAAAATCTTGTGAGAGCTAATGACAAGGGTGTTTAACCAATGCATCTTCCTGATAGTCACATATGGAGCTGAAGTATGGAAATTAACTAAAATACTGACCCTTAAACTGAAAACTATGCTACATGCTCAATGAGAGAATCGTGTTCGACCTCGCATGGAGAGATCACAAGACTGTAAAATATATTAGAGGAAAACAGTAGTCCGAAATAAGATAGAATCCATAAGAAAACTTAAATGGCAAAGGTCTGATCATGTTGCAAGAATGGCAGACAATCGCTGTACATCATGACTAACAACTAGGATTCCCAGAGATCACATGCGAAACAGGGCTGACAAAATATAACATGTCGTGAAGAACTTGATAAATTAAAAAAATATTGGCCCCGTGACGCCAACGATTGGTCTAGCGAATCTTGGGAAAGGTCTATGTCTAAAGAGGGATGTTAAAAGGCCGATGATAATGATAATGTTACCTATATGAAATCCCATCTACTCTCAATCAATGTGAATTATAAAATTCATTTTGGGGGGGACAAAGTATCATCAAATTGTGGAGTAAATATGTGTGTATGAATAGGGCAGCAAGAATGTCCAATTGAATCGTTTTAGTTATGAAACATAGATTAGTCTGAGGACACTGCAAAAATGAGGCTTTGGCTTCATTTCTCGATACAGAATAGTATTACTTGATAACCAAATCTTGATAACAAAAATCAAGAACTCCGTTATGCAACGCCACACATTCAATGAAGTCGGCGGTTCAGATGTAATGAGGGTCAGTTTTGGTCCCCGGGCCGTAGTTCACCAATCTCTGCTCTAACCCCATTAACACGATCCTCATTTGAAGATACACCTAGCATATAATCAATAAAATCATTATCAACTTTTGACATACTCTATACTTGAAGCTATAGCATTGGACGTATCGCATTTGACCATCGACAATTGAGACTGAGGACCTTTTACTCTGAAGCTCGAGATTGTTTTGAAATTTTTGATAATCCTGTTGAGGTCATTGTGAGTGTAAATGTCTTGTGTACAGAAGAGTCTGTCCAATGGCCTAAGCTGAATTGTGGTGACATTTTCACCGTCACCCTGTGGTTCTCATGAGTATGATGTTGTTCTAATGACGTTTGAGAGGCACTAACTATGGTCAAAGACTTAGAGGATTTGAGTAAGAAAGGGTCACAAAGAGAGTTTGCTAACAGATAAGAGAGAAAAAGAAAGAGAGAGAGAGAAAGAGAGATAAAGTTAGGGAGGAAATACCCAAGGAGGTAGAGTGAGAGGAAAATATCGTCGGAGAGAGAGAGAGAGAGAGAGAGAGAGAGAGAGAGAGAGAGAGAGAGAGGGGGGAATCAATTACCTAAGAATATAAAAGGAGAGAAACGAATAAAAATCTGTCAATCTCTCTATGTTCATATTTATTTATCTATCTTTCTGTCTAAATATGTTGATATCAGTATATTCGTATCTATCTATTTAAATCTGTTTATCTTCGCACTAATGTCATTGTGAAAGGTATGAATCCGCTCTTAGCCCCAGGTTATGTTAATAACAGGGCAATTAAAGCCATTTAGCCCTGTGAGGCAGTTCGTTTGGGTTAGCACCAGTCCACATCTCGGTAAAATCCCACAATTGCTACAGTGACAATGATTGCGTCTCCAGGACTCATTCGAGAGATGGAGAGAAAGATACGTCACGTGTTACGTGGAGCATAAAGAGAGAGAGAGAGAGAGAGAGAGAGGGAGAGAGAGAGAGAGAGAGGGAGAGAGAGAGAGAGATGCTCATATCCACAATGCAATGAGAAATAAGCTTGGATTAGTGTAACAGATGTGTAATGGGAGGAAGAGGGGATAGGGAAAGTGTGCTAATTTTTTCACCCAGTTCCGAACGTTGATCTCTGGCACCAATAGGAAAGAGGGACGTATCAAACTCGTCAAGCAGGTTCTGTACATTATACAGTTACCAAAGTCTTTTGGTTGCATGACGTGTGCAGGGTGATCAATTGAAACACTGAGAGAAAGACTGATCGATGAATAAGTTACTCCTTTCACTTTTTGGTCTGTAGTAATCTCTAAAAACTCTCAATTTTCAAAAAAAAGGCAGCACAAATTAGGGACTAATTTAGCATAGATTTACATTGCTAACTGAACTCCCTATTAAAAACCAACGTAGGGGGATTAAAAAAGTTTTTTGTTGATATGATAGATACGAGAAAAAAAGGAGTCTTCGACTGATATTGTCTGAAAAATTGTCTAAAGGTATCTTAAAATATAAATCTACCATTTAAGAAAATCTAAGAAAATAGATTTTTTCATTTAAAGTTATCTAAAAAAATTAACCACAGAGGTGTATCCATGTAATTTTTCCAGGTTGTTGTCCCCCAAAAATGTGACAACAAACAGACACACGGACACTGAAAGAGAGAAGAATCTGTTGATCACTTAGTTTGTTCGTCGATCATTCGTGGGACTAAGGTGATTCGATTACCTTATTCAGCGATGGAGTGAAAACAAACTTTAGTTTAAAACTGACAGGTCAGAAGAATACGCAGCATGTGAAAGAAAATCTTATCCATGATCGTCTGCTGAATCGCATATGCAAGACGAGCCTTGTCAAACAACAAAATCACCGATCGATTTTTTTGCATAGATGAAAGGCTTTTCTATTTCAATGCGTTATTCAAACGAGTTGGCTGGTTGGCCTCTATTTTGTGGGCAAGTTCACGTTTTGTTTTTGATGTATCTTCCTTCAGACGTTACTTACTCTAATCTATCAGTTTTAAGTTCTGAGTCTCCCAGAGAATTTTTTGTCACCGAGCTGGAAATTTTCTTTTTTTTCAACCTTTGAAAACCATCATGTTTGTAGCTACTGCATCATTACCTTAAGATTCAGTGATCATTCGCCCCGCTTCCACTGAACATTTCGCAGATTTGATACCCAAATTTTCAACAAAATCAAGTAAAATTTTCACCTTTCCAGTAATCGATTGTCTTGTTTCTCCTGCACCTTTCCCCCCAGTTTAAACGTGAAGAGTGAACAGTGACGAATACGAACCTCATATTCAGCCATAATTTTCAATGAAGTTGGGTAGGCGCGAAGTTGAACAACTGCATATCCTAAGCGTCACTAGTTTACGGAATATATTCAGACAGACCTCCACTATGTAGTATTCGATAAAAAAATCCTTCATTGATTGCATTGAAATTATGACGGTGGGGTTCGTCTTTAAACAACATGAGGTAATGAATGACTTGCTCATACCAAAACCTAATCATATTTGTTTGAAACTAAAACTAGAATAATATTTTTTCATTTTGAGAAGGGAGTAGTTGCCCAAACCAACAATATTGGTTTCTTCAGTTGTTATGTGGGTCAAGCCGGCTATCTATGTGCGTATGTAACACGCATTCAGGCCACAACAATGAAGCAGAAGACGTTGGTCACGTGACGGTTCCTCTCGGGTAAGTAACCAGACTTGTTTGCTTATTTTCTGTTGTGTGGTGTTTCTTTCAAAAGGTAGAATGGTTCAATCCAAATATTTATGAATATTTTTTCAGAACAAATTACTTTTTAAAACCATCCCCAAAATATAAATGATAAATTTGTGCATTAATTCTAACACTGAGTGAACGAAGGTATGAAATTTTACAATCAGAATGATATATATCAATATGTATCATGGTTACAGCAGATAACTGTTATTCTGTTTAACATTAATAAAGTTTCCTATTTCTTTTTATTTGTGCATCGTTTTTAACATCAAGTGAACGAAGGCGTGATACTTCACAATTTACAATCACGACTACCTTCTATTGCGCCGATAGTTGGGGCACAGAGATGAATCGTCTTTCAAAAGTTAAAAGCTATGAGGACGCAAAACAAAATGAGTAGACTTTTGAAATCTTCCAAATAATAAGAGTATTCAATATCGATTGAAATTTCAACTGAGCACTGAGTTTTGGGGGGTTTATCTTTACAATTGTTTATATGGGCTAATCTTTCCGAGTGTAGATTATCACGCTCTACCGGATGGCAATTGTAAACATGACCTATTTACTCATCAAACACAAATATTATTACGATAAAATAGATTTTCAGAGGAGAGTTTTCGATACAAGTTGAATCATTCATTCATACTTTACAAAGGGATATAAAGGTAAGTGCCGTGCAACTTGTGAGACTGTAAGCCTAATTTTTACCCTCCTCACAAACTGTTGTATTAATGGAACATTTTGAAATTAAATTGTCATTGTTCATTCGTTAAAATAAAGAAACATTGTTTTCTTTTCTATCCCAATGTCCGTGGTTGTACTATTAAGAAGGTTCGCTGGTTTTTTTATTTTTCATAAAGTCAAACGCGTTCTAAATTAAAATTTTGGCTGCAACCGCCATAATAGTCACAAAGTTAATTAGGTTTTGTGATTTTTAACTGTACTTTCATTTTTATAAAATGGGTGAATCCTTTTTCTTACTAATAACATTTGAGTGGATATTTTTGAAATGTTTAGTTTTGCAGATAAGACGTGCGTCGACTTGCTACGGACACCATTTTCTTGAAGCAATGAATTGGCCTTTCACTCGATTGCTTGGATAAAAAAGTACCTAAAAATTGGGATTCAATTGACAAAGGGCAGTCACCATTTCAAATCAAGGGTTAAAATCCTTTTCGTGAATCGTATCCTTTTTCTGATTCCAGGTAATAACTCCTCGAGTATTTTTACACGTTTGCTTGTACAAATATAATACTCTTACACATGTAAATTGAAATATACATCATTTTCGTGTGGTTGAATTCCGATTCACGATCAATTTCAAGAAAGAAAAAAAAACGTAGCATAAAATTACCTAATTCATGTTCCACCGTACATTTCCCTTGTTCTTACCCAAGAAAATTACAAATAAAAACAATCGATTCCCAAACAACTTTCTCCCCAAAAATCTTCAGGCATTTCTTGAGCACTTTAGGTTTTAAAAATAGAAGTTTCTATTACTTTCCTGCGAATTCCGCTTCTTCAATTTATTTATGTTATTTTTGCAGAGATGATTTTAATCTCACGATATTTACCTGGGAACGAGATTTATCGAGAATTCAATATCGTGATTGATTATCACGTGATGTAGTATCATGTGGCTCAATGCCCAAACTAGTAATTTTAGTGGAAAGAAAAATGACTATTCGTTTGGTATCGAGTTCGTGTTTCTCAAACAACCTTGAAGGAAAATTTTAATGAACGTATTAGGTTAAAACAAAATAAATGGATTTCCGGCAGTTTGTCGAATCACGTGACCCCAGTTTTTATCGTGACGGGATAAATTCATTGTCGGATCGTTGGGAACATTGTGTCAGTTCTCGTTGCGTTTACTTTGATAAATAAATTTGTGTTTGAGACGAGTTATTGCGTTTTAAAAATTGTGGTTTAAAACGGCCATTCATTTTATTCTAACCTGATATCAGAAAAAGGTGGAGAAAAGGAAGAAAAAGGAAATGAATGGAAAGAAAAACAAGGAAGGAAAGAGTAGAAAACTTGGAATAAGGGATATCAAGAACTATAAAGAAGGAGAGAAAACAGAAAGAACAAAAGAGAAACATGAAAGAAAGTAAGAAGAAAATCGGAAAAAAAGAAAAAAAATTGTTAATACAATGAAGGATGGAAGAAAGATAAAGAAGGAAAGAAAGATAGAGAAGAAAAGAAAGAAAAAAAGAGAAAGAAAAAATTGTGAGGAAAAAAATAATTGAAAAAGAAAGAGAAGAAGAAAAGATTTTAAATAAGATTTGTTACTCGTTGTTAGGACTTTCCCCCTCCGCTGGGATGGGTCACTCTTTCGCTTAAGACGCCGGTGATCTTGGCTTCGTGTTATGATGAATGGCTTGTTTCTGCCATAGCTCAGCCCTCCTCTGCTTAAATATGTTCACATTTGCCGCTGTTACTCATCTTTAGAAGGCTTTTCCCAATTGGCCATGCGCTGTCAAGCTATATCCTCTTAGCTCTGTTTTTTATCTCTTCATCTTGAGCGACGTTTTCTTTTAATTCCACCTTCAGAGTACATACTGTTTCGTAAATTCTGATTATTGAATATTTCAATCGCGTCCATCCTCAATCTCCCGTGTCTGAGTGAAGGTGTCTTCAATGATCAATTTCTGTCTTCATATGTTTTCTTTCCGAGATCATTTTAATTGCTGTCCTCTGTACAGTTTCAATGGTGATGATCATTTCCAGGACATAGCGACTCTGGGCACGTACTGGATGTTTCTAAATGAGGACAAATAAGTCCTTTATGCAACAGCAGAAACATTCTATCATTTAGTAAACTTAAATGTCCTCCAGATTGCATCCACCCTGTTGTTGGCCTTCTCCACTTGGTTCATTGTATGAGTTTTGAAGTTCAACTTCTCATCTACAACCACTCCAATATCTTTTTCTACTCTTGACTTTTACTTTGTTCATTCCAACATAGTACTCTCTTTCGATATTTTGTCTGCGAAACACGAAAGAAAAGAAGAAGGTAAGAAAGGAGAGAAAGGAAAAGAAATAAGACCGAAGATGAGAAAAGGAACTTACAAATAAAATAAGAGAGAGAGAGAGAGAGAGAGAGAGAGAGAGAGAGAGAGAGAGAGAGAGAGAGAGAGATAGAGAGAGTAATAATGGGTTACAAAAAGAAAGTGATGAAAAATTGAAAGGAAAAGAGAAAGAAATAAGGAGGGAATAAAAGATATAAAGAAAATCAGTACATAGAAAGGAAGTGAGAAAAAGGCAGTGAGAGTAATATGTTCTCAAAATGTAAGGTTGAGGGAAGTCAGGTGAAGAATTGACCGGTCTAGCAAGTTGGAAGAGGATTACAATAATTTACTCAAGTAAAATAAAAGAGAATAAAAAATGACTGACAGAATGAAACAAATGACATTTCCACAACCCCAAGGCACCTAATGTGCAAGTTGACGATGAAAAGACAATATCTACAATGCTGGAGTGTCGACTAGGGATTGAACCAGCACTATATGCATCCCTTGTTACGTTGATTTGAATAAAATTTGGGTTTTGTCCTATAACGTACTTGTTTTTTTGACTCCCAAAGTCAAGCGATTAGAAGCTTGACGACTGTTTGTTCAATTATCCAGGAACAGAAATACCTTGAATAGTGCGATTTTGATAAATGTGGATTTAGATGTGGTACAATTGGGGTAATGTATAGAATAATCTAGCCAAGTATAATCTGGAAGAAACATAAAATTGTAATAAGACTTTGAACAGTGCGGTTTTCAACAATACAAGAGTTTTGGAATGAATTACCTACATTAATTAAGGTACATATGCATACATACATACATACATATATGTATATATATATGTGTGTGTGGGGTGAGTGTTCAACTGAATCAAAACAATTATCTTCCCATTAATGTCATTGTGTGTGCGTGAATATGTATGTTTGTATGTATATCCATGTATCTGCGTATGTGTGTGTATGTGTGTGTGTGTGTATGCGTGTGTGATAAAAAATTATATTTCTTCGCATATATATCTGTATGTATATGTCTACGTTTAGTTGTGTGCGCTCGTATACATGGTACAAGATAATCGTCTACCAAGGAAAACTTTTCCCAACGAACTTCATTTACATCTTGTTATCAATATGAGACATTAAGCAAAAATAGTTGTTTGAAACTAAATCCAAGAACTTGGAATCCATTTGTCGCACCAAGTTTCAAAGCTTCTTCTCTTTACGCATCTTTGAACATCTTTTTCACTTCATCTTTTTTCTGTCTCCTCCTTCCCAACAAACAGATACCCTTTGACAACTAGACGAACTCTCTGCGGTGGTACAAGACAAACGAAGTCCTTAACATTTCTCGACGTGTGTTCAGAGACTTGTAATCTAACAGCATACGCTATGCAGTTGGTATCGTTGTATTTTGTTTGTACATATGTTATTAATGTACCCACCTAACTTGCTTCGATTAATTCATGACTAGCAAGCTAGCTTGCAAGCTGTTTGGGATAATCTATCTAGCTGACTCAGTCTAAACATATCCATCTGTCTGTCTGTCCATCAGTCTGTCTCTCTCTGTGTCTCACTCTGTCTGTCTGTGTGTCTCTCTCTCTCTCTCTCTATATATATATATATATATATAGCTAAGTCTGTTCATATCTATTTATTTGATTCAGTGTGTGTGCAAATTTATAATGATGTTACATATAGATATATAATGTAATATCATGTAAATATACAAATTATGAATTGTGGCAAGTTTCAATGATTGGAAATAACTTGTTTCAACAGATTCTATCTTGAAGTTGAAATTGAAAATTTGAATTAATATTTTTTAATTAAAAAGTATTCAACGCGTTTCCTTTGGACAATATCTCCACGAATTTTTGCAAAGATCTAATTTAATTTGATTTACGCTTTCATTGACATTTCTTTCCCTCGAAATGAATCATGATGAAAAGTCCCTGTGAAATACTAGAAGCAACGAGAAGAAAATGGTACGCTTCTATACAGAAATTTCGGGATGGTTTATTAAATAACGTTGGGTTAAGGTTAGGGCAGGGTTAGGGCTATTCATCGATCAAAGAAGTTTTTACTGGTGATAAATGATATCTTTCTTTTGGGTTCTCGTTGCTCATCGTTGCTTTTTGTATTTTACCTCTCATGGATGATAAATTTTGGTTTGTCAATCAATTTGAATGGTGCCAAGTTTCTTAGTTCATCGACGTACGGCTAGGAACCTGGCTGGGCATATTTGTCTGTGAAGTTTAGGAGAGATACAGGTTCGAATTTCATCCAAAGCTTCTCATGTTCACTTCACAATAATGTCCTTGGGAAAGGTATGTTCTGCTCAGTCGCCCAAATCTCTCGCTACTGGCATGTCGCAATCCATTTGACGTGAACGAAATTAGGTGATAAAGCTGACAAATTCAGAACTGCTTTACCACCTCAGCAGTAGTTATTGTGAAACGCTGTTACATGTAATATTAACCTTGAGTAAGCATACGTGTGAACCACTCTCCTATGAATACCGTACTGGTCAAGGAAGTTTTGCATGTACCCTCTAGCTTTCTTCAGATATTGTGTTTTTGAATATCAAACTTAGTTCCCGGCGACCATGTGCTTCTTCACGCATAAACATTTTTTTTGGCTCTATGTTTTGGGGATTGTCTTTTAGTCATTAAGTTCGGGTCCTAAACCTCTGTGCATGCTTCATTTCATCACCTAATCAGTTCATATAAATCTTTAACATCAACGTTGGCAAACATTCAAATTCACCGTGGGTCGATTATTGAGGAGCCCCTTTATTTGTCATATTTAGCAAACCGCCCCTGCAGTTCAGTGTCGATCATTGGATTACTAATTAATTTTGTATACAATCTCCACGAGAGGAAGAAACCATCGACGCAAGCACTTTGATGTCCTTTCGATCATTAAGTCCCGAAATTGAAATCAGAAAGACAACAACAAAACAACAACAAAGAAATCCATTCCTTACTGTGTCACTAATGACTTGAAAGCAATTAATTTTGTTACTCTTCAACAATTCATTAATTTGTGATTTTAGATCAGACTTTCGGCCGTTGGATGATGGCCCAGTATTCAAAATACGAACCGCTTCCTATGAATTATATGGTTCGATCCACGCAGAAAGGTCGTAGAAGTTTGTTAAAACCTTTATAAACTGAAAAAAAAACGACCACAAATGCAACAATGAAAACATTCTTATCATACCAAAAATTGTATTAGTTTTTATACTTGTGAAATCTTTCAAATAATTATACGAGAAGATATAAACCTAATTAGCAATTATAATGTCTTGTATCATAAGGCAGTCATTTGAATTTTAAATTTTGAATTTCTAATTTGTGACTTGTCCCATGATCTGAACAACGAGAAACAAAAATATTCTCTTGAATTTTTAGTAGATGAATTATTGCCAACCATTTTTACTTTTTGACTGATATTTCTTTGTTTTTTTTTTTTTTTACACCGTCTTGCACTAGCTGAACCAATCATCAGTGATGAAACCTTAGTTATTTCAAGTCTTAATCACCATACATCCTCACCTGGGCAATCCAGCCAAAGTTAATCAAGCCCAAGTCGTGTCCAGGTGTCATGTAACACCACTCGTTATCCCCTATTCAACCCAGAGCCATCGTAAAGCTCTCTCAGTAGCTCCCATAATTTTCTTCCATGCAGTCCACATATCTTAAAGAGTCTTTGAACCCAGTGAAGAGATTGACCTACAATCAAATTCGATTGCCTACCATCGCAAGTACTAAGACTCTTATTCTACGCCCTTTTGTAAATGAAGCATTGTAAACCGTTATTTTTTTTTGTTTTTTTTACAGGTATTTATTTCGGCTGGATTTTAGTTATTTTTCAGACCACGATTTTTGTTCCTGATCTGCTTTGTTTATCAATAGTCGTAGACTAACAGTTTGAGTAGTTGCGATGTAAAGCAATTGAAATAATAGTCAAATATTAATAAAAGTTGACAATGTTTCATTTGATAGCATTTCCTGATACTGATACAACTAACACTACAAGTGAATGTAAACAACCTTATAGCATTGAACATGGCATCACCGAGTGATTGGTAAACATGGAACAAGTAATAACTGAGGTAGATGGGCACATAGATCTGAACAAATCGATGTAGATAGATTGATAGATAGATTGGTTGTTATGAACACAGTGAGACAGATATCAGCATAGTAAAATAGATATGAACAAACTGAGATAGATAGATAGATAGATAGACAGACAGATAGATTGATAGATGGATAGATGGATAGATAGATTGGTTGATATGAACATAGTGAGATAGATATGAGCATACTAAGATAGTTATGAACAAACATAGATAGATAGATAGATAGATAGATAGATTGGTTGATATGAACATAGTGAGATAGATATGAGCATACTAAGATATGAACAAACTGAGACAGATAGATAGATAGATAGATAGATAGATAGATAGATAGATTGGTTGATATGAACATAGGGAGATAGATATCTGCATAGTAAAATAGATATGAACAAACTGAGATAGATAGATAGATAGATAGATTGGTTGATATGAACATAATCAGATAGATATGAGCATAGTAAGATAGATATGAACAAACTGAGATGGATAGATAGATAGATAGATAGATAGATAGATAGATAGATAGATAGATATAAACATACAGAGATAAGCCTGAGCAAACTGATATACATAGATTTGAACAGACTGAGGTAATCATAAGCAAACCGAGAAAGAGGAAATTGCTATGAACAGACTAAGATATACAGACAGATAGATAGGTAGATCCACAGACATTCAAAGGTTTTCATTGATGGCAACTTGTGAAAACATTCCCTGCAAATCTCATGTCATACATCGACCTCTTCCAACAAGCTAGTGGAGCAACCTCGCAGTTCGAACAAATGGTGAGTGCACCTGAACCGCGGGGATTTTGATTACAGGAGTGCAATTAAATTGACTCGATTGAAATGTCTTATTGCAAACTGCTTTCGGTAATGGAATCCGGATTTTCGCGGACAACTAATGAGGCTATTTAATTTGTTTTGCGAATGCCTCTTCCAATTTATTTCTCAGATTGCTGCGACCATTTCACTTGATTAATTTAGGAGATGGAAGACGTGGATTTTTAGTTGAATTCTCTGATGTTGCTGTTATTATTATTAGTAGTAATATCATTGTTATTAATCTTCTTCTTCTTCTTCTTCTTCTTCTTCTTCTTCTTCTTCTTCTTCTTATTATTATTATTATTATTATTATTATTATTATTATTATTATTATTGAGAAGAAGAAGAAGAAGAAGAAGAAGAAGAAGAAGAAGAAGAAGAAGAAGAAGAAGAAGAAGAAAGTAAAGGACCTGAACTGTGTACTGTAGTTGTAGTGGTAATGATGGAGTTAACATTGTCAGTTATTAGCATTGTACTCGTTGACTTTTCACACCAGCAGTGACTAGTGGCTTCCAGTGGGGATCAAGTGACAGCAAGTCTCCCCAATACTTCAGGAACCTCTCCAGTATCTTTGTCGACTTCATTAGTGCTGTATTTTGGATAGTGTCTGCCCCTGTCCCGTTCTTAGTTCCTCCAACTTCTTCGGGACTTTTCCCCTGGACTACGACTACAATAGGCACTACCGTCATGTTCTACAACTTCTTATGCTCCGTGGAAAAGTCAAGATATTTATCAAACCTTTCACTTCATTATTTTCATTTCTTTTCCCTAATTCAATGGAAGGAAAAAAAAAAAAATTATCATTATTATCTGTCCTCGTTGTGTTCTACTTTTATTGGTAGGCTTGTTTCCCGCGATCTGAAATTTTAAATCCTCGATTCAGTTTGGAAGCTTTCACAACGAAATGCGTGGTGAAACCACGACAAAATGTATCTGATCAAATTAATAAAGGCATAAAATCAATAATTATTAATGAAATATTTGATCATCCCAAAATTGATTACCCGTAAGCATCAAGATAGATTGATAAATAGAATCAGATATAAATTAATAAATAAAGTACATGCTCGTGAAATGTTTCGAAAGTGGAGCTTTAATGAAGCAAAAAGTAGTTTTTATAGTGATCAAGGCTTTCCTTTTAATGCCTTCCGATTAAGTGGGCCCAGGATTATTATTTTTCTCTAAATTGGGGTTTATGGATGACCCCGTCAAGTCAGCTACCAGGAACGCTACTTAATTTGATGGGTAGACAGTACAAGACGACTTGTAGTATCGTGATAAAAACCAGTAATAAGTATAATAATAACGAATAGAAAAGACTAGCAAATTATTAATAAGAAAAAGTAATATGGTCCTCTGTTTTGTTTTAAAAGGATTGATTGATTAACATATGATGAGATTTATACAACTTTATCTTTGTCAGCTCCAAGATAGCGTAATTCCTGTAAGATGAATAAATCTCCCAAACCCACCCAACTATGAGCTCGAAGTGAATTGTTTCTGACAGGCGGAAGACGTAACAGCAAAAATAAACGTTCTTATACACATATAAATATCCAAAAGAGGCCAAAAGGAATAAAAGCATGTCTGGTTAGTGGGAGGCTTGAAGGCGCATTAGATAAATACAAGCGACATTGTGTGTCCCTTTCAGTCAGACATGCCTAATTACGTCTTGGCCAAAGACGCGAGCTGAAAATAGGCGAGAATGGCCGGCCATTGAGAGATATCCGAGTAATTATCTGAGGAAGAATTTGAATGTGACCTCACGTCTATTCCCGTTAGAATAGATGAAGAGAAATTAACTAGTTATAAAGTTCTAAAGGTATATATATATATATATGTGAGTGTTTGTAAGTAAGCATCATGTATGCATGTATATTTGTTCGAGATACATATGCAACCCTCATATATATATATATATATATATATATATATATATATATATATATATATATATATATACATATATACATGTATATATATATAATTTTGTATACATATATTAATTTCATAATGCATTTCGCTACATCCTGGCAGATTGTTTCATTGATCTTTTTCAACTTTTCAAACGATCGGACGTTTCGAACATTCACTTAAAAAGAAATAAGATTTTTTTCCGCCTCAGTCTCTCTCTCTCCCTCTCTCTCTCTCTATATATATATATATATACACACAAACCATATATATATATGTATATAAATATATATATATATATATATATATATATATAAATATATATATATATATATATATATATAAATATATATATATATATATATATATATATATAAATATATATATATATATATATATATATATATAAATATATATATATATATATATATATATATATATATATATATATATATATATATACATATATATATATAAGCGCCCTACAAGGTGAATTTTATCTGAAATAGAAACTACTCTAACTACGACGATGACGAAAAAAAGAATGGAAGAAAGACCGAAGATATATGTAACCCTAACTAACAAGTATCATAACTAACCATCTAAAATGATGTATACAACTATTTAAACTATACATCTTCTATCTAGAATTATCAAAAAAATACCAGCTCAAGATTCAGGTATTGTTCATTCAAAATGACCATTGAAACCCAGCAAAGAACTTTAAAAAAGGTTTCTAGATTGTGCAACGTAGTGTACTCAAATCTCCCAGTTTGTAGCCCCCAAAATTTGACCAGGGAACACACGAACCCCATATATATAGATAGGAACAAAGAGAAAAGAATCTGTATCCTGCTTGGTTAGTTGGTCGGGTGGGCCATTTATGGGATTATGGTGGTTGGGAAAGAAGAAGAAAAAGGAAAAAACAGGAAATATGAAGATAAATTAGAAGACAAAGAATGGAAGAAAGAGAGATAGTAAGATTGAGAAAAAGAAAATCTGAAGATAACTTACAAGAGTAAGAAAGAAGGAAAGGAAGAAGGTAAGAATGGAAGAAGGAAAGGAAGAACACTGATGAAGCACAGTTTTCATTGAAGAACGTAAATAGTCGCAGAGCTAAATTTATGGACCTATTTATGACTCCTGCTATATTTCTGCAAACGCCTCAAGTAATCAGTGTAGATATCGGTTCTTTGAGGCTCGTAGTGTCTAAGAAAAGCTCAACGTTTCATACAAGACGCCATTGCCACCTCGAGAAATACAAACCCTTTTCTTACCTATGCTTTATCTTTCATCCAGTCCACATTTGGTGTCTGTTACGTACGTATTTTCTCCTGGCCTTGCAGCGGAAATATAACCAACGCACGCACATCGTTCGGAGCAATGGCGGTAAAAGTGTCCACAAAATTTCAAAAACATTCTCAAAACTTCCAGTGCTCCTGACTATAAAACCAGCGTAGTTATTCGTGATTTATCAAAGATGCAAATTCACGCAGAAGCCAGCTTGGACCAACGGCTAGCAGTACGGAAAATAGAATCGGCGAAACGAGTTCAAATTCCGACTGAGACAGTTTGCATCCCTTTCGCTGTAAGGCTTTTTGGAATAGGCATGAATCCATCTTTTCTCCTCTAAGTTATGGACGAATAGCAAGTCAGATTGGACTCTTCAGCTTTGATTTACAACCAGTCTAAGATACGGACGGGAAAGGCCAACATCTCATCCAGCGTCGTGAAAGATTGGCAATATACACAGAGAAAAACGTGTTTCCGAAATGTACGCTTAACGAAGTTTTGGTGATGCTTCGACCGACCTAGCAAACCTAAGATGGATTATGATAAACTATACAAGTAAAATAAGGGAGAATAAGAACAGAATTACGTGATCACCGTTTCCACTTGCCCACGACACTTCGGTATGAGTGGAAGATGGAAAAAAAAAAATAACAAAAAATGCAACGATGACGGATCTGTCTTGCCTTCAGTGCATTTTGACCTCCAAAGGCTTCTGATTCTCTCATCTTTTGGTGTGAGTATGGGTCATCTCATATACCGTCTCATGATTCTAAATTTTTATCGGTCTGATGGCAAGGTGACGAGAAAGGTCACCTTATTTCGAACTCATTCGACCGATCATCAATGATAAATGTTTAGTAACTTTTGCAATTAAGTAAGAGTTTTGTGAGATGTCATCAAGTCTTTTTCACAAACTTGAACATGCTTTCAAGAGGTTACTTTTGTAAATTCAATGATTTTGTCAGTTTAAAAAAAATCTCGGTAAGCTTACTATAGCATACTTCATGTATTCATTGCAAAGGTATAGATCAGCATCAAGAAGCTAAAAGCTGATTTATCAGGTGATTCATTTTTAATTATTCAAGTGTTCTAATTCCGAGTTTTTTTTTAAATCCCAGCTCAATTCAAGCTGTTTTAAAGGATGATTACGCATGGTGATCAGCGTCTTTGTGAGAATATAAAAGAGTAGAGATTCCAGTTAAAAAAAATGATAACATTAAATTCATTAAGGGAGATGAATGGAAGAAAAAAGATATCGAATGTGTTTTTTTATGTAAAAAAAGGTTTAGCATAAGATGAGAAAAATGTTTTAAATATTTTTAGATATTGAATGTCTACTAAAAAATGAGAGAAGTAATAAATTCTTACTTCAACGAAGAAGAAACTTTTCCATTTTTTTTGTCGTTTGAATGAGCAGATTCAGAAAATCAATTTCTGCAACCTGTCATGGCAACAGACAACTTCTTTGAAATGAACAGACTTTTTGCCAATTCAAACGTCAATCATTGAATCAGCGTCTTTAACCCTTTATTTTGTCATCGCAACAGACAACAGCATCATAGAACCCTATAATTGTTTTTAGCAGTGTTAATCTATTTCACTTGGACCAAACCATCATAACCTTTAGGCTATAAGGGAACATACGAACATTCAACTGATTATACAATTAAATATTCTAATTTGTATGTATGACTTTTATATGGATATATAATGAAAGTAAACCTATCTTGCAAAAATCATCATCATCATCATCATTAGTCCATATAAGTTCAGTGCTGGGCAAAGGCCTTTCCCGTCTCCCTATATGACGAGCGTAATTGCACCTATCCCTTTTTTATCTCGTTTCTCTATCTGGCTCCATATGTTGTCTTTTCTCCACGCTATGTACCCTGTCCACCTCCATTTTTATAGCCTAATTATCTACATGATATACTTCACCTTGGCCCTCTCTCGGATCCATCCTCATTGTATTCTATCTTTATGGCGGACGGATGCGCAATTTCTCTAGTTTTATCTTTCGCCAATTCGTGTTACATCTGGATGGTCTTAGTGATGCAAAATGTCTAACTACGACATAACCTGCAGTTTGCTCCGAGGATGAATTCAACCTATGTATCAATGCTTGACATCTGTTTGATTTAACACAAATAAAGAGAGAAAAATAACCGTTGATATGTGTAATCTGCACGAATGAATCACCGTAATCCACACATGTACCATAACTGATTATCTGGATAGTTTGTCTAAAATTATCTAAAAAAAATCTTTTATCTAAAATAATCGGCCCAAGATTTGTGCATTGTTGGTCCTGATTATCAATAGAGACCCACTGATGCACTTTTTCGATTAAATATATATAAATATATATATATATATATATATATATATATATATATATATATATATATATATATATATATATATATAACGTTGTATAAGATGTACTCATGCAAATTTTCGTAGCCCCAAAGATATGACCTGGAGCGCCCGGACACACACACACACACACACACACACACACACACATAGAAACAGATAAGCAACGTGAGAAGAATTTGTAATGAACTTAGCTTAGCAGATGCAGTGCATAGGGTCAGCACAACCCCCAATAGTGTGTGGGGATAAATCCGAGGAACCCTGAAAAATATAAAAACTTAATTTCAAAAAATCAATAAAATGATCTAAAAAATGCAGTCGACTTAGCACCATCAATAGAAATTATTCAGCGTACCCTGTGGAAAAATAATGAATGTAAGTAAACGCTTCCTGTTTGTCCCCAAAGAAAGGTCACCTCATTCAAAGAAAATTGTGAAGACTATGCCTGACAGACCTCATTTATATTTATCTTTTAAACTGCTGAATATTTTGCTTTGAATACAATTAAGAGAACAAGCTTGAACAGCATAGGATTTATTTAAAAAGAAAATTCCTAATCATATTTAAATTTTCAAGTCCCCCAAATCATCATTTAAACCTTTTACTTTCGTGAGGGTGCAAATTTAATAATTTGACGAATCCAACTATTCGATAAATCTTAGATTTTGGCAAATCATCACAGAGTACCATGATATTGAATTCTGTGTAAAACATTAAAAAAAACCCCGAAAAACACTGAGAAAATTACATAATTTACTTTATCAGATATTTGGAAATAATTGACTAAAATGATATAAATTTTTAGAAAAATATTTTTTCAGTATACTTGGTGTTTAATGCCTCTAGACAATATATATATACATCTATATATATATATATATATATATATATATATATATATATATATATATATATATATATATATATATATATATATATATATATATATAATTGGAATAAGTAACTGTTAGATGCCGGAAAGAGTGTCTCCAGCGGAAAACAGCTACATATATTTTTTGGTCCATATAATTTTGTCAAAACATCGAGTAGGAGTTTTTGAAGGCAGTTTATTGTAAAAAAAAAAACGAGTCTTAAGACAGATTTTATCAGAGTAAATATAGTAAAAGACAAAGTACTACGAAAAAGTATCGATACGGTATTTCGATGTCTAAAACATCTCTCCAGAAGAATGGACTGATCTTTCTCTGGTTTGGCTTCATTCGGAAAACGGTTTTCTTATCCAGTTTCGTTTTTTAAGGAGTTATTCAATGCTGATTAGGTGATTGCAAACAAATCTCTTTGGGTGCAGTGGTTTAATAGCGTATAGTTGATGGTCAGTAGTTAGGTTGTATAAGGGAAAGTTTACGAGTCACTGTCGACTGAAGTTTTCGGTGTAGGCGTGTTTAGTTTAATTCCATTCTTATCTTAATTGTAATTAATTATTTCATATTTCGGTATGTGAGTGCTTAGCTTAATTTCAATTACAATCAATAATTTTTATTTTAGATATTGATGTTTACCTACCGATTGGAATCGTTGTAGTTTAACTTCTTATTTCAATTTCAAAGATTATCATTATTATTATTATTATTTGCAATCTCACACCAGTTGCCTGGTGGTAACCGCTGGAGTTTGAGTGACACCAAGTCTCCTCAAGTCTCCAGACCTTCTCTCCCAATACTCATAGGTCGTAGTAATACTGCAGTTTACAGTTTCTCACCGGTTGCCCAGTGGTCATTGCTGATGGCTGAGTGACAATAAGTCTCCTTTTCGTAACCACGTCAATGATTTCTCGTCTGCTACATCTTGTATCTGCCTTTTAAACTCTCCATACAATTTTTTCTTTTCCCATTTTTCTTTTCTTGATTGCTGTGCTGTTCCATTGTTTTCTACTTTGTTGTTTGTTGCGCTGTCGCGTGCCCTCTTCATGATTTCTTCACTATTTGTTTGTACATATCTTTCTAGGTCTATTATTATTATTATTATTATTATTATTATTATTATTATTATGGAATCTCACACCAGTTGCCTGGTGGTAACCGCTGGAGTTTGAGTGACAGCAAGTCTCCTCAAGTCTCCAGCCCTCCTCTCCTAGTACTCATAGGTCGCAGTAATTTTGCGATTTACAGTTTCACACCGGTTGCCCAGTGGTTATCGCTGAAGGCTGAGTGACAATAAGTCTCCTCAGGTCTTCAGCTAACGTCTCCTCTCTCTTTCGCATATCATGACAGAGCTACGATTCGTTGCAGTACTTATATCTCTAGCACCTTCCTCAGTACCCGTGCAGTTCCAAGTAGTGCTGTGGTCTGTACGGTCTCTATCCTCCCCCTAATCCCGATCTCCTCCAGTCTCTCCCTCAGCGTTTTGGGGACAGTTCCTAGTGCTCCCACTATGACCGGTACTACCCTGGTTTTCATGTTCCACATTTTCTTCAACTCCCTTGCTAGGTCCTGGTATTTTTCCCTTTTTTCACCCTCCTTCTTTTTTACTCTATGGTCTGCAGGCACAGCAACGTCTATTATTTGGCAGGCCTTCCTTTTTTTGTCTACTATTACTAAGTCCGGCCTTCTTGCCTGGATGAGGTGGTCAGTTTGGATGTCAAAGTCCCACAGTAGTTTGTGGTTGTCATTCTCCAAAACTGCCTCTGGCTTGTGCTGATACCACTTTTCCCCATGGTTGAATCCCATTTGTTTACTTAGTTCCCAGTGTATCATCGTTGCTACTCTATCGTGTCTATGCTTATACTCCTTCTGGGCGAGTTGACTACATTCACTAGTTATGTGGTTTACTGTCTCATCTCTTTCACCGCACATGCGGCATTTGCTGTTTGTCTGAGTTCTGTCGATTTTTGCTTTTATGTAGTTTGTCCTTATGCTTTTGTTTTGGGCTGCCATGATGAGCGATTCTGTTTCTCTCTTAAGGTTTCCCTTTCGTAACCACGTCCATGATTTCTCGTCTGCTATATCTTTTATCTGTCTTTTAAACTCGCCGTACAATTTTTTCCCTTCCCACTTTTCTTTTCTAGTTTGCTGTACCGTTCCATTGCTTTCTACTTTGTTTGTTGCACTATCCCTCGCGCTCTTTATGATTTCTTCACTATTTGTTTGCACATATCTATCTAGGACTACTTTAGCTCTCTGGACACAATCTTCTATGCTGATGAGCCCCCTACCACCTTCTTTTCTCTTAACGTATAGTCTATCTGTATCATCCCTAGGGTGTAATGCTTTATGCATCGTCATAAGTTTCCTTGTTCGCCTATCCATTGATTGGAGCTCTTCCTTTGTCCATCCTAGGAATGGTCCTGTATACCTAACTACTGACACAGCCCAGGTGTTCATTCCTTTTATTAGATTTCTGCTATTTAATTTGGTTTCTAATATTTTCCTTATCCTTCTAAGATATTCCCTCTTAATCTTCTCCTTCATCTCTTCCCGTTTTATCGTGTCACATTCAAGGACACCTAGGTACTTGTATCGGTCTTGTGCAGTCAATGCCCTAATCTTGTTGTTGTCCGGAAGTTCAATTCCCTCAGTCATTGAAAGCCTTCCTTTG
This sequence comes from Thysanoteuthis rhombus, assembly GCA_963457665.1. Lineage (NCBI taxonomy): Eukaryota > Metazoa > Mollusca > Cephalopoda > Oegopsida > Thysanoteuthidae > Thysanoteuthis > Thysanoteuthis major. The sequence goes on from OY735210.1 coordinate 46,156,904, forward strand.
TGCATCACCATGATTGCGCATTTTTCTATCCCAAACTCCATTCCTATGTCCTCACTATATTCCCTTACTTCGTTGAACAGAGTCTCAAGCTCTCCCCTGTTTTTCGCAAACAATTTAATATCGTCCATGTACATTAAGTGGTTGACCTTTCCTTTTGTTTTAGAGAAGTGGTATCCTTTGCTGTTTTTCAGGATTCTGTTAAGCGGTATCATTGTTAGAACAAATAATAGTGGGGACAACGAGTCCCCTTGGAAGATCCCCCTTTTTATCCCTACCTCGGCTAGTTTGTCCCCTGCGGCTGTCAAATCTACTTTCCAGTCTTTCATTGAATTACCAATGAATTTAACCACCGGTTCGCTAATTTTGAACACTCTAAGGCATTCGAGTATCCAGCTATGTGGAATCATATCGTATGCCTTTTTGTAATCTATCCATCCCATTGCGATATTCTTTCTCCTTTTCCTTACTTCTTTTAAGATCATCTGGTCTATGTAGAGTAAGTCGTTTGCCCCTTTGGTTCCTATCCTACACCCTTTCTGTTCTTCTGGTAGTAGCCCCCTTCTATCCATTGACATGTATATTCTCTCTGCTATTTGCCCACATAAGTGGTAGGCAAGTGATTGGTCTATAGTTGCTTGCTATGTTCCCCTTTCCCGGGTCTTTTTGGATGAGGGTGGTTCTGCCTTTAGTCATCCATTCTGGTGCTTTGCCTTCATTCAGACAATTTTGGAGTAGGTGAGTGAGTCTACCGTGTAACGTGGTAAATTTTTTGAACCAATACCCATGGATCCCGTCGGGACCCGGTGCTTTCCAGTTGGCTACTTTCCTAAGAGTATGTTTCAATGTGGTTTCATTCAGTACTATTGGTTCTCCCTTGTCTATTTCTCCTAGTTCTTTTCTCATGTTTCCTAACCATGGCGGTGTTACGTTATGTCTTTTTGGGTGCCCCCATATGCTATTCCAATAGTTCTTGGCCTCTGTGGCATCTGGTTTCATGTCCTGCCTTCTTTCCCCATTTAAATCTCGGTAAAACTTTTTCTCATTGTTTTGGAATGTGCGGTTTTGTGTGTATTGGGCCGTTCTTAGTCTGTATCTTTTTAGTCTTGCCTCTTTGGCTAGTCTTTTTTGGTGTAACTCTTCGACTACAGTTGCGATGCCTTTTTGCGTTACCTTGTATTTGTTATAAAGTCTTACTCGTGGTCTGTCTGTGTGTGGTGTATTTCTAAGCAGTACTTCATCTCTCTGTAGTTGGGAGATCTGCCTTTGTAACCTTCTCTCCCAGTTGGGTTTCCCTTCCCTATTATTGCTCGGGTCCCTATCTTGTGTTGTAAAGCTTTGTGCTACCATTTTCGCCCCTGCATAAATTAGGTTGTTGAGTTCTAGGAGGGTGTTTGTTTCTATGTGCTGTAAGAGGCAGTTGACCTGCTCGGTCACTTCTCCGACTTTTTTTCTGTCTTTGTCTCTTAGGGAGGGGAGTGTTGTTTTCTCTCCTCGCATGATCTCTTTCAAAGCTTGTATTTTGGTGTTCTCTTCTACCGTAGGTGCCTCGTCATCCCCCTCTGATACATACCTTACTGTGGGGGTCTCATGGGGAATTATTCTAGTTTTGTTATTGGTACTAATTGTGCTGGGGGGGCATTCTTCAGATGTGTCACCTGAACCTCTCTCTACATTAATGCGAATCTCTAGTAGTTCAGTCTCAGACAGCCATTTCTTCTTTTGAATTTGCTTTGCTTGGTCAGCAAGGCGTTGGTTCGATACTTCCACATCAGATTTTTCCCTCCATATTCGGAGCATACGCTCCCTATAAGATCGCACTGAAGGCTTGCTTTTAAAGTAACAATACATAACTAGTCTATTCTCCTCCCTTGTCCATCTCTTCCTCTTGTTTTTTATAGCAGTCACTCCGTGAGGACCGCGCCTTCCCTGGGTGTCGTTAGTGGTATATGAGTCTTGGCCAACAGTAGCTATGTGACGACTGTGTCCCTCCTGAAGGCCATTAAGGGTACACGAGCCGGAGTTTTGGCCAGCAGTCACAGGATGACGACCGGGTCCCTCCTGGTGGCTAACAAGGGAACACCTGCCGGTTACGACACACAAATCTTGAATTTGTGCCCTGTTTTTTGCGGTAAAATGGTTTGGTTGTACTGTCATGATAGGGGTTTTTGGTTCTTTGAGGTAGCGCCAGACCTTGGTGGGTTGGTTAAGACCGATGTGGTTCAGAAATAACCGAAGAGCCCCACCAGCTCTTTTTGGTTCTTTTAAGGTAGCACCGGACCTTGGTGGGTTCGTTGAGGGCAATGAGCTCAGTGGCATTCTCAGAGTTCCACCAGTTCTTACAACCAATGGTACGACCTTACATGGATAGGCAATTCTACTGCACAGCTGTATCTATTTGGTGGTATGACCATCCCCTCCTAAATTCAGGCCTAAAAATTAGCACTAAGCTTCGTCTGGATAAAATTAACAACCTTGGAGATCATACGTCTCCCTTAAATCTTCTAAGTCTTGACTTAGTATAAGTCTCGCAATCTGTGTTCTTCCCCCACGGTGGATTTCCCCCTGCTAGCTTATATCTACTGAGGGGTCCTAACGGTCAGTGGTGGACAGACTCCATTCATTCATACTCGGGGGAGGGGTAGCTAGGCATTACTTTCCCATAAGACACCTCTTATCTCGGTGGGGGGGGGGTGGAGAGTTATTAATTTTAAATTATAAATTATAAATTTAATTCCACTTACCCACGTGCAGCTCCAAGAAACAACAGACCACTCTCTCAACTTTTTTTTTTTTTTTGTCTTTTTCATTAGGTAGAATTTGGCAGTGGGCAATTCATCCAGGTGAAAACTTATCGGAATCGCAAAGAAAACCTTCTCAGAAGTAGAAATATCAATATGTCAAGAATAATCATCCTTAAAGCCTAAAGTAAAATATCTTTTGAACCTTCGAAAATCATCAAAATATCAAGAATAGTCACTTAAAGCCTAAAGTGAAATATCTTTTGAACCTTCGAAAATCATCAAAATATCAAGAATAGTCACTTAAAGCCTAAAGTAAAATATCTTTTGAACCTTCGAAAATCATCAAAATATCAAGAATAGTCACTTAAAGCCTAAAGTAAAATATCTTTTGAACCTTCGAAAATCATCAAAATATCAAGAATAGTCACTTAAAGCCTAAAGTGAAATATCTTTTGAACCTTCGAAAATCATCACAGGGCTCATTCAGGGTAGGGGCCTGCGGTCCAAATGTTACAACTACCACTTATAATTATAATTAAAATGATTAAAATTATTGTTATTATTATTATTATTATTATATTATTATTATTATTATTATTATTATTATTTCGTCTTTGTTCAAGTTTGGGTATCAAAGCTATATTGGTATTGAATTAATTGTAGTTTTTCGAAATTGAGTGTGGATTTGTATTAGGTTGGTAGTTAAGTGCCTAGGTTACTCTGGGTCGAGTTTTCCAACGATAGACGATAAAAGACTGACAATGATGATTTGGTAGTATTGAACCATTCGAGTGTATCATACATATGTTTTTAGTTGTATATGCTAGTTTGATTTAGTTAGTTTTTTATTACCCTAATTAGTTGAAACTATTGGGTTAATACTTGTGCGTTCTATTAGCAGTAGTTTATATTAGTACCTAGTATTTAGTATTGAGTAAATTATACTTATGGTATAACTTTAAATTAACTGTATTAGATGTTGCTGTTTATCATTATTAAGTATATCCTCACCAGTTGCCTGGTGGTCAAAGCTAAAATCTGAGCTAGTCTCTTCTGTTCTCCAGCCCTCCTCTCCACACTCTCACTGTCCACAGTAGAGCTGTGGTTTACAGTTTCACATCAGTTGCCCAGTGGATGGTTATCGCTGAAGACTGTGTGACAGTAAGACTCCTCAGATCTTCAGGTCTACTCTCATATCTCCCTCACCTATCACAGCAGCGCTTTGGTTCGTACCTCAACCACCATTAGGTGTTGTGTTTTGTTTTTTCTCCCTTTTTCTCACCTCTTCTCCTTATTAGGCCACTGCTAACAGCTTGATGTCGTAGATCTCATATTTCTAGCACTTTCCTCAGTATCTGCACAGTCCCCAACAGTTCTGTGGTCTCAACCCTCCCTTTTATGCTTAGTTCTTCTAATTTCTCTTTCAATGTCTTTGGTATTGTTCCGAGTACACCTACTATTACTGATACCACCCTGACTTTCATCTTACACACCTTCTTTAGCTCGTTTGCCAGGCCCTGGTATTTTCCCAGCTTTTCACTCTCTTTCCTATTACTATGTGGTCTGCAGGCACAGCCACGTCAATTAGTTGGCAGGTCTTCCTCTTCTTGTCAACAATTTCTTGGTCCGGTCTTCTCGCTTGGATGGGGTGGTCAGTTCGGATGTTAGAGTCCCAGAGTAATTTGTGACTTTCATTCTCCAGGTTTGTCTCCGGTTTATGCTGGTACCACTTTTCTGCGTGGTTAAATCCCACTGCTGCTACATTATCGTGTCTGTGTTTATACTCCTTCTGGGCTAGTTAACTACATTCACCAGTTATATCATTATTATTACTAGTTGTAGTGGGGAATATTGCTTATTATCATATCATTCTTCCATTTAGATGTAATGTTAATGAGTTAAAATTTTGAATATACCTTCATGTCTACATTTTGACATTGTTTCGTTTCTTTGGTTCAGAAAATTCTTCCTATCCATAAGATTTAAAATTCTTAGTTCCTCACCGAGGCACAAGTAGCAATTGTGTTCAAAATTATTTGGGGATCTTCAGTTACTAGTGATAGTTAATTTTACGAAAGGTGTAAGTTTTCTTTTTTCAACTTGCCAAAAGTATTCAGAGGGTGCATTCTGATTTGTTGGCAGAATTGAGCCGTTGGATTGTATTATATATACGTTAGAAGTTGTTTCTATTTGTGTGATTTCATTGTGATTGTAGTATCTAGATTTCCATTGGACTTTTGAGATTCCAATGTAATATGTTCATTGTATGGTTGTTCACTTGTTGCGATTGTTACTGAGTATATTTAGTTTTTGGTAGTGCATTCGTAGTTAACGGTGCATGTGTCTTTATTTCTGTAATTACAGCTCTCTTCAGTTGCATTATTTTTGCATCAACTGAAAATCAGCAGTAGTTATTGTAGGAATACAAAATAATAAACTCACATAATTAAAAAGTAATGAAGTCTAAATAACAAGTATAAACCATATGTTTATACTTTGAAACACACTAACGCCCATGTGTATAAATAGCTCTCTCTCTCTCTCTCTCTCTCTCTCTACCCCTCCCTCTCTCTCTCTATATGTATGTATGAATACATGTATCAGTGTTTGTATGAAGTCTTCAGCAATAATTATGGGCGATTGAAATGCATGTCCCAAAACGTCCATTGTTTTGCAACTCTATATCGCCTCCAATAATAGGTGTTAATTGTAGACTTGTAAAGGTCAGAGAAGCATTTCGCTATGCTCAATAACAACGTGGCTGCTTTTCGACGCAAACCTACAATCGGGAGCCACCCGTAGTACACTACAGCCACTTGTTCACAGCTCCATTTTGTCTTTTTCTTTGGTAAGCCACTTGTACTCAATGACCTCGTAGAATGTCCCCCTCGAGGCAGCACAAGGATACGGAAATATTGTAAGACGAGCTTACTTAGTATCGCCAGTTGTTCGATGCTCAGGCAGATACATCACCATCACCACCAATTCAGAGTCTGTTATTGAACCAGTTTTTTCACTTTCGGGTATTGTGATGACGAAACAATTTGATTTTGCCAAGATTACTACACTGCCTTTTCGCCGGACACAATCTATGATTATGATCTCGAGGGATCTATGTTGTCAGTAGTGATTGTAGTGTCTGTTATCCTTGCTACACGGCCTGCCACTTGCCATTCAAGTTAGCTAATGGTCTTTAGGACATATGTTCGGTCTCCTGATATATTGTGCTGTTTTATGATCTGAGTGGTTATTCATTTGGCGTAACTTAGTCTGAGACGTTCGATCAAAGTCCTTTCAAGAATTCTAACATACATGAACCACTAAACCCTACTCACCTGAATAGAGACAGGAGCGGTTTATCCATTATAATTGCAGAATTATTCCATAAATCTGGATTCACGAGCTTGTTGAGATCATGATTAAAATGATAAAGCTTGTCTTGAAAACGCTCGTTCGATATTTTGATGTTCCTTAATCACGTATGTGTGTGTGTGTGTGTGTGTGTGAGTGTGTGTGTGTGTGTGTGTGTGTGTGTTTTCTTGTGACAGCAAAAATGTGGAAATTTCTCATACCGTATCAACTGGTTATTGCTAGTTGAGTTATCATCGATAGAGGCTGTAGCAACAGTTTTGACGCTTTGTCAACGTGTTGGTTATAGAAAATCAAACACACGTGCTCATGCATGCGTGCACGCGCACACCCCCCCCCCCCCCACACACACATACACATTCACAAATAAACAGTGGTCAATACAATCGGCTAATTTTGCATCACCTTGTACGTACTGATTGATTGACTGACTGGCCACTTACAATTTTGACAATGGGGATAAAAGCTTCTTATTACTATTGCCTGAGCAGGTAAAATAGTCACATGAAAATGGTTCACTTACCTTCGAAACACATGAATGTCGTCAATGTGATTGAATTACAATAAATGAATAAAAATTTCCCATGTGATGCAAATCTTGACAAATAGAAACTTGCTCAAAGCAATAAAAAAAGAAAATCCCAGTGAAGGTCAATTCAAGATATTTTCGAGGTTCCTTAATTTTCAGTTTTTCTTTTAGCGTAAAGAAGATGAATCCGATGAAAATACCCGTGGTCATTCATGATTACACAAGCTAAGCGATGTATCGATCAATTGGTCGTTGACGAAGTTGATAATGGGCAGAACAGCTTTTTTCGCTCATGTTCACAATTACCCATCAATAGTCATAGCATTCTTTCAAGATATATAATGAAGGAACAGAGCTCAGAGAGAAGTGGAACCATGCCTTTCCCAAGAGTATAAACATGAGCAGCTTTTGCCGAAATTCGAAATTGGTTGGCTGATCCCATTGTATCGCTAACATCTCACTGACTCACATTTCTGGCTTTATCAGAATGATAAACAACAATTCAGAAAAAAACGGGTTGCGTCTCGAAAGACGGTGCCACTTTGTGTCCAACATTGGAACAATGTTCCTCATGGCAAAATGTTTGCCTCAAAGCATCACCCCGAACAATGAAGAAAAAAAAGACGTATCAGGTTTAGTGAGTCACTCAATAGCCGTCACTGACAAACGTCTCTTGAAAAATAATCCGTTTTGGGGGAAATCAATTAAAAAAAGGGGGTCGGTGATGTCTCGCTGTTTGCGGTCGTTAAAAAAGTTCGAAATTAAAAAAAACGAGCTTGCCGCACACAAACTAAAGAGCCAATTTAGCATAAACTTGAACGTGGGAAGAAAATTCAACCCTCCAGCGGCCTGTGGCATAACGCCCAGATAGAAGATATACTCACTTGAAAACTGAAGAAATCTATGTTGACACTTTTGGTGACAGTTTTGGTTGACGGGTTCAGATGGAGAAAAGAAAGAATAATGAGCCATAATCGCACTCTGCATAAGTGAATCATCATAGCCCACGCCCCATTTTATCTAAAATTATCTAAAATAATCTAAATCATCTGAAAAGATCTTTTAAAAAGAGATCTTTTATCTGGAATTATCTGAAAATAATAGGCAAGATTTAGGTATCGTTGGTCTGAAAGTGACCATAGAGACCCTAGGAAACACTATCTGAAAAAAACAAACAGCAAACCAAAAAGCCTCATGCAAATTTACATGGTTGTAGCACCCAGAATTTGACAAGGGGCGCCTGGAGACACACAGACACGAAGACACAGGCTTAGACATGGGCACTGAAAGATAGAGGTATCCCAGGCTGACTTTGCCGGTTTGTCAGACGAGCGTGTTGTAGAGCTACAGTGATTCAAAAGAAGAAATAAAGAAAAGAAAAGAAAAGGGGGTGAGTATAAAGGAGAAAGAAAGGATGGAAAAGGAAAGAATTGCAAGAGAAAAAAAAGAAAGAGGAAATTTTTCTTAATGATCATTCAAAATAAGATAAAAAGGAAAACAAAAGTCAAAAAGAATATAAAAAGAACGGAGAGAAGAAAACAGAAAATGGATAATAGCAAAGAGAAAGAAGGAACAGGTCTGGTTAGTCACTCGACAGAAACATGGCCAATGCCTTTTGGCAGCATGCTGCGTTGGGGTTGATCAATCAAAAAACTGGGGAAAAAAGGATGACCAATGAATAAGTTACGTCTCTCAGCTTTTGTTGGATGGTGATCACTAAAAAGTTTGAATTTTCAAAAAGCAAACCTGAATGCTACCGGATACAAGCGAAGGGGTCTTTGAGCTTAAACTTACATTGGAAACTGAACTTCCGACGGAAAACTCAAGGGAAGGTTGGGAAAAAGGTTTCTAGGCATAATAGGGACCACTCTAGCTCCATTGGTGCCACCTGTAAGCACTATACGTACATAGCCAACCAGACCAAAAAACTGAAGAAACTTATGTTTAAGGTTTCATTGGCATATTTTGTGACAGTTTTTGTTGATGGTTTCTGATTAGAAAAAAGAATAAAAACAGGTCTGTTTCGTCACTCTATTGAAACAATCACGCAACCGACGTCTCTTGGTGGCATGCTGTTTTGGGTGTAACCAATTAGAAAAAAATGAATACAGGGTGATCAATGAATAAGTTATTTCACTCACCTGCTGTTTGGCAATGGTCACTAAAAAATCTGGACTCTCAAAAAAACAGGTACAAAAAGGGGGATCAATTTATCATGGACTTGCATTGCAAACTGAATCCAGAAGATATTGGGATTGATGTTAAAGAAGGCGTTTTTATAGACATTTAAAGCTGTAAATATTGAATTTCTCAGCGCTCTAGCTCTATTGGTGCAGTTTATATGCGCGATACGTACATAGCCAGCCAATTAGTCAGCCGGAACCTATGGTGACAGATATGATGTCAGTTATGGTTGACGGTTTCCAACAAGACAAAAAAAAAGAAGGAGAGTCAATGATGGCTGCCTGATGCATAATTACAATGTTGATTATAATTTCTGTCCTTGTAGAATGATTGAAGTAGGCATCTGCCCATCTTGTCACAACAAGATGGATGGCCTACTTTCAATGACCTCCTCGAACGAACAAACAAGCTCTCCTTTCAAATCTCGTTGTTTACGAGATTCAATTATCGCTTGGGAGTTGTTTCGAGACTTCAATGAGAATCTATAACGTTTTCAAAAACACATTGTTCTATTTGTGTCAGCAGTGCAATGAACAAATAAATAAATGCATTCCTACATACGTGCTATGGAGATGCTCAATAGTTAGGAACGTTTACTCGAGCGTAACTGTCTGTCCAGAAAGTATCCAGCCATTCGTATATAACAGAAAATAGCCAACTAGGACTGATGAAATAGTCATCATCAGTCTTTTAACGTCCGTTGTTGGACATAGACCTTTCCCAGGATTCGCCACAATTCTCTATCATGGGCGTCGCAGAGCCAGTATTTCCTGGATATGTCCAGTTCATCTCTCCATCTTGTGTTCTGTCGGCCTCGGTTTCTTATGTGATCTCTGGGCATCCATGTTGTGAGACATGATGTCCATCGGTTGTCTTTCATTCTTGCAACATGGCCAGCCCATTGCCATTTGAGTTTTTTTAATAGTTTCTATGATGTCACGGACACCCGTTTTCTTCCTTATATACTGTGCTGTCTTGTGATCTCTCTATGATTATCTCATACGCACGTTGCATAATTCTCAGCTTGCAGGTCTGTCTCTTGGTTAGGTTCCATGTTTCAGCTCCATAAGTGACTATCGGGAGAATGCATTGGTTGTATAATCTTCTTTTTAGGATTATTGGGATCATCTGGTTCTTGAAAGTCGAGTTTGCTCTGCCGAAGGCTTGCTATCCCTGAGTCTTCTTCAGAGGAGACTCATGCTGAATGCAATGGTCGCACAGTACACTAGCTGGATGGCATCCGATTGGTTGCCATGTAACATCAATTCATATACGTATGTGTGTGTGTGTTTGTGTGTGTGTGTGTGTGTGTGTAAAAATAATACATATATAAAGGAAGACATAGTATATACTTGATAATCCATTTATCTCTTAAACGATCAATACTTTTATGTAAAGCTAACAAATTATTACTTCAAGGAATTTATTGGCTCATATAGAGTACGCTACCTTGTTTCACTGCCGAGGGAGGAGTGAAACGAGGTAGCCTACTTTGTATGTAGGCTACACTTATGTCAATTGTGTGGATGTGAGGTAATCCAAAAAAATGGTGCGGTAATTTGACGATTGGAAGGTGAAAAGAATTCGAGAGGAAAACAAGGATTACATTTCAATCTTTTTAATTATCACTTTATGCATTTTGTTGAATCGACGGAAGTTTTCAAAAGTACAGAAGACAGTGAAGAATGAAACATGTAAACTGCTAGTTTCCTGCTCCGTGGTATGTGTTTTCAGAGCATTTGCTGGAATCAACGAGATGCATAAAATACTTGTTTTCTCCTAAAGTCTTTTCGCTTCCCAACCGTCAAATCACCGCTATATACATTTATGCATACATACTTCAAGAAGTGGATATATTTGATCCGACAGAATTATTATAAATTGCATTATATTATATAGAAAACATATGATACATTGACCGTGTGTCGGGAGATCATTTCAAATAAATATTTCTATATAATATATCACAATATATATATATATATATATACATATATATATGTGTGTGTGTATGTGTGTGTGTGTGTGTGTGTATGTGTGTATAGTAGGTGTGCTCATGTAAATATCTATTCATATATATATATATATATATATATACACACACACACATATTTCTATATATAATATTGGATGTATACATCCGTATAGTATGTGTGCTAATGTAAACGAAAAAGAATTGAGATTTCTAAGCGCCCCTTGGTCAAGATTAACATAGAAACTACTCTTGTGTCCACTTTTCGCAAACAGAATTTGTTTTATCTCTTTGATAATGGAAGAAGTCTCAACATTTCATCTTTGACGTTAGTATAACTCTAGCATCCAGTTGACTGAATATTGATTACTTGACCTTTGTCCTTTTATTTCAAGCCGTTCTTGCCAACTCTGGAAGATCGTATGATTTTTCTCCTGTTTGTTGGAACCAATCTTTGATAAGGACTTTATTTAATAACAAATATGTTTCCTTCGTCAGTAAACGAATTACTGAATGGTCTTTCGGGCACCGTGCAGCATTTTGGCAATTGTACTCTTATCACGATACAAAATGCACTAAATTTCGACGATGGGCGTTTTATCGAAGATTTTAAAAAATGGTCTAATGAATTAATGTAATCTTTTAATTAAAATTTTATCAATCACTTATAGCGTTCCAAATTAATCCTGTCTGTTGTGTTAATTGAAAATCTCATTCAAAATGTATCATTGTATGATGGTGCTTTAGACAATTCAATTAATTGAACAACCGTAACCATCAAAGGTGGTTAAGGTTTCCATCTTCGTTATATGCGTTCTCGTGTGTTTATGAGTTTGGATGTTAAAGTGCTCCTGGCCATGCTGTCTTATAAACATATTGGGAAATTAGCATCAGTACTCCACTAGATTACTGGAAGCATTTTTGACCTTTTGGGGGCCTTATTTTGACAGATTTCCAAAATAACATCTAGATTCTTGAGAATCCAGATGTTTCTGGAGATTTCGTTCTTCTTAGAATCTTTTCCACTATATTTTCCAGTGGAAAATACCTGTGATGTCACGAATAAAATTTATTCTGACCACATTTATTTTTCTTATTCTTTTTTATATGACTTCAAATTTTCACACTAAATTTCATCTCACCGGATATAGGGTCGGAGAGACTTCATACATATTCATTTCATCTCACCTGATGGACGGTTGGATGAGCTTCGTTCATTGTTATTCCATCTCACCGAATGGATAATCAGGCAGGCTTCATACATGATCATTCAGGCTACTCGATATTTTATACTTATAAAATCTGTAATAATTATTGTGCGTTGTGGATATCTTTCATCTTCTCTGAGAGATACAATGGGCACGTGTTTATTTGACTGAAGGATACTTTTACGTTTTCGAAAAGTAATGCTTTCGATGTAATGATAGAGCTGGGATTATTGGCAATATTAATACAAGCGTTAAGTTAATCATTGAGATCCCGTCATTGTTTTGTATTTTTCGATTCTTTTGGTCTGAAAACAGCTGCAACATGTATTCGAACATGCTTAATCACTGTGTATTATCTGCATCCGTCTACCATGGTATAAAACTATTTTACTCCTTATTTCAAAGCCATCAATTTCGTGGTCAGCGCACTCGATCGAAAAAAAAAATTGTTGCACCTAAAAATATCCATTTATACAGTAAAATCAGAGAATTCGTTTGGTTTGGGTTTTCTTTCAATGTGATCTCCGCCCTCTGGTATTGAACTCGAAATTTAAATTAATTAATTTGAAAGTTAATTGTTTAAAATCGGTGTTGTTTGCTATAGTCCTAATCATTTGGAAAAAAAAAAGAAGTCCTCGAGGCTTCAGAGTTATTTTTTCTTTACTAGATTTTGATCTGTGAACTTCTCTTAACGCTGTAAAACTGGTTTATTCATGAGCATCGGGGTTGCAATGAGACCAGTGAAATTACTCTCCTTTTTATGCCAAAATAAGGGAAGTTCCAAGAAAAGTATTTTTATTCGGAAATCATGCATTAAATTATATCCTGTGGTTTTGAGACTTGGGGATTCAGTTGACAAAGTGGAAAGGAAGAGCAACAAAGAGAGAAAGAGAGGGGAAAGGAGATATATACACGGAAAGGGTTTGAATAGAACAAACAGGGGAATTCAAGGAAAAAGAAAGAAAAGTAGAGAGGAAAAAAGAAGGAAACAGAACTTGAATGTTGAAATAAAGAAGGAAAAATGGAAAAGAAAGAAAGAAAGAACGGAATAGAAAGGAAGAAAGCAAGAATTGGAGAGAGAGAAAGAAAGAACAGAAAAGAATAAAACAGAAAGAAAGAAAGAAAGAACAGAAACAAAGAGAGAACGGAACGGAAGAGAAAGAAAGAACAGAACAGAAAAAAGAAAAGAAAAGAAAGAAAGAACGGAATGTAGAGGAAGAGAGAAAAAAACAAAACCTAAAGGATGAAAGATAGAACGGAACAGAAAGAAAGAAAGAAAAAAAAAACAAAGAGAAAAAAAAGAGAAAGCAAGGACGGAAGGAGTAAATATTTAAATGGAAGAGAAAAGGATACTGAAGTAAAGGACAGTTCATTTCCTTAGTTTACTTTAGGAAAGTACCATGACGAATTCGGAATAATTGACGTCGTAAAGGTGTGAACCGTCTATCTTGCGAGTGGAGAAAACCGGGCTGCCTTGAAAATCAGGATTCTAGATCCTAGCTTTGATATGGGCGCAAGCACGAGTCTCTAACACTGGAAAATGTGCAACTATCTCAGCCACGATGCAAGCCCACGACGCCATTTTCCTTGATGCATATGGGACGGGGGACAGTTGTTACTACCGTGATAAAATAATCAATAATAATACTGAGATTCAGATACTCCCACGTCGTGCGGCGAATGGGGCAACAGTTTTGTCATCACTTCTGGGGAGAATCATAGAGACACGTATATTGTTTCTTGTTATAATAGTGGATTTTTATGGCGCCCCAGACGAGCCGAAAGGATCCAACAGTCAAGCTAGTTAACCATAGCTTGGACGAGAAGTGGTGAATCCATTCCTTTCTAAGCAGTATCAGAGCGAAGTGAACATATGTTTTAATTCGGTTCGCCGATCCCATTCTCCACATCGTGAACTGTTAGGCCAAAGATACCACCACGATAGCAAAAGCGATGAAAAAAGGTTTACCGAATAAAAAAACATTTAGAATAGGATCTCCTGCAATCGTTCGCTTTCAAGGAGTTATAATCGTCATTACAAATCGATTGTCTACCAAATTGTGTTGGATTCATTCGCAGAATCTTTCGTCCCTTTCGACCAAACAGTACCAATATTTACCAAAACTACCCTACTTGATTCTGGTCACACACACACACACACACACACACACACACACACACACACACACACACACACATATATATATATATATATATATATATATATATATATATATATATATATATATGGAAATTCAATTACTAGATTCTCAAATTGGTTCGCATTAACCTCAGGGATTATTTGCCGATTCTCTGAGCTTGCACTCGTCAGTAAATATACAGAGATCAGTTGAAACATTATGCCCAACACGCACAACACCCAAAGAAAAGAAACAGAGTCAGGGACTGAATGATAGACAGAGACAGAGAGAGAGAGATAAAGAGGGGAAACAGAGACAGGAATAGACACAGAGACAGATACAAAAGTAGAGAAGGAAACAGAGACAGAGAAAATTGCTCGTAAGCTAACTTCGTCAAACTGCAATCCCTGCCCCTTTTTTCAAAAATCATATCCTAATTAACAGAAATCCAATTAACTTCATTCCCCCGCGGTTCAAACATTTACAGGATAAATACAAACAGATACACCGGGTGCACTGAGGAACATCAAGAAGGGACGTGCAGGCCATGGTGACCGGCAGCAAAGTCACGTTGCAAAACGTTAGGAATGCGCAAGATTTTTTAACTTTTTTACAGTATCTTATAGATGTGTACGCATTTTTGTTGTGTGCAATCTCTCAATATTTCCTCTGGTTGATTTTAATTCATAGGAGAAGTGAAGGCTTCGATGGGTCATCTAAACATGTCCGAGTCTCTCCTTTACTATATATATATATATATATATATATATATATATATATATATATATATATATATATATATATGTGTGTGTGTGTGTGTGTGTGTGTGTGTGTGTGTGTGTGTGTGTGGTCGAAAAAACAATGCAAAAAGCAGATCAGCTGTTGAGGTGGTGTTATCAGTCCTTTGTAGATGTCGCCAGACTTGATTTGCCCAAATGGTTTTATAACTGACCTATAGTCCAGGGTTGTAATCCAATCTCAGCTTGAACTCTTCGTACGTCTTTCAGCGAAAATAACATAAACTGATGAGTAGACTCATAACTCTTTCTCCACAAAGAAGTGAGATTGGATTACAAGGAATAATTTTGTTTGATTTCTCCTTTTCATCCTCCCAAGTAGAACACCACGATTTCTTTCAAGATCCCATCCATTATAATTCAGAGGATAACAGATGAATATATCGGCCGAAACGTCGTATTAAAAACCAGGAAAATGGCCCGAAAATATATGGAAGAATGTCAACCAGGATTTAAAGCAACATCAACTGAAACGTCCTAAAGATAACAAAGACGAAAAAAATGAATAAATAAAGATTACAAAATAAACTTCCATTCTGTTCTTTTCATAATTACCCATTAAAGAGTGGACGACGCACCCTGACACAACAACCCATCCCGTAACATCCCGGATGAAATGAATTGTTTCCCAGGGAGAATAAATAGAATGGGAAAGGAAAGAAAAAAAAGAAAGAAAGAAGGAAGAGAGAAAGATGGAAAGAGAAAGATAGAAAGAAAAAAAAAGGAAAATAAACAAGGAAAGACAGAAATAGAAAGAAAGATAGGAAAAAGAGGGATACAATAGTGAAAGGAAGAAAAAACAAAGCAAGGAACGAAAAATCGGAAAGGTCTGGTTATTCACTCGTTAGAAAACACCACGTCATCAATGTCTTTTGGCAGCATGCCATGTTGGAGGTGATCAATAAAAAAAATTAAAAAAAGTAGGTGAACGATGAATTAATTACTCCTCCCACCTTCTGCAAAAAATCACGGGAAAAGTTCGATATATCAAAAAGCAAGCGTGCACTATATCAAAGGCAAACTAAGTGACCAATTTAGCATAAAATCAGATTGTAAATTGATTTTGTCACGAATAACCTCTTCGGAAAAAAGAAAGAAAAATATTATTTTTCTTAGATGTAATTGAAAGGAAAGATTGAAATTGTCAGCCCTCTAGTTGTATTGATGTGTCTTGTGCATGTGATACATACGTAGCCAGTCAGCTGGATAGACCAACTTAAAGATTAACGAAACCCATGTTGATGTGGACAGTTTTGGTTGATTGTTTCCGAAATATGAAAGAGGAAGAAAGAAAGCAACAAAGAAATCTGTGATAACATTGAAAATAAGATTTGGATTCGGCTTAGTTTAACTTGAAATGAATTGATTTTAAAAAAAATGTATGTATATTTTTCGAATTGGAAAGTTCGACCAGGTCGATAAAAATCGATCCGAGAAATAAGCCTGTAAATAATTAACAGGAACTGAGTAGATTCTTAGAAATGATCAGATTACATCTCGTTTGTTAACTTATCTAATTTCCAGCAAGCAAGGTTCTAAGACGTAAATTATCAATTTACAAAGATCATGCTAAACATCATAAATAGTAGAACAAGCATTGGGAACATTTTTGATCCAGCGGGCCACAGAAGACATTTTCTCCTTTTTATTCTGGCCTCACAGTCTTTTGAAACAGAAAACACACTCTATTTCTATTTTAGACAAACATAAGAATTATAATTATCATATTGTTGATTTGTGAACAAAACAATAGAAATTTTACAGTAATAACTCAAAAATTGACTCATAGAGAAAAATTACATAAGATTTTGAATAAATACCTTCATTGGCTGCGGACCAGACATAATTTGGAATGCAGGCCTACGATTGCCCATATGTGTCGTGAAATCAAAACACAACCGTATATATCAGAGAAAAACAAGTGTCAAAGATATTCTAGATACCTTCAGCAAAGTTAAATAACAACGAGCAGGTCAGGGAGCAAGGATGTTAAACAATTGCAGGACATCACGGTATTGACCCCTCAAGACCATGGGTGAAATTGTTGACACCGAAAAATAAGGACGTGATGATCTTGAAAATTTCAGATTGTTTTGGCACTGTGACACACATGAATGAAAAGAAACTAGCCGATCAGATTTCAAATGACAGATGATGTTGATGATGATTTCCTTACATTCCAATCGATAAATGGAACAGACCCACAAACTGAGAACCATGCAACTTACACATGAGAGAATTATGCTCAACCTCGCACGGAGAGATCACAGCACCACACAATATATCAAGGTTAAAACAGAAGTCTGAGACGTCATAGAATCCATTGAAAAACTCAATTGACAATGGGCTGGCCATGTTGCAATAATGACAGACGATCGATGGACATCAGAACTCACCACATGGATCCCCAGAGATCACATGCTCAACCGAGTTCAGCGGAGAACTAGATGGAGAGACGAGCTAGAGAAATTAAGGAAGCATTGGCTCTGCAACGACGTCCACGATAGAGAAGAATGGCGAATCCTGGGGAAGGCATATTTCCAATGATGGATGATAAGAGACTGATGACGATGATGGTGATTATCTTCCAACCGGTTTAAACCGATATGACATCGTGAAAGATCAAATTCTGCGTTCTTTTGATATGTATATATATATATATATATATATATATATATATATATATATATATATATATATATATATATATATATATATATATTCAATTATTCTATATCCTTTCTTTGATGTGTGTTCTTATTTGGTTCTCTTTTGAATTGCGACGATCGAAATTATTCTCCGTTTTGTTGCAATGATTAATGAGGGCATTGAGGTTGTCATTTACCTTTCAGTCTTAATACTCTTAAATTCAATAACAATTCATATATTGATCCTTGACATTAATATAGTGCCAATGACATCAGAATCCAGTAATTTCAAGCATTGAACTTTCTCTATTTCATTTTGCATTTTCATGTTAGTTTGATGAAGCTGTAACCAGCAAAACATGTCGGTAAATTGGTAATTTTTTTAACAATTAGTTCTATATGATAGCATATATGTTTATTTCTTTTCGGTAAATATATTTCCTGTGGCAGTCCTTATAGGGTACTCAGTGAATTTAAACTTATGACGAATTTTCGTTGTGTGGTTTAGTGATACATACAAATATTTTTATCAGTATTTGGATGATAATATTTGACATAGTGAGGTGGAAAGACAAATTGTTTGAGGAATCAACTAATTACTGTCAAGCTTCGCCGGTTACAGCTTCATTAAAGTAATAACGAAATTGCAAAATCAAACAGGGAAACTTCAAAGCTTGAAAATTAATATCAGAACAGAACAGGATATCAGTGGATGGAAGTGAAACAAATCTGATTGAAACGATTCAATAACATTTCAAATATTGGCACTTGACATTTATTTGGTAACAAAGACATCTGAATCTAGTTATGTCAAGCTTTGAACTTCCTCTGTTTCAATTCGCATCTTTATATTACTTTGATGAAGCTGTAACCAGCGAAACATGTCAGTAAATTATTAATTTTTCAAACAATTTGTTTTCCCTGACATACATACATACATGCTTACGAATATATATATATATATATATATATATATATATATATATATATATATATATATATATATATATATATAAATATAATATGGTAATCTTTGCTTCGACGACGAACCTGCAGCAGTGTTTAACCAGTAAACAAAGGTGCTCCAAAAATCATGCATAGGCTCTAAATTTTTTTTCAATTGAAAAGTATAGTCGAACAACATATTCATTAGAAATTAATAAATCTCAATATCTAACATCATTTACGTTCAAGAAATCAACGGCTCAAAGTAGTTTACTAAGTACAGCTAATTCAGTGAACTGGCGTAAACTATTTGGATCATTTAAATACTACAAAGGATAAATCAATTACCGTTACGGAACTGATGATAGCTGAAAGTTTGATCATTCAAACCCATATTTTATTCAATTTAACTAGGAAGGACATGTTAAGGTTAGTGTTTGTGTTAGCGTTAGGTTTAGTCATTTTTGTATAATTGCTCTACATGCATGCAATACGAATCATAATGTAAATAATTCATGAAAAAATATATATGACTTAATATGCATTTAATTTTTATATATCAATGTATATACATGCACACAATATATAGAGATAGATAAATAGATAGATAGATAGATATATAAATAGAGAGAGAGAGAGAGAGAGAGAGAGAAAGAGAGAGAGAGAGAGAGAAAGGTACATACATACATTCGTACCTAAAAACATGCATTCATATATGCATATATTTAGTGAGATTGACGCCTGTAAACAAAATCCATTTCAACATATAGATTACTTTCATTTTCATAAACTTCATACCATGAAAAGAATTAAAGAATATTCTGATACAAAAAATATTTTTGTCCAATATGCAGAAACTTATTATATTTTTTACGTGTTCTTTCAGTTGATGAAATTTTCTCTGTGAAAGATCAATATAAATAGAATTTGAACACTTGACACGCCAGCATTTAAAAATATAAAGAAATTTAATTGCTCAAGTTTAATAGGAGGCAGTGAATGTAAGCTTGCTCAGAGTGGAAGTTGCTAAAAATTGAGTCACTGAAAGTGGACTCACTGAAAATGGACTGACCATACACAACTGATACTTTATTATTCAATTTATCCTGAAAAAATATACAATAATGTCGTGTCAAAGTAGACGAATTTCTTTATGAAACCTTGGCCAAGGAATTAAAACAAAAGTTTATCTGTTTTGAGACTTCGGCTCAAGATTTGGATCAATTCAGCTTTGCATCATTTTAATAAAGACTTGAAACGTCAACTGCTTCGCATTTTTCCTCATACTTGATCACGCAATCATGTATATGAATACGTTAATCATCAGAAATATCAAATGCTTGAGCAGTTGTGTATGCGTGAGTGAATAGTGATCAAGTTTTTAGATATCAAAACAAGCTGTTCTGCACACACACACACACACACACACATACACACACACACACATGCACACACACACACACACACACACGTGGTTAATAACACGAGTGGGCTGCGAGCTATGGATGCACAATAATGGAAAGATATTTTTGTGTATGCAACAGGCAATGAACAGTCAGATTGTTTTAAACGACTTTTTTTCGATGTTTTCCAAGTGACACATTTTCTGACAGGCCATACTCTGATGAGCATGAGTCGAAAGAAACTTTTGAAGATTCATTTTTAAAAAACAAATTTAAAGTTTTCCCCCTACTCTTTTGTTCTACCATGCGTACTAATTATAAATTGAAATTTTGTAAAAGATTTTTCATTGATTCTCTTATTTCTTTTTATTTGTTCGCCGTCGGTAACATTGAATGAGCGAGGTTGTGAAACTCAACAATTTGCAATCGGACCACCCTCCCTTCATTGTACCAAGAAGGCTTTTATAGTCCACTGCTTATGTATTGGTTTTACAGACACTTTGTTTTTTGTGCATCCATAGCTCAGAGCACACCCAGGATGCAAACCACCA
Source organism: Thysanoteuthis rhombus (assembly GCA_963457665.1). Classification (NCBI taxonomy): domain Eukaryota; kingdom Metazoa; phylum Mollusca; class Cephalopoda; order Oegopsida; family Thysanoteuthidae; genus Thysanoteuthis; species Thysanoteuthis major. The sequence continues at coordinate 46,177,392 of OY735210.1, forward strand.
TACACCATTGACACAGACGAGAGAGGTCAGAATCTAAACCAAACAGACTGGTAAATCTCTCTTGATCCGAGGCCAGGAGTGTTATGGAGTAACTGTCATTGATCCAGTATCAAGGATCAAAGTTATTCTCCAGCCAAGGTCAATCAAAAGTGAGCCACAATTTTAATACGACTCAATCGACTCAGTGACGCATTAAGACATACCAACACCGAGGAAAGGATACGGATTATCTCAGATTATCGGAAGCCGATGGTTGTAAGTAGATCAGTGTATACTAAGAACAATAGTCGTAAAGAGTCGTAGCTTATCCAGTGGAGAGACAGTGTATTTGTTAGTATTTTGAAACAGGCGTCGGGAGTTTGGTCAGTGTTGTCACTACTTCGGTATCATAGAGTGCGGTCACTCATAGAGTCACCCCTTGGATATCCACCCGTTCCATACTATACGGAACAATGTAGAATGCCTTGTACTAATATTGGCGATTGTTACAATATCTGCCTAAAATTCGAAATACATTATCAGCGTAGACCATTCTATCAGTCGAAATTAACATCGCGATAGTCACAAGTTTTCCGCTTTCATTTGTTCTCTAATTGACTTATATAAGGCTCAAACATTAACCCTAAACACTTACTATAACACTAACCCTAAACAGAAAGCTCAAATTACATCCTATGGAGTTAAATTCAATAACGTAGATGTGCAGCTGAACAACTGCATATCCCAAACGTCACACCGCAAGTTTACAAAATATTTTTTGATGGATCCCCTCTGGAGCATATAATGCAATTGCTTTGTTGAGGGCATTGAAGCTATGACTGTTGGGTTCGTCCATAAACATGTATTTTATTGGGTAGCAAATAACCTCTCATTCTCGAACTCAATTGCCTTTAAGTTCATAACTATGACGTAGAATGAATCAACCGAAACATTGTGGCTAAAATGAGAAGAGCAGTTTGAATTGTCCGAACAAAAGTTGGTATCAATGATATTTGTTCGAAGCCAAAACCTGAACAGTTTGTTACTGTCTTAACCGCACAAGTAACGAAATTCTGTTTGTTTGGGCCATTGTCAACTAAAAATTATTTGCTATAGATAAAATAAAAAGAAATAGTCAAGTTCCGGATAAAGGTAGCACAAAAGAAAAAAAAATCAATACGATTTCTGCCTTTATCCCTTTATCCGAATTTTATCCCCCTAACCCGAAAGAAAAACTGACTCGAAACACTGGCCTAAAATGTTATATGAGTTCAATATGAATGAATATTATTTTCTAAAAAGGCATTATTCCTTGTTGCGACCACATTACTTTTAACCATTGTCAAAATTGACTGCAGAAGCACAAATAGGAAGCAGAGTTGATTGTAAACGGTCAAACATTAAAAATCAAGTATCAATTATTCAATTATCCACCAAACATCCGTCCATCCAACTTTATGCACTCGCCTGTTGCAAAAGCCACCCAACATAACCCCATGAAATTTTATTATGTGCGTCGGCAAGTTAGGTTTTTAAATTCATACTAAATTGGACACACTTTTTATGTCTAACTTCTTCTAGCTGGCGCTCGAATGTTGCTGGAAAAGCTCATTTCCAGTGTGAGTAGATATATCGTATCGTGAGTGGATGGGAGAGTAATAGAGTGAAAAGTGATTAGTTCAGAGAGGGACTGAGAGAAAAAAGAAATTAGTATTTCCAGATGGTAGGAAAAAAATTATGTAAATTTAAAAAAACATCCATCATAACGCTCTGAAATTTTCTGTATCTAAAAATGTGACGAAAGGAGAGTTTTTCATCAGATTAGTTTTTGAAAATCAGCCCCCAAAATATGTTGCTTTTTCGGAGGGGTTGATTCATAGTTTTGTGTCAGTATTTTAGGAAACAGTCACCAAAACTGTCATCATAGGTTTCTTCAGTTTTTAAGTTGGTCTGGCTGACGTGTTCTGGCTGCACCAATGAACCTTTACAAAATATTATGTTTAGAAAGAAAGTCTTCTTTTTTCAAAATCACCAACCCTAAATTGGATTTTCAGTTTATGCTAAATTGGTACCTTACTTTGAGTCCGGCAGCATTCACTATTTTTTTTAGAAAATCAAGATTTTTTTTCACTGATCACCGCCCAACGTAAACCAGGGAAGTAACTTATTCATTGGCTTCCAATTTTCCAACTGATCACCACATACGGCACGCTTTTGAAAAACACCGGTCACGTGACGATTTCTATTGATTTTGATTCATTTCTATTAAATGATGCATCGTCAATCATTCATTTTGGACGAATATTTTTCCATCTTGATTAGAAGCCGTAAACCATAACCGTCTTTAAAACTGCCAGCATGGGTTTCTTCAGTTTTGATTTGGATATGACTGGCTATCTATTTATGCTTGCATCATGCGTACAGGACGCACTGAAAGAGCTAGAGGGCTTAAAATATAAATATCTCCTCCTGTTTATGCCTGGAAAATCTTTTTTTTTTCTAAATCGGTTTCAATGGTAGGTGATCAGTTTGCGATGTAAGTTTATCTTGAATGTATCCTTCAGTTTCGGCTGCATTCACGTCTGTTTCATTTTTGATCGAACTGTTATCATTCCCCAACAAAAGGCGACAGAAGTAACTTTTCCATTGATCATCCCTCTTTTTCAATTTTTAAATTGATCATCCCCAGCACAGCATGCTGTTAAAAGACATTGGTCATGTGACTGTTTCTCTTTGGTGACACACCAGAGCTGTGTATATTCTGAAGCTAGAAGCGGTATTTTTCCATGATCTTGAAGAAAATTGTATGTTTAAATATTTAAACTATTTACGCAAATTAGTTCTCAAAAACAGCCTCAACCCCAAATATGTTTTTGGGAGGGAATGAGGGTCTTTTTACAATGTCGTCGAAGCTTTTTTTTGTTTATTTTCTGTGATTGCAGAAAAAAAAAATATCTCGTGTATCTAATTTGATATGCAGTATCAAATGGCATTTATTTTTACCATTTTTTTCTTTTCAATATCATTACTAAATGGTCAGTAATCTACTTTTTATGTATTAATATCTGGCATGATTACAGCTTATAACCGTGATTCTGATTTTTTTTCCTGATTTCTCTCACCTTTTTCTTATTTGTACATCGTTTTGAACATCGAGTGAACAACAGTGTACAAAATTACATTCATACGTTCGTTCAATATAAACAATCTAAATCGACGTGATTTGAATGGGTTAATTTCCCCTTAGATAAATTATCATCCTTATTCGGTTCGCAATTGTCAACAAGTCGTAATTCCTGATTAATGCAATAAAATTGATAGATTACAAATTTCAGAAATTTTTTTGGACACATGTTTATGAACAAATTATTCATATTTATCATGGTTACGCAGCAGATATTCGTTATGTAAACATAAAAATTAAAAATTATGGGAAAATTAAGGTAGGCACCGTTCATACAGCTTGTGGGGCATTTAAGCCTAATTTGCACCCTGCTCTCCCATTGTATTAATCAAAATTTAACAATTATTTTTCCATTATTCGTTTGGTGAAATAGAATAAATCATGTTCTTATCTATTCAAATGTCCGTGGTGGTATTCTCTTTCGGAAAAACAAATGCATTCAAAATTAATATGTTGTCTCCTGCTGCCATCGAATGAATTAAATTTTTATCATTTTAACCGTATTTTTTCTTTTTAAGCAAATCGGAGTACTCTGGTTTTTTTTGCTGTTTTTTTTTTTCTGTTTTTTTTTTTTTGCCTATACATCTGTTGGAATATGTTCTCTTTGCATGAATATTGTGATAATTTTTCGTCGTAGGGACTAGCCGTCCATCGACTTGTGACGGACACCACTTTCTCATGAAATTGAATAGGCGTATACCGATACCGAAGATTCGCTTCGTTTCACTCGCTCGCTTGGATAAAATACGGGCTTGAATAGTTAGATTTTCTGATTTCATTTGGAAATGGAAGTTTTGAAAAATTCACGGATAAGATTTTTAAAAAGTGAAGAAAAAGTGAAGAAAAAACTGTGATCAGAGAAAATGTCTAAATTTGTGAATGAAAATGCAGTTTTAAAGTCAAACATAGTGCAAAGAAATATAACGCTGAAATGTGTTGAATTCAACGAAGGAAATATTACAACAGTACAATAGTATTGACGTTATCCGTAAACCACTATTCCCATATCTTGATGAAGTTAATGGCTATAGTAATAATGATATGAGCAACAAGCAATACTAAAATTACTCTTTTTTTTTTAGATTTCATACAACCAGCCTGATTGTATTAAAAAATCTGGTGCTTAAATTGAAAACAATAAATTCCAAAGTAAAAACGTTTAAGACCTTAAACTTTAACATTTAAGTAATTGTTACAGATGGAAAGTTATTTATCAGTTTTATCACAGAATAATAAAAGATAGATATAGTCATAAAAGAAAAAATATCTTCGAATGAAAACCAACATCGTTTTTATCTCTATTCATTTATTTATGATTGGAAAACATCATTTACGTGAAAGTAGCGTAAGTTCATAAGAGCCAGGGAAAAAATCTTGTAAGAATTCATCGTATCAAAACCGGAATCGATTTTTTATGATGGAATACGGAATTTAGCTGAAAGCTGGAGTTAGATTATAAAAAGGAAAGGAAAATTACTCTAATGTTTGAATGATGTTGATATGAATTTATATAAATAAAAAAAAGGGTAAAAAGAAATGGAAAGTACTACATGAGACTAATCACACACACACACACACACACACACACACACACACACACACACATATATATATATATATATATATATATATATATATATATATACATATATATATATATATATATATGTATAGTCATTGGATGGATAAGTTTTACCGTGCATAATGGTGAACTCTTTTCAGACAATACCACAAGTTTCGCAAATGGGTATATATTCATGGATGTTTCGTAGGAATAATCCTAGATCATCAGCCTGGTCGGGAGAATGAAAACGAGAAGACCCCTCAGTGGTGAAGTAAGTGAATGGCCACGTAAATATATATATATATAAATATATATATATATATATATATATATATATATATATATATATATAGAGAGAGAGAGAGAGAGAGAGAGAGAGATCAGCTCTATGAAAAATTCACGGATATATTTTGATTTTCTATAAGGTTGCTTTATTGAGAAGGATCAGGCTTCAGTGAAATTCGAGCAGCATGTTCACATTCACATAACTAACTGTAATACTCAATTATTCACCACTTCAAAGCGGTTGATGAAGTAATTATATATTTACGTCTGATTAATTTAATTAAAAACTGACTATATATGTTTGTTTAGTGGGTGTATGGTATTCAGAAAGAATTGCGGTTGTAATTTGACAATATTGAAGTGACAGGTTTGAGAATAAGCGTATTACATACCGAAAAACACGAAGATAAGGTTTATTAAGCTAGATGCATTTTGCCCAGATTCCATTGGCTTCGGAAGTAACTTCGCGATGTAGAAAAACTGTACTAAATACAATACTCACATATAAGACAGAAGAAATTTAGAAAAATGGAAAACAAAATTATTTGAAGGCAAACCACACTACTTGGAAACCCAACCACCGCCGACTTCAGCACTAACCTGATCAAACAGAATGTACCTATCGCTTCCATCAAGGGTCGAGTCAAAAAAACAAAAAAAAAATCATGCAACAAGCGCCAACCGAACCCGAGGCTTGTGTTTACGTAATACCACGCAACGATTGCTACAAGGTTTACATTGATGATACATACAAACCTCTCGAAAAAAAAAATATAAGCACCGGGGACCCCTGAAACTTTATGTGAACCCGAACGCCTAGGTTGGACATAGAAATACATAGTACTCCAACGTCAACTTTCACGAACCCAATTTCATTGAAAAAATAACTATAAGACGCTGCAACACATAGATTCGTTGAAGTTGCTCTTATATCGCAAGTACATGGACACCAAATGTACTAATTTTGAAACAAAACCATATCAAATATTCTTTTAAAAACACAGGGGATTGGATACACATTGACCCTTTAAGAAGTTAATACATATGTACAGACCAACACAAAAATCACACAAATACACACTAGCACAATAATATACACGTATTGTCAGAGAAAATATTCACACACTCTCATAAACACAGCCACTCAAAGGAAGATAGAAAACGGACATAGACAGATGAAAATAATAATTACAAACATACTGTTCATATGTACACACATACACTCCCAAGAGAAAGAAAAAGCCGTACAAAAACAGACATTCATTTCAATCCACACTTCTCTAGAGTCCAAACACTTTCCCCATCTAACACCTTCTGTGGAAGTGAACACCTTGTTGGCCTTTCCTCACTCACACGCAGGATAACCCCACCTCCCATCTATTCCCCAAACCATCACTAACTTGCTGTATATTTCCCCCTCGTATAGCATACCATCCACACGTATGAGCAAAGCATTTGTTCCATTCTTCCTGTATCGCAAAGGTGCTTCGGGAGACGCCGATGGAATTTCGGCAATATTCATTGAGTTTCGTAAGAATTATCTTTATGATAATATCTTTTTTGTATGTAACACAATTACTATGAAATGTTCATCTCCCACATTGTTAATTTACAACCACCATATCTCATCCTCCCAATCTTGTGTCTGGTCCTTTCCCACTGCGTTTACTGTCCATGGACACCAATCGGTTAGTCTTTTGCACCATCTGATGTTATCGTTCTTGCAAAGTATTCAGGCCATCTCTATATTTGTTGCTTGATTATTTATATAATATCCTCCCATTGCGTCATCCCTCTGATCCTTTTCGATGTTTTATATCCGTTGGAGTTATCCCAAGCGTTGACCTTTCCATGACTTCCTGCGCAATTCTATGTAGGTTCTCCGTTCGTTTTGTTAATTTCCATGTTTCACATCCTTAAGTAACAGCTGGTATTATGCATTCATTGTATACTTGCTGCTTTTAACCCATAAGCAAGCAACTTTTCAGTACGTTGCAACTAATACTAAATGATTTACTACCAATCGTTGTGTATCGTTTTATTCGTAGCCTCTCTCTAAATATATCACCTTCTCCAGGTAGTCTCGAAATGAGTTGTACGAATATATATATATATATATATATATATATATATATATATATATATATATATATATATATAATGGGAGTTGTTTTAGTAAAAGCAAGGTAGCCCATTGATAATACGATATCTTTCGACATTCTCATGAATATTCTCAAATGGGCATAGCGTACACGAGCGCTAGTGACGTCGCCAGTACGTTACACTGGTTTCATTTAGACATTTAAAAATAACCTTTTAATAGATTTAGTCATGATTACTCCAGTTATAATAGGAATAGCACTTGAATTATGATATGAGATTATACATATATATAATGTGAATCATTTTATACTTGACATTTTTACTGCTGATACAGCCTCAAGAGTGATGTATGTATGTATGTATGTATGTATGTATGTATGTATGTATCTATCTATCTATCTATCTATCTATCTGTCTTTTGCTATATATATATATATATATATTGATAATTATATATATATATATATATATATATATATATATATATATATATATATATATATATATATATATATATATATATATATGTATATAACAGCAGCAGTAGACGTCACATGTCCATTGCTGGACAAAGGTCTTTCCCATTTCCCTCCATGACAATATATATATATATATATATATATATATATATATATATATATATATATATATATATATATATATAAGTAAAAAGGAAGAAAATATTAAGTCAAATAAACTAAAGAAGTTCTTCGGTTTACATCATTGAGAGACGTGTAATTGAAAGACCTACCGGCAGTAAAGATGAAAAGTACATGAAGGTCCAGGTCAACACGTGCGTAGGTTACACACTTGGATGTGTAGAAATATTTCGCTGAACAAGGTCGACGGATTTTTTGATGGGAACCATTTTCGGCTTGACATTTCTTTCTACTAATATAGCCTCAAGAGAGATGTTGATTAATAGCCAACATGATTCCTTTATCATCAATCTATCTATCAATCAATCTATCTATCTTCTCAATGCTACAACCAAAAACGTATTTGTTCACACCATTTACATTTATTAGTGCTAAAGTATGCACCCCTTTCATATATCTATCTCTCGCTCTCTCTATATATAGTGATATATATATATATATATATATATATATATATATATATATATATATATATATATATATATATATATATATATAGAAGAAGAAGAAGAAGAAGAAACAGGGAGACTATATATATATATATATATATATATATATATATATGTACATATATACATAAGAAGAAATAGACAGAACTCTATCCGTAAATGGGTCACTAAACTTTTCATAAATGAAACATACATAATATTATTTTATGTATACATCGCTACATATATTTACGTCTATATATGAGTATATATGTATGCGTATATGTGCGCATATATGTGTGTGAATATGTGAACATACATTCATATATTTACTATGTGAGAAATACACACACGTACACTTGCTTGTAAATGTTGACACGTATTTCACGAGAAAACTTATTTATGCAAACCTGTTCTATTCTAATGTTTTCTTAGTCCTTTCCAACCGACCTCGGCATTTGGAATGGAATGGAATGATGTTTACCTCTATTTTGTAAATCAACTCCCACGTCTTAATCTGCAAGAAAATGTTCGTTCCAATCCTAAATCTCATTAACTTGCTCTGATTTCTTGCAAAAATATCCAGTGTGCGTGCACAATCCCGGGAGATTTTGCTTCATTTGGTTTACCTTACGAGTCTCGATGTGTAATATTAGGGTGGCCGGAAAGTAAACACGCATTTTTACTGCTATACATTTTAAGTCGATTAACCAAGTCAAGACCAAGGTTATATTGTACTAAATGACGTTTGGATTCAGTTCATCATCTTTTCTATTTGGCAGTGTGTAGATAGTTGTGTATATCAGAATTTATCCCCTAGGAGGATCGAGACATTGAAGTGCAAAAAGATCTTGATTTAGTTTATCAAATTAAGCATCGTCGATCATTATCACAAACTGACAACTAAAACTTCAAACATAGGTTTCTCCTTGGCTTCAAGCTGGTCAAGCTGTCAGTCTTTGTATGTATCACGGTTACAGGCCTGCACCAATAGCGTTATAGGGCTAAACATTTAAACATTCAATCCTTATTATGTCTAGAAAAAGACATTGATTGTATCATGGTTTCTACTTAGTGTCTAATCAGACCTGTTAATTTTTTTACTGGTTTTTCTTCCATCTTGATTTCAGGAGCTTTTCATCCCAACCACTCAGACTGTCAGCCTACGACAATGAAGTAACCGCACAAAAACGGAAAAAAAAGAATAAGCTCTGGTTAACTGCTCTACTACGCCTGAGGTTCAAAAAATAACATTGGCGCCAAGAAGGTGTAAAGTTCAAATATTCTTTTTGCCATTGTTTTTTTTGCTTTGCACTACCAAAGGAAGGTAAACGCTTCATCCTATACAAATATCACTCCCGAAGAAGGATACAGAATGGATTGGCCAAATCTTTTGAAAATGAAGGAACAACATAAATGAAAGTGAATTCATTTTTCCGAAAAACTCTTTGAATGATGACAACTGTTCCTAACTTCAAGATGTTTTTCGTTCTGACATCGTTCAACATTTTGGAGGGCAAACCAATTTCTTCTTCCCATCTTTGATGTTAACACAACATTCCAGTCGACTCATTCTACGGCCTTTAGATGTAATCTGCAATATCAATAAGGAAAGAAGATCTTTCGCATCAGTCTTTTTCTCCGGTTGTTCCAAGCAAAAGAGACTCTCTTTCCATACGGAAAATACATATTACCTCTGAAGAACGCTGTAAATTGATTCGATCAAAACAGGGTGATAACATCAAAGATGGGAAGAAATGTTGGATTGTCAATGACTCTTCTCGATGCTATAGACGATTTGAAATCATCCCTATACATTAGATGAGTGGTTTTGAAACCTAAAAACTTTTATAGAAGAAGTATTCTGGCGGACCCCTATTTTCAACGTTTAGATTTTAGACTGTGATACAATAATAGGCAATTTTTATACATTAAAGAATCATATCTATTCTAAAAAGATTGCATTTATTTCACTTTCAATACTTGGTACGGATCAGTGTGTAGTATTGTGTTTTTTGATAGCTGTGCAATGGATGATGATGTTTCTCAGCCAACAAAGTTCGAAGTGCCATATTTAGAGGGAAAACCTTGCTGCAGACCCCCGATCATTATTTGTGGGACACCTACTGGTCCACGGATCCCAGTTTCGAAACCTCAGCATCAGGTGATAAACTTTTCCCATTGTGTCTATGAACTTGAATCCTTTTTCACAGTTTTTTGAGATTACACTTATCAATACAATGGCCACAATGAATGGCAAATGAGACGGGCAATTCTCCTGAAAGATCTTTTCATAATTACCTCCCTTCCAGATTCTCCTTCGGCAGCCAAGTTTATTCTCTCTAGTTTTCAGTTTCTCTTCCCCTTTCTTTCCTCTGTACAACTTTCCTCTCCTTTCACTTATCATCTCACTATTCTCTCTTTTCTTTTCTTATCTCTCTCTCTCTCTTTTTCTGTTTCGAAACACAATCATCCACTCTCTTTCCTTTTTCCATGTTCTTCTTCCTCCCTCGTGCTTATTTCCGTTGCTTTTCTTTTTTTTTTCCTTTTCTTATTATTACCCACCCCACTTCCCGAAAGTAGGGTGTTTTTATGAAACCTTTCGTAAGCTTGAATATTGTAGAGCGAAGAAACAATCACTACTGATTCAAATTGGCGGGAGGGGGGTGGGGGGCTTCCCAGATCCCAAAAATATTTTTTCTTCAATGTCTGTCAGTTTTACTCCCTTACAAGCTCTCCCAGGATCTCTGAGACTTTTGGACACATCTTTCCCTTCGATGCCCGAAAACAAATCGAGGTAAAAACACAGATGCTCTTAGACAGGTCAAATCGAAAGTGACTTGAAGTCAACTAAAAGTGAAAGGGCGTAAAGCAACTTTTGTATAGCAAGGGTTAATTGCCTGTTATCGGCCTCCATCTACGCATTACCCCCCCCCCTCTCTCTCTATCCGTCTTTACCACCACTCATGTCTCTTTCTTCCTCCTTCTCTCTCTCTCTCTCTCTTTCTCTATTTCTAATCTTATCAGTATTGTTTCCTGCCTTGTCCAATGTTTCTCTACTCAAGGGTTAACAATTCTGTTCTCATATTTACAACACTCCCAACACGACTGCACCCAGTACCCGATCCCCTCCGCCCAACAAAATATTTACTCTCGCTCCGAACGTCATGAAAAGCAATTTTCAAAGTTCGGGGCACGAGAAGCTGAACCAACGGAAAATGGCAACTGGTCTACGTTTCTGGTAATTTCCTCTCTCGAAACAAAATTAATCTTTTATGATGTAAGCTCGTGAGCATGGGCGTAAATAACTGGAACTTCAAATATACGCAGAGAGAGCTGCCTATTGTGATCTCTTCGAGACAGAGTCTTTCATATTACGATATCCAGCTGATAACATTAGGCAAACGATATGAAAATTTGAACAATTTTCAATAATTGTTATAAATTTACGACCATTATTAAATATCAATCGTTTACCTCTTCCAACCTCGTTGTCGGAGGTATATGTAATCATTCGTGTCTATCTTTCTGTCCGTCTTAAGAACTTTGCAACAAATTTCAATGATATTTTGTGGAAGGATTGGCCATGGTCTAAGAGATAATCTAAATGATGGGTCAGATTCAAGAATTATTCTACAGTTACCTCTACTGTATCGTAGCAATATATAAACTGATATACATTCATTTTCTTGTAGCAATGGCGTTGGAAGAGGTATGCTCTCTCTGGGTGCTTTCTATTTTAGTTATCTAATTAATTGTCAAAAAGAATTTTACATTTTATACAATTGATATTTATCATTCATTTTCAATCCATTCATGATTAATGTTTCTCAAAAAGCTTTAGGTCACGTATTAATCCTAAATCATTTTCAGATTATACTTTGATATTCGACAGCTGCATCGTAACAGGGGATCTGAGGGAATTTTGTCAGTTATATATATTTTCCTTCTGGTTGACTCTTCGCCCTCTCCATTTGTCATCCTGGTTTTATTTGTCACCGTTCTACGTCATCAGCTGTAAGACCGTCGTGGAATATAACGCTGTTGATTTCTGCTCCTATCCTTCCTCCATGATAGATTGACAAGAGGATAAGAGAGAAAAAAGTACATGAAAAAATTATTATATCATTGAATCGTTACATACACTGTGGAATGGTCGAGCCAGGATTTTAAAACTGTTAGTTACAGATTCATCAGATGTAATTTCAAACATGTTCTCCCTTAACACCAGTCCTTGATTGTTCATACCTAGCCATATGCTTTCACAATATTTTCACCCTTCTCATACCACTTTACCACTCCCAACTTCTGCTTTAAATGAAATAACCTATAATTATACAGTGGGATACAGTAAGCGTACTCAACCTACGCACAAATCAGATTCTGCAGGCCTAGCCTACGTAAGAAGTTTTTACTGTTTCAAAAGTATACCTTTTGTAGTATTCGGCCCCCTGATTGAAGAATTAAAAAAATACTTATAAAAGTCGAACATTACGCAAGTATATACGGTGGTTTTAGAGGTAACTTTGAAGTGCTCGTCAAGAATCCTTTGTAGATAAGTTTCTTTTAACTCTACACTTTTGGATTCAAGCTGCCATGCTGTATCCGGCATAATACCTGCTGTGGTTAACGAGTATTAAATGTGATTCGAACTTCGTCTGTTGAGGGAGGTTGAGAGAATTTTTTTTCAAAATGAAAGTAAATGTGTTTTGTCAGATAGTGCTAGGAGACAAAATGACATAAGAAACAATTTTTCGTTGTGAAATCCCCTATATTTTTTGTAGCATATGCTCTCTTTATCTCTCACCCCCTCACTCTCTCTCCCTCTCATATATATATATATATATATATATATATATATATATATATATATATATATATATATATATATACAATTCATCATCTACATGACACATGTACACTATACAATTAGATATGCTCGAGTTGGAAGTGTGAGCCTTAACACTTACATGTTGGTTATTCAGTTGCCTAAGCACCCCATCTCTGGCACATCTCGGGCATCACTCCCACGACAGGATAGAATATATATATATATATATATATATATATATATACATATATATATATGCAAGTTTGTGCGTGTGTGTTTCTCTGTGTGTTACAAGTTATCATTTGTTGTTTTGTTTTCAGTCTGATTCATGGACGCTTCATAAAGGAAACTCTGTGTGTGAGTGTGTGTGTGTGTGTGTGTGTATGTGTATGTGTATGTATGTGTGTGGGATCTAATGTCCATGGACTCTCCACTCCGGAAACTTCGACCTATCACTCAGATGTAACCCGACACTGCTCGACAGATCTATGCACAAATAGGAGACGGCAGCGGACAGCCGGATGCTCTTCTTACAAAACGATCGTTCACTATTGTAAATACTTTATTGGACTCTGAATAATTTCTGGTGACGAACAAATAAGAGCGGGCACTTGATTAGATTAGGTCGCCATATTGACTGCTTTGACGTCATCGGCAAAGATGTGCGGACAAACAGAATTGGACTTCGTAAAAGACAATTTACATCAAATACTAACGAATTTATTGCATTTATATCTATTTGCTTAAATATCTCAGCTAGTCCGTATCTATGTATCCATGTATACATCCATCTATCTATCCATATATCTATCTGTTTCAGTCTTTTTTAATCTATCGATGTGTCTTTCGGCTAATCCATCTGTTTGTGTCTTCCATAATCTATCCAAGCCATATCTGTTTCAGTTCTCTCATATCTCTCTCTTTCTCCCAAACAGCTCAAACCAATATCAGTCTGTTTATATGTATCTAAATACATTAATAATCTCTTTCTCTCTCTTTCTCCCTTTCTCTCTCTCTCTCTTTCTCTCTATCTCTCTCTCTACCGGTGGCTGTTTAGCATAATAGGAAGAGCAACGCTACATTGAAGTGAAAACTCCATTAGTCGCTAGTTCGATTCCTGCTGCGGCCTCATTTTCTTTAATTGTTCATTCGATCTACGATGTCTAGGCTAAGTGATATATTAACAATGTAATAACGAGAGATCATTCAAGATAAGAGGTTTATTAGGTTTAAAATAATCTAAGATAAGAGGTAACATAACACAATTTAAAATTGTTCATCTATATTCATATTCATATATATATATGTGTGTGTGTGTGTGATACATATGAATATGAATAAGTATATATCACTAGGCCAAGACATATATACAAATAGAAAATTATAAATTGCATCGTATTATATTGAACTGCTTATTTGGAAAGATCTCCTTTCATTACAGAATATTAAAAAATGGCCGCCTTCAAAGTTCATAGAAAAACTGGTAACAATCTCTTTCTTTCTCTGGATGGTTTATATATACATGATTCAATCTAGTTGACAAGATTATACACCCCAAGATGATAAACTTTCACTTTCTGATACTCTAAAAGCACTAATTTGAATGTTCCTTTAAAAAGTCAAATACCAGATACCTTCAGAAATCCTCGATAAACTTCAATGAAATTTTGTGAGAGAATGACACAAGGTTACGAGAAAATATGTTGAAATTTGGGTGGATCAAGCGGTATTTTTTCTATATTTTTTCATTTTCTTCCATATATTTATGTATACGCTCAGCACTGTTCACGCATTATCCCCAATAGTTCTCAAAAAGTTCCAATGGAATTTCGTGGAACGCTGGGAGATAGGTCACGGAAGTAGTGATTAAATCTAGGGTGATTGAGGAATATTTCTGCGACAGAGAAATGTTTTTTTCATGGAATCATACATATGTACACACATATATATATACTCATATCTGTATGCAAATTACTCTTGCTGGCAAAGGTATGCACTCTCTAAGTGCTTTTTAGTTTTATGTGGTTGTGGTTTGCTTACAATGTAATTACGATCATTACACTTCGAGATGGGCAGCGTGATCGGGCCATAAATTAGAGACACGTAGGGAGACAAAAATTGAAAAAATTGTTTCGCCACCTTGGGTGGTACCAATTGTGAGATTATCAGTGTTGGCTCCAGGACTAGTATGAAAATTCTGTTGAAGAAAAGAAAGATCAAAGCAGGAAGGAGAGAGAAAGTATAAGAAGAAGCAATTTAGAAAGTTAGACTTGCGATGTGGAAAACAAAAACAAAGGAACTTATGAATCACCCCCAACCATATGTGCTGGGTTGTAGGTGATCAATTAGAAAGATGTTAGGCTGTGATCAGTAAGTATAGGTCTGAATTTAAAAAAGAATTAGCATAAACTTGAATTGTAAATCAGTCCACCTCTAACCTCTAACCTATAATGGAGAGGAATTTCCAAATAGCAACACATGAAAGCTTCACCGTTCTCATTGAGGGGAAGGTGTAGGTATGTGCAAAATTTTAGTTTCGACTATGAACAATAAGACCTCTCTATCATGAGCGTCGTGGATTTTCTGAATTTGTCTAGTTCGTCTCACCATCGTGTATTTTGCCGGCCACGGTTTCGCATGTGACCTATGGGGATGCATATCGAGTCATGAAGTCTATCACGTGTTTGCCATTCTTGCAAATAGACCAGCCCACAGCCATGTTGGAACACACGAATAACCTAAACCCAGCAACAGTGATTAAACCGCTCTGTTGTAGATAGCAGTGATTAAATAAACACTGGATATTATCTGAAAACTGCAAGGCGCCATTATAAACGTTGAGCCACTCTTCCGAATAAGCCTGTTATTCATGATATCGGATAAAAGGATCGTTATTTCACATTATTATATAAGGAATTATACGAATTATGCGTAAGTGCAATCGATTATTGGTAAATTAACAGAAAGTATCCCCCACTATTCGAAAGTGTGCTTCACACCACTTTCTCGCTTTTACGAAAAAAAGGTGAAAGGGGAGAATAACATTGTAGCAAACCGTTGTAGAGGCAGTGCATGCCCCCTTTCTCTCTATCGTGAACACAGTCTGCTGCAACCTATACAACCCTAACCGCAGACGACTCAGCCTAAAATACCATCATCATTTTTCGAGGGTCTGAAAACGCTCAAAATATTCCCACATTTATGGTAATTGCTCTTTCGTTTTACGCCATTCCGGCTTACAGAATATTTTTATTGGAAAGCTCTACCTTTTAGAATAGCAGAGGACGTAGGACACACACACACACATACGTACATACATACATACATACATACATACATATATATATATATATATATATATATATATATATATATGTATATATATATATATATATATATATATGTAAGTGTGACAGATTATCTGATATCCGGAAACCTAAGCTGAGCTCCCCATGGCCCCTTCCTTTACTAGATGGAATAAAGTGATGTCAAATAAGAGGAACATATCTTTGTATTATGTATAATGTACTGCATGTGGACCATATGCTACACGTATACCATTAGATCATATGAATACAGCCCTTCTATTCATTTGGCAAAAGGTTTTATCCTTTTTTACAGGTGGGTGAGTTTATATGTTCGTATGTTCCAGCGCTCCTGGCCATACTATTTTGTTTACAGATTTGACAATTGTCATCAATACTCCTCTAGATCACTTCTAAAAATGATTTTTTTTGTGGGGTGAAAACCTCTTTGACCCTTCCTGAGCCTTATTTTGACAGGTATAGTTTAGAGTAAAAAATATCTTTGCAATGTGTATAACGTATTCCATATATATCAGGATGTTTGTAGATGTTTTTACTCTATTTTAGATGGATTTTTATACTTCAAATTGTACCGCTATGGTTGTTTATTTATTGACTGTGACTGCAAGTTTTCTTTACATTCGAACCTTGAAAAACTTCTGCGTGTAAATCAACAGATCGAATTGATATTCCAGAAAAATACAGAAATGTCATCCAGAACTGATTCTTGGTTTGATTGAAATTACCCGGATTTCCTGGCGCCGTCTGTCAAATTCGTCCTTTCGGCAAAAAAGTCATTCTTTAACCTGTGTGCAACTCTAAACGCGAAGCATGAAGTCGTTTTCTTTACAATTGAATCAGCCACCAAGCTCTGAACAAAGACTTCTCATAGTGCACAAAATTCGCTTTGAAAAATCAGTAAGATTTGAGAAAATATCAAGAATTATTAACAATACTGTTAAATTCCAATAGAATTAATATACACACTACTTGTAGCGAAGCATACCATAAGTAACCATAACCATAAATTCAATGATGTGCCTACCATCCGTACGTCCATATCTATAATTTCCGAAGTAGTAGTGGCATTACTAGTTGTGGTAGTAGTAGCTGGAGGAAGAGGTGAAGATAGTTCAACCAAAGGTCTACCTATTGAAAAACATTTAGTAAGTTCAAATTGAAGTAAGTGAACAATTTTTATCAATGTGTGGATGTTTTATTTGATGAATAGCATTAAAAGGGTATATATAACATTTTTAGCAATAATGTTCGCTGGAAATTGACAAATATAGCCGATTTTAGCTATTATTGAAGACACTTTTAGTGATTGATAACGAACGATACTTGGGAACATCGTAAAAAAGCTTGATACACCATCAATTGATGACATCACACCTCTTACGACATAATAGCAGCTAGTAAATAATAAATACACCCTCCTTCCTCCTTTTTTTTTTTTTTTGTTTAACATAAAAGGACCAACCAACGGACTGATAGACCGATCAACAGACCAACCGAACGAACGAAAAGCGTCTTATAGCGAGGTGTGGATACATCTAAAAACTGGTTTTATTATAAGGCATTCTTTGTAGTGCCGACATTGTCTTGAAATGTACTAAGCTCAGCTCACTATGACAAAGGGCAAAAGCTATCAAAATAGAGCAAAGATTATCGTGATTCGTCCAAACAAGGACTACAAAACAATGAGCGAGATACGCAAGACATGTGCAATCAACCCGAGGACTTCCCAAAAGTAACCCCGTGGGAGGTGAAAGAAGCCATTAAACAGACGAAAAAAGGAACTGCCCCAGTGAGCACACAACATCACTATCGACCTACTCCGAAAAGCGGGTAAAACCATCACTAGGAAACTGGCCGTCCTTTTCAATTTGTGTCTAAAACACAGTAAAGTCCCAGACAATTGGAACACTGCTATCATAATGCTTTTATATAAAAAAGGAAACCCAAAAGACCTCAACAACTATAGGCCTATAAGCCTACTCAACTGTGTATACAAACTTTTCATGAAGATCATCACCAACTGAATCACAAAAACACTCGATGAAAACCAGCCACGTGAACAAGCTGGCTTTAGAAGAAGCTACTCGACCATGGACCACCTGCACTCGATAAATCAACTGAAAGAAAAAGCAGCAGAGTATAGACTACCACTTGCCGTAGCATTTATCGACTTCAAAAAGGCGTTCGACTCAGTAGAAATCCCTAAGGTCATGGAGGCCATCAGTCAGCAAGGTGTAGATCCAGCATATGTTGAAGTACTGAAACATATATACAATCACGGCAGCTCCTTTATCAGGTTACATAAAAACTCTGACCCCTTTCAGCTCCAGAAAGGAGTAAGACAAATTGATACCAGCTCACCTAAACTCTTCACAGCCTGCCTCGAGATGATCTTCAGAAGGCTAGACTGGGAGAGTAAAGGAATTAAAATAGACGGCGAGTATCTGAGCAACCTCAGATTTGCAGACGATATAGCCCTTTTCGCAGAGAACCTACACGACCTCCAACTAATGATAGATGAACTAAATGAAGAGAGCAAGAAAGTCGGCCTACACACGAACTTCAGCAAGACGGAGAACATGTGCCACAACCACACCGGGGATAAAAACACTAATATCAAAATCGAGGACACACGACTGGAGGAAGTAGACCACTACATCTACCCAGGACAACGAATCTCCATGAGACCCTCAAAGGAAGAAGAAATCAAGCGAAGAATCACACTACGATGGCAAGCCTTTGGCAGAGCTAGCTCAACCTTCAAAGATAATAAGATCCCATTAATCCTAAAAAGAAGGGTGTATAACCAATGCATCCTCCCAATAGTCACTAATGGAGCTCAAACAAGTAACCTAACAGAGAGACAGACGTGTAAATTGAGAACCATGCAACGTGCACATGAAAGAATAATGCTGGGTCTCACATGGAGAGACCACAAGACAGCACAGTACATCCGAGAAAAGACAAGAGTCAGGGACATCATAGAATCCATTAAAAATCTCAAATGGCGGTCGGCTGGCCATGTTGCAAGAATGGCAGACAATCGATGGACATCACGACTCACAACATGGATTCCCTGAGACCACATGCGCAACCAAGGCCGGCAAAATGTTATATGGAAAACGAGCTAGACAAGTTCAGGAAGTATTGGCTACGTGACGCTCATGATAGGGAAGTGTGGCAAATCCTGGGGAAGGTCTATGTCCAACGACGGACGCTAAAAGACTGATGATGATGATGATGATGATGATGATGATGATGAATCTACCAAGTAGAGGTGGTCTGTTTGCCTTCGAAGTCAGTGCACTAAATCTCAGTTCATGAACACCCACTTTTTGGCACCGTTGGTATACGTTAAAAAAAAAAACTATTCCAACCAGGCAGTCAATACGTTTTAACATTGTCTTTTATAGTTCTTAAGCAAAGAAATACCGACTCTGTCTCGAATGTTCCAGTCGCTACTGGCAGCAATTTTCTTTCCACTGCGTCAAGATGGAGGCGTTTCCTGTCATTTTCTCACCTTGGCGGTAATTTTTGTAGTTCTTGATGATTTTCAGCTGAAGTCTTTTGATCTATGAAGCTGAATAGCGAGGCTCATGAATTCAGCAGGGACACAAAAAAAATAATTGGAGGAATGAGAAAAAGTTCATATTAAAGAAATCACTTCTTGAAGTTTTTTTCAACAGTTACATATATATATATATATATATATATATATATATATATATATATACGCATGCTTATAAATATATACATTTACACACACACTCACACACATATATATATATATATATATATATATATTCCTATAATCCCTATGATATGTACACATATGTATAAATATATATACTTTTATACATATACAACTGTATAAACATATGTGAATGCATATATATATATATATATAAACTGGTGTAGGTGTAAACACAAAAATGAACTTACACACACATACATATATATATATATATATATATATATATATATATATATATATATATATATATATGCGTAAACTCCCACACACACAAATTGATAAGAAATGGGTGTATAATCTATCAGAAATAATCATAGATAGTGTTATATTATTTTGCAACTCTGATTGAAATGATCTCCTGTTATCACACACTGAATGTATCATTTGATCTAGACAACGTAAACAGAACAAACAAGTTAAAGAAAATAGGGCTGCTGCAGGAATCGAACCTGCGACCAATAGGGTAATTGATTCAAAGTGGCGTGGCTTATTATTCCTTTCGATGTCTAATAGTACTCGTTGCACACCGAGTTTAGGCTTAAAACTTTGGGTAGGCAACGATGCATTTTTTCCTATTTCATTCATTCATTCATTGCATATATATAAACGGGGTCATTACAGGAACAATACAGGAGGCTACACAAGGAACAGTACATAGTTGTAAAACAGACAAAATATTTACATAGACAGTGCTTTGTGAAGGATATGTTCGGGGCCGGTGAAGACAATTTTTTGTATCTCATAGATGCTTTGGTTTCCTGATATTTTACCTACATAATGATCGGCATCTTTTTGTTTTACTCAAAGAGAAGCTATTACAATAGGCATTACTATAGTCTTGAGTTGCCGCGTTTTTGTGATTTCGATTTCTCTGTACTTGTAAAGTTTTTCAAACTCTTTTACAGATGTTTTTGTCTGATGGAATGGTCATATCAATCAATAGTCATCCCTTTTTCTTTTTCTGTTCTTAACGATTATGTCTGGGCGGATGGCTTTGATAGTTCGATCCGGGTGTACTAGAAAATCCCATAATATTGTCACTTCTTGTGTTTCAGTAACAGGTTCTGGATGATGTTCATACAAATATAATGTGTTGAGTGCCATAGTGATTACAGACTATCCAGTGAATGTACTGGCACACTCTATTCTTCCTAAGTCTGTATTTATTTGGTGCTAGAACAGGACATCCAGGTATGATGTGGTCAATAGTCTCAGCTGCAATGTCACAGAACCTGCAGCTGGAGTTTTTGAGAACGTGGGCTTGGTAGTTCCTGATAAGAAGGCTCTGGTCTTGGACAGCAAAAATGGAGCCCTCTGTTCTGACTTGTAACCCAGAGCGCCATAGCCATAATGGGTTCTGTTATTATCTACATCAGCATCTTGGGTGTGAATTGGTTATTGACTGTGTAGGAGTATCTGTTCCAAGTGATATTTAACATTGATAGTCCTTGTCACTTGGATGTAATTGTTTTGCTTTTTTTTTGCAACCTTTGTTATCGCTTGTGTCTGTTGTCGGTCATGTCTCGTTTCGAAATGCCTTGGATTCTCTCACAACCGAGTGATTCCTTTTTGCTGCCCCATGGTTTTCCACCAGATTCAAAATCCAGTCGTCACGCAAGAACGTAGGCCAATGGTTAAAGCTTTGCATGTCATATCTAACTGGATCATACCTCTACTACCTTCTTCTGTGAAGAGGCAGTGTCGATCTACGTCTGCTTTTGGGTAACGTATTCTGCTATTCTGTGAGGAGTTTCCCTATTTTAGCGTCCTTTTTGCGTATGTCAGTTATGTTGCAGTCAATGATGTTGAGGTTGTACTGTACTACTGGTATTATCCAAGTGTTGATGGTTTGGATGAAGCTCTTCAGGTTCAGAGCAGCTTTAAGGATAGCTCGATCCCTTCGGCGGTACTGATTCTTCTTCTTCTTCTTCTTCTTCTTCTTCTTCTTCTTCTTCTTCTTCTTCTTATTATTATTATTATTATTATTATTATTATTATTATTATTATTGTTGTTGTTGTTGTTGTTGTTGTTGTTGTTTGATATGATTTTCAAGTGAAAAAAAAGGAATTTCAGTTGGCTCCAACTTATCTTAAAATTATCATTTGAAAGAGACGATTGAGACTGTGTTAAAACGAAAACAAAACAAAAAAAGTCAAAAAAATGTATCATTTGATGAGGCGGTTTTATCAAATTGATTTGCTTCTTCCCGAACTAGTTATGAGCTCAGCAAATGGAATAAGATTCATGATACGACTGAGTTGGTTTTTTTGTTACAATAGCCTCTGGTGATGATACAGAGATAACTGACCGAAAACAATACGTCATCTTCATAAAGGTTATATCTTTGATCTTGGATCAAAATGAAATGAGTTACAGGTCAGTATGAAAGCATCAGTCGAATGAGCCTGAAGCACAGGAGGTTTTTGCTACCACAGTGGAAAAGAATTTGAATCAGTAGTATACATGTCTTAGCATAGTATCTGAAAAGATGACGAGATCATTTATGTATGAATTGGTACTTCTGCCTAGGATCAGAGTATCTTTGCACTGAACCTAGGACCAAAGTGTCGCTCAGTTGGCTCTGTCTAGGATCAAAGTTCGCTTTCGTGCACTTCGATGCAGAAGTTGAGTATGTGCACTCATTGAAAAGTGTTGCACATGAATTTATATATATATATATGTATATATATATATATATATATAGTGAGAAATTAGATGAGAAATTATATATATATATTTATATATATATATATATATATATTTAGTACACATTGCGTTTTACTTGTGGATCCTTGTACTTTCAGATACTACCACTGAATTGAATAGATTGTACGACTTTATCGCATTGCAGATCATTTTCTCTGGAAAGGTTCCAAATTTGATATTGCTGGATGCTTAAAATGGTGTGTGAAAATACATCATCGCGCTAATTAGCTGTGACAGGGTATGTGTTATTGAGCATGTAATCCGGTTGTAAGCCGCACGATTATCTCAAACTGGATTAACAGTCGTAATCATCGATTCAACAAACAAATAAACAAGCTCACGCAAATAGAAACTCTCTCTCTCTCTCTCTCTCTCTCTCTCTCTCTCACACACACACACACACACACACACTGGGGCTATCTTTCGAGGTCGAGGAAGACAGCGTTACACTGAATGTAGATGTCAGTGCATGAATTTGTTCTAAGTGTATTTGCTGTTGCATTTGAAGAATCACACGATACTTCACAAATGGCAAGGAAATCAAGACGATTGGAACTGAAGGATCTGATATATCGACTGTGAAAAGCCGCTACCTTTTGTGATTACACCCATTGAATGAAAGTAAGAGATAAATAAAGATATAATTACATTTTTATTACATCCGTCTGAAACTGTTGTTTTGTAAGAGAATAGAAAATGACATCTGTTTTCCTTGGTTGTCAGACTCAAAACAAATAATCACATTTTGATTATATCCGTTAAAAACCGATGTTTCTTAAAAGCCCTGAAAATGACGTCCATTTTCTTTGATTGTCAGACTAAAAACACACCAATACACACAAGAAAAACACGATACGGTATTTGTATGCCAAACGACGTCTTTACAGGAGAATAGATTGATCTGTCCTTGGTTTGGGTTCATCGAAAAACAATGTTCTCAGCCGAAACGGAATCGGTAGAATGTTTTCTTCGTGTTTCCTTCTTTGAGGGGGGTATTGTTTTCATGTGATGGCTTCAAAGATCATGTGTTTGTTTGGGGTTTTCTTTCAATTTTATCTAAAAGTGTGTTTTGTTGTGTTATGTAGTATTTTGAGTGTCACAATTTTCCCCAAATCATATATATATACATATATAGATATATAAATATATATTTGTTGTGTTGATGTGAGGTGATTCAAACATGAAACAGCCAACAATTTCCTCCGTAACGTTGCAGGTTTCTCTAGAAAAGATGGATAGCAACCATCAAGATGCATCAAAACATGCCCACGTGATAATAAAATTATTGTGTTTCTCTTCAACTTCTAATCGTTATTTCCATCACCATATGTATAATATTCGGGACAGAAAACGCCCGACGTGTGTTTCTTGGTTTTTACATACATGTATGTGTGTGTGTGTGTGTGTGTATTTGTGTGTGTGTGTGTGTGTGTGTGTGTGTGTGTGTGTGTGTTCGTAACGATTAGCACGTCCGACTAACACGTGCTGGGTTCCATTCCCATTATGAAGGAAGGGTGTGGACATTGTTTACTCTCTAAACTGTGTGATAAGGGCAGAGGTATTCCTTCGATTGACTTTCATCCTGTGGCAGCGTGGTTTTAAAAACTTGCAGGTATAAAATCCTGTATACGACCGCACTTCTGACTTGCAAAGATCACTAAGCAGATGCATGCAACGGAAACAGAGACTTCGTCGCAGGTCGTCATATTCCGTTTCAGTTGTCACACTTTACCTAATAATCAAACTCACTTAAAAAAATGATAATGAAATGATAAAAACGCTTTTCCAATTTCGAATTAACTTGCTCTCAATATTTTTCAATTGATTGGGCATCAGAAGCCTCCACATACCAACATACTTTTAAACAAGCAATAGGATATTGAATATTTGTTTCTCACCTTGTAATTCTTTGGAAATGTCACCAATCGCCTGCATCGAACTCCGATAGGAATGCTGGGTCGCTGAGTTCAAAAGGGCATTTCAATCACGCTCTGTCAGGATGACTCTTGATTCTAAGGAAATTTTGATCAGATGAATTTCCTGGTCATTTGCCGGATCCATTCATCCTAAAAACAAAACTTTACTAGAAAGCGCTAAATTAAAAAAAAAAAGAAAAAATAACTCAAAATCACCAAAAATGGCAAAAACACATATGAAGGGCGCTGAAAATGCTCAAAAACACATCGAAGTTTGCGAAAGTGTATACGGACACCCGAGCTAATTTAGCGCTTTTTCGCACTGCTAAAACGAGAAATGCACTAAATTTAGTACGAAATGCGCTGAATTGGTATCACTACACACACACACACACACACACACACACACACATCAACTCAAATCAATCTATCTATCTATCTGTCTATCTATCTATCTAGGTGAGTGTGTCTGATTTAATGGTTATCTATGTCCGGAATCCTTCTGGTATAAACCATTTGGCCTCTTTTCAAAGGTTAATCAAACGACCTCAATTGAAGCAAACAATCCTTGCTGCCGGGGGTCAGCCTATGGTAATCAGTGAAAGATAATATCGGCTTACATAAGTTATTCCATTGATAGCACTGAGTAAGGCATCAATTTTCCTGGCCTCACCTCACTGCACCTCGTTTAGCCAATTTCTCCGTGCGTCTGATTTTTGTTCGAACTTGCACTGTAAATGTATGTGTTGCGAGAGTGTTTTTTTTTCTCCAATAATTGAGTACATCATTTGTTTTACTTGTCGAATATCAGTTTATGTATTTTAAAATATATCAGTTTTCTCCGCCTCACTTGCCTGATCATACTTTCATTCACAATTTTCTTCTTCTTTAATTCTGCTATAAGAAGTAGGTAGAAACAAACAAACCAAATATTCTTAATCTAGAGTTGCGTCAATTTTTTTCTCCTTTTGTTTTTTCTTCTACCTCTAAATCTCAGTTTCTTTAAATTGCAATGATGCTTTTTTCTCTGTCCCAATAGTTTCCTTTTCTGGATATCTATCCTTTTTGAAACAAGAACGCACTGACGAGGATAAAAATAAACATTGGAATATTTAGAAGAAAACGAACACGAATTCTTCGGTATGATATAGGTTGCCAGCAAAGATAATGATGTATCATTAATGGGCACGCACGCACATATGCAAACACTCAAAAATACACATATATACATATATTTATATATAAATATCTATATACATATAAATATATATGTATATATATATATATATGTATATATATATATATATATATATATATATATATATATATATATATTTATGTGTGTGTGTACACATATACATATATATTACATACATATACACACACACATATATTTATTACATATATACACATAGATATTACATATATATATATATTACATATGTACATACATATATACACATATTACATATATATATACACGCATATATATACATATATGTAATATACAAATATAAATACTTATATAATATAAATACATATATATGTATAATTGATAATGGTGTCATCCTCGGACAGCAGTTTCGTAGTATTAAATATCTTCAATGTGGCTATAGATTATCCAATATCCCTTCAAATACCTCGAAGTAAGGTCGAAACCCTCGCTTCAGACCCAGAGGCAGATGTTCTACCCCTATCTATCTATTTCTTTCTCTCTCTCTCTCTCTCTCTCTCTCTATATATATATATATATATATATATATATATATATACACACACATATATATATGTATATATATATATATATATATATATATATATATATATATATATATATATATATATATGTATGTATGTATGTATGTATGTATGTATGTGTGAGTGTGTGTGTATATATATAGATATATAAATAATTAATGATAAAGATATTCTTTCATTACTTACAACAGACTGTTTGATGTATTCATAATCGCCAGGTAAGATTTTTTTTGTATTTTGATAAAGAGGAACATTGATAATTGTTTAAATACACTCTTTTTTCTGAAAATAATGAGCTTTTTAAAACATATTTATAGTATGATAATGTCAAACATCTGTATGTAATTTTATTGTATTATCAAGAACCTTTGAGAGATTTAAAAGTGTCCATCATACGAGTAGGAAAATGGTGCCTATGTAGATAAAAATATCGATAGAATGATACGATATTATACAGATTAGACAAAAAATTCAAGTGTGCCAATAATCATACATCATAATCATAATCACTATATATATATATATATATATATATATATATATATATATATATATATATATAGTTAATTAGTTAGAAAGGTAAATTTGAGATTACGAGATCAGATGAAAATAAGATAGTTATCAACACAATGTTATTGATAAGAAAATATATCTCTATGTATATGCGCACATACAGAGAGAGAGAGAGAGAGAGAGAGAGAGAGAGAGAGAGAGAGAGAGAGAGAGAGAAAGAGATGGAGAAAATATGAACAAACCGTAAAAGATAAGAACAAAGATCGATGAATATACTTATACGTGTGTAGGAAGATCCATCAGACTGAACTAGATAGATAGATAGATAGATAGATAGATAGACAGATGAATAGATGCATTCAATAATCGACAAACCATAGCATCAATATTTGAAATTGAATCGTAGAATGAATATGGTCAGATTAAATTCTAATTATGACATCACTGGTGTTTTTCACTGAAGAAAATCTAAAATAGAGTATAGAAATTCAGGAGAATCTAGCTGTTATTAATAAACCTATCAAAATAGGGCCCCCATTTTATTTCAAAAGTCAAACATTCCTAGAAGGGGTTTAGTGGAGTACTAATGCCAATTTCAAGCCTCAGGACAGAACGGTATGGACAGCATATTAGAATTTGCTCGAAATTCGTTGCTATATATATATATATATATATATATATATATATATATATATATATATATATAGCCAGCAGCACTAGAACATAAAATCATAAACATACACACAAACGAACGCAGGTATAAAAAGGATAGACCTCTTCATCATCTTTATTGGTCAATAGATAGATAGATAGAAACTATTTCGGCAGGTAAACTGAAATAACTGAACAAGCTTACAGACTGATGGATAGGAAGAAATTACAATTGATCGATGAATAGATAAATATACATAATAATGAATTCGCCTTTCACTCATATCATGTACACGATGGAAACTTCCACAGTCGGTCTCTTCATCTCTCATCTACTTTCAACTAACTGCAAATTTCAACATGCCGGTCGACCTAGCAGCTGTGCAAAATATCGGCAGACAATCGACTACACAAAAATATGGAAACCAAGTCAACGAAGACAACAAAGCAAGCAAATAGAGGAAAGAAAAAAACAAAGACGAGCAAGATTAGCTGCTGAACGACTCAAACTCAACTTCATCTTCTATTTCGACTGAAAATGATTACTGCAATTTCCATATCGTGTAAATAACAGATAAACATATAAAGCATTTAACGTACCTCACATAAATGAATCACTATTGCGCGGGCGTGTACCAGAAATAAATTATCTAAGAAAAAAAATATCTAGAATTATCTTTACAAAAGACCTTTTATCTAACACCATATTTAAAAAATACCAGCACAAGATTTGGACATTGTTTGGCCCAAAATGACCAAAGAGACCGAAAGTACTTTTTTGACAAACAAAAAACTATTTCAAATGATGCCCCGTGTGTCTTCATAGAGATTTGTAAGGTTGTAGCCCCCATATTATAGATTTTTGTTGATGTCTATGATTTGCCTATTTAGCTCAATTAATTAGACTGCCTCCCGGCAAGAAGTTCATACTGCAAGAGGAGAATGTGGGATTTACGTATTGGTTTACGTCATGCATTTGGGTGAGGATTATTCTTGTTAAGTCAGGAAAATGAAGTCCACTCCAAAATTTGGTCAAGAGTTGGACAGAAATCAGAAACATTTTCACCAAACTGCCCGGTTTGCATAAACAGAAGTTGAATACTTTTGGATACCGTTTTACACTGCAATCATGAACATAAGTTATAACTTCTTGCGTAAATATCCTGATACCCATATATCTATCTCTCGATGAATCAATCTGCCAAGTCAATCAATGTAATTAATTACAGGCATGTATACATATGACTATAGATACAAGTATAAACGTATATGTGTGTATACGTGAGTAGGCACATATAATTTGCAATGCACTCAGTGAGATTGTCGTATACAGTCTCAAGTTGACAACTTTGAATGACACAATGAGAGAATTTAGGTGTTAAAGAATATTTTTTCGTTCTTTGAACTCGAAAAAGGACACACACACACATATGTATATATATATATACATATATATATATTTATATATATATATACATACATACATACATATATATATATATATATGTATATATATATATATATATTTGAGTCCGAAAAACCAAAAAAATTATTTCCAAACACCCAAATTCTTCTTCTGTGTCATGCAAAGTAGAATACATACATACATACATACATACATACATACATATATATATATATATATATATATATATATATATATATATATATATATATATATATGTATATGTATATATATATATATGTATATGTATATATATATATATATATATATATATATATATATATATATATATAGCAACGATTTTTGAACAACTAATATTCGTTGCAATGATTAAAACTCACATTTTTGTCTCAATTAAGAGAACCATTTTCCCTTCTAGCTCCGATTTTCTGAGAAAATCCTTCATTAATAGCAAAAAAACTCAAACACTAATCAAATCTGCGAATTTCATCTCTGCAAAATTGGAGGGACCCCTGAAACTAATTAGTCTTGTGTAATTTCCCAACCTTTAGATTTATATTCCCCACCTACTTATTTTTAAATTTCTCTGCCCAACCCCTTTTCAAGACCTTTCAGCTTATTTGACACCCGAGATTGGGAAGTAAGTTTATAGATAGATCAGTATGAAGCCCATGATCAACTATGACAGCGACCAACTGATTTATGTGTGTATTCTCAGATGAGCCAGGGAATCTGGGCTAGATGTTGCTGTTTTTCTCTAAAAGAAAAATTGAAAATTAAAGAACATCGAAAATGTCTCAAACTGGTCTTCACCAGAAATTTTTTCATTGCTCTGAGCAAATTTCCATTCATTTGTGGATGAACCATTCTCCCATGACTACTTTTCCTTCTCAGGCATTAGTAATAAACTTTTACCCCCCATAGTCAAAATTGGAAGTGGCCAGTCAATCGATCAGTATGTATAGGGCGGTTCAAAATTAGCGAACGATTTTGACCACCGTTTCTCTCTTTCTCTTTGTGTGTGTGTGTGTGTGTGTGTGTGTGTGTGTGTGTGTGTGTAATATGGAAGGTTGTTGGATAATCGAGTAGGTAATTTGATAGGTAGATCAGTATCAATCTGTTGATGAATATCTGCTCATGATTGATCATTGCATTAATTCTCTAAATCTAGCGTGGTAATTTGAACTTAAATATAAAACACTCCCTTGGCATAATTAATAATCTATAAGAACCTATGCATATGATTGATTTGTACCTAATACGACTGATGCTTGTTGCATGGTCTTTATCTTTCTGAATATTTTGAAAGCTTAAAATAAAACGTCATTTAACCATAAATATCGAGCACTTTTCCTCGTAAACTTTCCATAATAACATCACGCTGTGGCATACGTCTGATCATTGATAAACATACAATTTTCATGTATAAAATATCCAAGGTGTCATTCCACATAATACACAACAATTTCATTGGATAGTAGCAGCTGTAGTTGTGACCCAGAAGATAAACCTCTTTGTCAAGAAAAAATGAAACGCGTTGAGCGCCACTAAGATTAAAATGTTTTTAATCAAATCAAAAATCAGATTCTGGATTTGAATTGTTATCTTATTTACAACTGAATCGACGTCGAACATATAAAGAGGTTGTTATAAGATAAAAAGAATTCATAATCAGAATTTGCTTTTCAATTCAATTAAAAACATTAATTTTCCGAATGGTGCCTTTACGATTTGGAACCACTCTCTTCAATTGTTATCTTAGAAAGTTTAGCAAGAAAAGCATTCAATATATATGATTAAACGACGCAATATTTTATGCATCTAAAATATTCAGAAACAACAGAACCATACAAAGTTAAAAGCTGATGAAATGTGAAGACATTTTTGAGTTAATCTTCTTCCTGCAAAAATAATTATCGTACAATTACGAGAGATTCAGTATCTATCGATCGATATATCTTATTCAATCTTTTCCTATCTATCTATCTTTTTCTCTCTATTCATAACAATCTATCTTTTTCTGTCATTCATAATAGTGTAGCTATCTACCTGTCTTGTAATAGACCCAAACTAGATTATCTTTGGTCTTTAATTAGACAAACAACAACAAAAAAAAAACAGTAAAAACTAGCATTCAAAATTATGAATCATTCCCCAAATATATATGTTGCTTTTAACATCGTAAATCATGTAGTGGAGACGACAAGATCAAGTTAACTTGAAAATACTATCAGCATATTTTGAATCATAAATTCATGATGGAAAAAATGGACACAAACTAACGAACCAATTACGAAAAAAAAATTTCATTGTTGATTAAACCACTCACTAAAAACTATTTTGCAGGGAGAAGCTTTCAAAAAAATCCTCATGCATTGAGAGGAAGATTTGTGCAACATTTCAAGTTTCTCTTACGAACGCTGGGCGAAGTCCGGATAGATACAAAAAGCGAGACATATAAATAACAGAGCACCTGGATGACCCAAACCCAGCAATAGTGATTAAACCGGTCTGTTTCAGGAAGTGGTAATTAATAAAGGTGTGTTATTTCGGCCAAGCCTCAATGTATACATTCACAACAATGCAGAAAACACAAACGAAATGAAACTATGGTTGTCTACTCTTTAATACAGAATTCCTATCGATATCGGAAACATTTTGATGATAATTTATTCATAAAAAAATATTGCTCATATATATTTAATCAAAATCTTTTTTTTCTTTTTGCTGCGGTTGCTGCAGTCATGGTTGATTTTAGCAGTGGGAGTCAAATTATCTTACTATTTGGGCAACTGATGCTTATAGCAATGTAATTTCACTTTTTCAATCTTATTGATCAACTCGGAGGAAGATTTTAGAAAAATTGAGACATTAAAGAAATCAAGTTCTCTCAACAAAACATTTTCACGAATTTTAGCCTCCAGAACCATAAAACATGACCAAAGTAATGCCTTGTTATTTTGATTGCAAGAAAAATTAGATCCTCCCACATAATGTTCCAGTTTTTGATTCTCAAACCAAAGTGATTAGAAGAAAAATAGCTGTTTGCTAAAATACTTCTGATAGGTACTGAACTCTTTCCCTCTCTCTCTCCCCCTCTCTCTCTTCTCTCTCTCTCTCTCTCTCTTTCACACACCCACATTCGAACGCACGCACATAATATATATATACATATTGTCATTGTGTGTCGGAGAGAGTGAGTAAGTGAGTGAGTGAGTGAGTGAGTGAGTTATTTATTTAGATATGGAATCCGACTATATTATTAAGTATAATGACATTCAGGAAAATCTATTTTATATAGTTTTTCCTATTGGGAGCGCATGGTTGAAACATGTAAAATAACTTTCTTTGAATATCATAAGATTTTGATATATATATATACATACACACACACACACACATATATATATATATATATATATATATATATATATATATACAAATATATGTGTATAAATATATATATATATATATATATGCTCACGTATATATATGTGTGTGTGTATGTATACGTACACATACATGTATGTGTATATATAAATTATATATGTATATACATACAAGTATACACACACGAACACCTGCACACACTTACATATATATATATATATATATGTATATATATATATATATATATATATATATATATATATATATATATATATATATACACACGAATTTGGAAAGTTGAGACTCTACTATGAAAGTTGAGCTCAAAATAGCGATATTCTTTGAAAAATAACAACAGCTTACCACCAAGCGATTATAGTGTTTTTGTCAATAGCCCAAAGGTTTACAAGAGTTTATAATTGTATTTCAAGAACACCTGACATTCTGGCATCGGATAAAGGCTATAAGTTCCTGGAATGGTTGGGTTGGAGGAATCAGGGAGGAAAAGACTGGTCGGATGGGAGAGAGGCTACTGGGTCTTTTCACCACCAGAATTATGTAGGCAACAGCGTTCTTCTTAAAATACGGAACCTGGGGCGATTTTGTAGATGTTCTTATCAGTATCAATGTTTTCCCAACGTTCTCAGTAGGCATTAATCATATCAGCCTTTTTGCGAATAAGTGTATGCTTACCCCGCTCTCCGATGAAAAAAATCCGTAAACCAAGGCTAAGTTTTCGAAATTTCAGCCTGCTGGGATTTACGGGAGACTAGAGTGATCAGAGGAATAGTAGACGAATGTAGGAATTAGAGAATGAGGGAGCACAGTGCTTCTATAACAACTATAAATCAACGTCTTAACCTTATTTTCGAATATCACTTTTTTCCGTAAAACAAAGGATGGCGTAAAGCGAAATCATTGAAAATATACTCAAGTTAGTTTCAGCGAAGAGTCTGCTAGATTATTGTTTTACGACGAATACTCTCTCTCTCTCTCTCTCTTTCTCTGTTGTAGAGATGATAGATGTGAGAAATTATTTTGATTAATTTTCAAACTGTTGCCATTTCTAATTTACACGGAGAGATTGTGCAGCAAAGTAAAGGGTTAGAATGAAAAGTGTAGTAAATCGGTGTCTCTCACGTAAAAAGGCTTTGTCCTGGCTTGAGCCTTGTGGCTTGCTTAGTCGATCTCATGATTTGTCCATGACAGTGCTTTATTGGCGAGATTTTTGTCCACGATTGAAAAGTGTTTCATCCGCTTGAGTGTCCGTTCGAAGGGCTGAGAGCCGATGATTTCTCCAAGAAAATCAATGGACGTTCACAAAGAATGTAAACAATATTGTTGTGGTATTGAACGGATTGATAGTGACGTGGAAGACTGGCTACAATGAAAACGAGAAATGGCGGTATGAGATTTGAAGATGAGTTTCGAACTAAGCGGGAATTCGTCAAGTTTCAACAAAGTGGAAATTCGGAGTTGAACAAAATTCAACATATCCCTTTTCAATTCCCGTAGAACATTTTAAATAACGATACAAGTCTTGCTTTATTAAGGAAATTGACTTCTCTTATCTGCGTGGGCGAACAGTTGATTGTTGATTGAGAATGACCATTTCATATCAATCAGTATTGATATTCTTAGAGTAGTTATAGTTTAATTGAATGAATATGAGTTTTAAAGCTGATATATATATATATATATATATATATATATATATATATATATATATATATATATATATATATATGTATATATATATATATATATTATTGTGTCATCCACAGACAGCTGTTTCAATGTATTACATCACTTCAGTGTGGCTATAGGCTTTCCATTATCCCATCCTGTACCACGAGGCAGGATTGAAACCTTCGCTTCAGACCTGGAGGCTGATGTCCCACCTTTGAGCTACGGAACTGGACGATCAGTAAGGCTAAATTTGAGCGATGTATTTATTTACACTTCAATTCCTCATCCACCAGAGTGCTCTATTCCAATGGAAGAGCATCGCATGAGCTTACAATGGATGAGTTACCACACTAAAAGAGTGCTCAATCGTACATATATATATATATATATATATATATATATATATATATATATATGGAAGAGAAAGGGAGAGAGGGGGGATCGTGCATCTTGGCTGCAATCATTCGTTGATTTAATACGACTGTTAAGTTTTTCTTGTTCACGTACAAGAGAACGTACGTTAGGATACAGTGTATGCAAGTGTTGTACAAACGGTAGATTAAACCGAGCGTTTTCGATCGTACAATGTTCACGAATTTGAAGAGTGTCCAATTCATCGTGAGTCATTATTGTTGTTGAAGTAGCATTGTATAGTAAGTTTTCGACGGAGGATCTTTTTGCGGGGGAGGGGAGTTTCTGTTGTTGAATACACATGTCCCCCCTGGTCATGACTAAAAAAAAATTGTTGAGTGGTGGATTTTTTCTATTTTTACGGCAAGTTTTTTTTTAATTTTTTTTTTTTAATTACTGTAAATTGCATCATAGATATATAGAGAGTGAAGATTTCAATGCTAATCAGATACAGCAGAAGGAACCAGGAAAAAGATCATGTTGCGTCAGACTCTCATGTTGGGCATTTGAACCAACTTTCAAAATCTGTTTTCAAAATAGTGAGTTTTCTCAGACCCCCAAAAGTGTTAATGTTTGTGTTTTCGGCTGAATCGACGGAGGATGTGGTGATGGGAGTATGGGGTACTTGTTGCTAAATGTTTCTCTGACCATTATCCGATTTTCCTGGTAGTGGGTGGAACTCTCTTGTCATCCTGGAACAAACGATTGTGGAGTCAAGACAATGGTCACTTCCTAAGGCTTTTAGTGTTGATGATACAAACGGTGAAAATAGGACGTACTCTGCTGGAGAAAAGTTTGGAGGACAAGCAACTACCACATACTGACTTTCAATGTCAGTTCTATCTATCTATTCGTTTATCTAATTTGTTCAGATACTGATAAATAAAGAAGAAGGGAGATAAAGAAATAAAGCAGTTGAAGAGAATAGAAGGAGGGGTAGATCGACAAAGAAAGAAAAAAGAGGGTGAATAAAAAAAAAAGAAGATAAAAAGAGGAGCTGGGGAAGTGGAGAGAATAAAGAGATAAAGGGGGATAGAAGAAAGACGAAAAGTTGAAGAATAAAGATTGGAGAGGATAAAATAGAAAAAATAAGAGAATAAAGATAGAAGGAAAGTTATAAGGAGAAAGAGATGAAAAGAATAGAGAGAAAGGGGATAGAGGAAGAAAAGAAGAAAAGGAAGAAAAAGTGAGAATAAACACAGAGGTAGAAGATAGAGTGGGGGAAACCGGAGAAGGGAATTAAGAGAGAATAGGAAAAGGTCTTATTAGTCACTCAGTAGAAACTGACTCGTCTCCAATGTCAGTGCGCCATGTTGGGGATGATCAACTAAAAAACTTGGAAATGGATGCCAATGACTGAGTTACTTCTCCCAACTTTTGTTGGGCATTGATCACTGAAAAATCTGAATGAAAACAAACGTGAATGCTAACTTAAGGAATTGATTTGGCATAATCTTAGATTGCTAATTGAACTCTCCACTAAAAACCTATAAAAAACCCAACCTTTTTAAAACATAATGTGGAGTAAATATTTGAATGCTCGACTCCATTGGACACATACATACATACATACATACATACATACATACATACATACATACATAACCAGTCGACTAGACTCCCTTGAAAACTGACAAAACCTGTTGACAATGTCAGTGGGAGTTTTGGATGACAATTTCAAATAAAAGAAGAAATCCGGCGAAAATAAAGATGTGAAAAACAGGAATGAAAACACGTAATATTCATCAGAGCAATAGATTTGTTTCCTGAGGAGGTCACTGATAATTGTGTCAAGATTTGATTCTTAATTGGATATCTTTTCCTATAAGACTCCAAGATTCCATGCTCCTTGTGTATGCAATATCGGGCAGTTATTTCAATTTTGGTTTTATAACTGTCAAACAAGATTGATTAATTCTCAAAAAATTTATTTATTGTCTTAACAATATGTTCCTGCTCAGGGTTCCACGTGTTTGAAGAAAAGGCGTTATGTCTTATTGTAGTCCTTGTAAGAACTGGGAAGATTTTCACATCATGAATCCAAGAACTGGAGCGGTCAGTCGATCTCTTTCACATATGAATGAAGTCCAATGCTGATCCGTCTTTTAACCCTGACACACTATCTTGAACAACTATAATTAGATATCGGGAGGTGCACGTGACTGAGCAATTAACAGCATGGAGAATTGGATAGGCGAACAGGGTTCAAACTCCGACTGTTTGCATTCGATACCCACCAATGCCCTTGGGAAAAGCATCTATCTATCTCTTCCTGACATCCATCCCGTTCTGTGCCAGTATAAAGGGGTAAGACCCCTCATGCCCTCCCATGTCTCATACTTATTTGGGGAAGCCTATGTCAAACAAAGGATCTTAACACATTAACTGCGGGTGACGGGAATTTCAGTCATCAGAGCCCAATGAAATTTTTGTTTCATTGTGATGATGGCAACCCAGTTCTATTGATGGGTCAAGACTTCTATCCTCGCAATGGATAACTTACTACCAACTATTTGTAATGGATTATCTTGCAATGGATGAATATTACCCTTGGAAATCTATCGCAGTTAATGTTTTTGCTGACTGAAAAAATATCAACAATACGGGTTGGAACTTGAAACGTCTCGTTTGTTGGTCTTCGTCTTTAACACAAATCCTACTTTTGGGAATTCGTCGATATTTCCCTTGAAAGAGCAAATAAGATATTTAGCTGAAATTGAATTCATCCTGAAGAATGTAAAGAAACAATGACTAACCGAATTAGTCTGTATCAAAGCAGTCAAAAACTTGAGATATATTGGAGAAGAAACATGAGAAAACATTTGAAATTAGTCGATATTCTAGGAAAAATGATAAACGTCAGTTAGAACTTTGTTGTTATTTTTAAATGACTGAATTATTGTTATATTTGCTTTTTATTTTTGTAATGTTTTTATTGATGTCTTTTGAAAATGATGGGAAGAAAGATAGATCTGGTTGGTCCCGCAATAGAAACCGTCAGCCGATCAACATCTTTCAGCAGTACGCCGTGTGAGACACGATGAAATTTTAAAGAATCGAAAAATGGGTGATCAATGAATAAGTTACAACTCTTGTCCTTTGTTTGGGTAGTGATCACTAAAATGTCTGAAGGACAAGCAGGCACAAAATAGTAATCAATTTAACTTGAAACCTTCATGGTAAATTGTACCCTTACTAAAAATCCTTTACGGGATAATTTCAAGGAGAAAACAAATTTTCAAAACATAATAAAGAGTAAGTGCATGAATTTTCAGCCTCCTGGCTCTATTGATAAAGCTGTACGTGTGATACATATCAAGCTAGCCAGTCAGCAGGACTCAGGTGAAAACTGAAGAAACGTATTTAGACAGTTTTGGTTGATAGTTTTTATTATACAATCGAGTCGAATGAAGACTTAAAGAAGGAGGGGAGGAAGAAGAGGGGAGGGAGATAAATGTAGTATAGAATAGAGAAGGGAGAGGAGGAAATGATGGTAGGAAAGAAAAATTGATGAAGAGAACAGGAAAGGGAGGGAAGAGGAAGAGGAAAGTAAGAGAGAAAAAGGAAAGGGAAATGAGAGTGAGGGAGAAAGAAGTGGTGAAGAATGGAAATAGAAGGAAGAAGAGAGGGAAGGAAGAGGAAAAGAAAGAGAAAGCAAGAGAGAAGGGAAAAGGCAGAGAGAGGGTTGAGAGACAAAAAAAAGATTTTTAATCTAAAATTATCTTTAAAAAAAAAACCAAAAAACTAGCACTAGATTTGAGCATTGTTGGTCAAAAATGACATAGAGATCCCCACCCACCAAACATTTTTTTTTTTTTAAATCAAACACATTGTTTTTAGATGGTGCCTAGTGGTATCATCATCATCATCAGTCTTCTAACGTCCGTCGTTGGACATAGACCTTCCCCAGGATTTGTCACACTTCTCTATCATGGGCGTCGCGGTGCCAGTACTTTCTGAACTTGTCTAGCTCGTCTCTCTATCTAATATTCTGCCGGCCTCGGTTGCGCATGAGATCTCGGGGGATCCATGTCGTGAGTCGTGATGTCCTTCAGTTGCCTGCCATTCTTGCAACATGGCCAGCCCACCGCCATTTGAGATTTTTAATGGATTCTATGATGTCCCTGACTTTTGTCTTTTCTCAGATACAAATATCAAGCTTGTAGCCCCCAAATGTGACCTGCAACCCCCCGAGGCACACATGGACGAGCAAAGAGAGAAGAATGTTGCCTGCATGGCTGGTGCCCGGGTAGGTATTCATGGGGCTAGAGCGAGAGAAGCAAAAGGTATTAGAGAAACAGAAGGAGAAAAAGAAGGGAGATAGAAAGAGGCGGAAACAATAAAGAGAGGGAATTGGTAGAGGAAGGTAGGGAAAATAGGAGATTGATTTAGTAGAGAATAAAGGAAGTTGGAGGGGGAAAGATCGGATTTGAAAGAAAGAGAAGGGAAAGAGGAGCCAGAGGACAGTAAGGTAAAAGTAGGAAGTTTAAGAGCAAAGATGATTAGAGAGAGGGAGAAAAGAAGTAAATGACAGAGAAGTAATGTAGCATAGAAAGGGGGAGGGGGAGTATATATAACTAAAAGAAACAAAGGGAGAGAAAAGAGAAAAAAATACGCTGAGATTAGTAATAGAGAGAAAAAAAGGAAAGGAAAGAAAAGAAACAGCCTGATTCAAATGACACAAGAAAGACAGAAAGAAGGAAATTCGGTACGAAAAGGAAAAAGGAAAAAAAAAAGAAACAGGGAAAGAAAGAATAGACGAAGAGAAAAAAATTCTGTGTAACATTCCTGCTTCAGAAATTAGCACAGATGAAAAAAAATGAAAGATAGAATAAATCTTGGAAAAAGAGAAGCAAAAATGAATGATTACGAGGAAATTGAAGCAACAACGGTAACAATAAAAAGAGAATATGTTAAAAGAGGAGACGAATGGAAGGAAAGAGAAAAGAGGGGAAACACAAACGAAGTCAATAGAAAACACACAAGAAGAAAGAAAGGAAAAAAGAAAAAGAGAAAGACATTGAAAGAAGGTGAATCGAAAAACAAATCACACTGAATAAGAGAATAAAAATAAAGAACAAAAACGAAAGATGAAGGAACAAAGTATTATTGAAACTGAAAATTAAAAGTAGGAAATAAAAGGAAGAAAGAGAGAAAGAAAGAAAAAAAGAAAGCAAAAGGAATGCAGGGGATGAATGAACAGAAAGTGGAACGAATTCATGAAACGAAACGATGAGGGAGAAGCGATAAAACGAAGACAAATAACGAAAAAAGAAGAAAATGATTACAAGATGGCAGGAATAGTTTGTTTTTCTCAATGATGAAGGAACGAAAGATTCATAAACGAAAAAAAAGGAGATTCGAATCTGAGAAAAAAGAAAATTAGGAAGAATAAAAAGAAGAATGAGACAGAAAAATTGCGAAGTAAAAAGCATCAATATCTACACATACACACACGCACGCACGCACACACACACACACACACACACACACACAAACATATGTATTTGTATATACTGATGAAAAAAAAAAACGTTGTAAACAATAAACGCACGCAGTCAAATAGTAAACAAAAAAAAGGACATAATTCAAAAATAGTAACAAAGAATATGACCGAACGAGAAGTTCTCTTCTCATATTGAAAGGAAAAGTTTGACGAATGGAGGATATTTTTAATCTCTATAATTATTCACCTGCCGTTCTTTCTGAAATAGAGTGTTTGCGCATGCGCACACAAATTGGTGAACGTATCTATGAGAGTCTCCGTACATCGGCCATTTTGGATTCATTCTATCAAAATAGTATTTGATTTTAGTTGGCAATCTTCAACTTTTCCTTAGTCTGAAAACAAAATACAAATGCACACACATTAACATATACATTGATACAAAGAAACACGCACACACATATATATATTATTAAAAGGGAGATAATAAGAGAGAAAAAGAAAAAGAAATCATTTCTTTTTTACATCACACTTTCAAAAGATCAATTCTCATGATAGAAGAGTAAAATGCAAAAAAGGAAGGAAGAAAGGAAGAAGGAGGGAAAGAAGGGAAAAAAGATTTAAAAAAGAGCTGACAAAACAGTGTTTATAACTAATACACTTCAAAAATATATATTTACAATTTTTTCTTTTGCCGGTGAACTATACTGCATTTTGGAAGATGTTTTACCTTTCATTTTTGATGCGATGATTATCTATTTTCGTTGCGGACATTTTAACGGAAAATAACTTGAAAAATTAATAGGAAACTCATATTTTTTCTTACTACAGAAACAAATATTCACAAAATAATGCCGAATGCTGTCAAAAATAATATTTCCAACGTCAGGCGTTTTGATCAGAATCTTTTTTTCTCTTGTTACTAAATGTTTCCCAATCAATCGTCAGACGTTGTTTTATTTCCTTTATATATCCTTTCTCTAATTCTGTCATTTTCCTAAGTAGACGTATTCCTTCACCTTTTCCAGATCCTATTATATAATCGTTCTTGGGACGTTACAGCTGATCATTACTTATGTCTCATTTCTGTTCATCTCTATTCATGCTTTGTGGCTTTCCATACTCAGATGAACAAGTGTGTTTTGTAATTCAGCTGATGTGTCTAATATTAGTGCTATGTTGATGATTTTCATAACATTTATTCTTCATTCTGAAAATATCTGCTTCGAAGTAATAACCACTAACAGGGTATAGATACTAATTATTAATGGATACTTCTCTCATCTTAATTTCTATCCCAACTCTTAGATTATCAGTCCACAATCTACAAGTGGCAATCAAAAAAGTGGTAGATTATATCGTGAATTGGAAATATAGAATAAGGTGAAACTAGACCTAGCATCTTTTAGCTTATGCTATATCCGTTTAGATTTCACCAAATGTCCGTCCGTCTGTCAGTACATACATATGACCATGATTTTTTATGTTATTACTAATGGGACTATGGAGCAAGTTTTAGCATATTGGCTTTCGACAAAAAATAGTGTGGGGTCTGCATTCGCGCTCACATCGTTTCTAATGATCTGATCTCCATCAATTGTCATGAAACTAAAATATTCATCTGTGACCTCTAAGTAGTTGCAACCTTGCATTGTAGTTAGATGTATTGATTTAAGTTACCCCTATGAACATCTTTTTTTGAATTTCTGATAGGGGCCAAGGACCCTGTTAAGGTTTTCTGCAAGAACTACCGAAAAATTCTAATCGCTGGGCAGGGTTTTCAGTTTGAGTCAGGATTTCGAATATCATTAAAAAACTTCAGATACATTTTGCTGGAATGGACTGTCAATGATGCAATGAGCTCAAGGTACGAAGAAAAAAGAAAAAAACGACAGAAAGAACGAATGAAAGAGAAATCGTGAAAAAGAATTGAGAAAAATGAAATGCATTTGAATGATAAGAAATTATGAAAATAATTAATCAGTTACTGAGAAAGAGAGAAGGAAGGTTAGAAAGTTAGATATGAAAAAATAAAGAAGTTGAAAGGGATAAAAAGAAGTAGGGACATTTAGAACGAAAGGGAGAAAAAGAAAATAGATTAAAAAAAGGAAGAAAGAAAGAAAGAAGAAATAAAAGTGACGAAAAGCTTTAAAATTACTTGAAAGGAAGAAGGAAATAAAAAGGACTAAAAAACAGATAAAAATAGTTGTGAGAGAAATAACGAACTTAAAAGAAGAAATACAGAAGACTGATTGAAAGAAAGAAAGAAAAAGAACGAAAGGAAGAAGACAAACAGACACACAGACAGACAGAGAGGAAAAAAAAGTAAATATGAGACGAAAACATGGGTGGATCCATAATATTTGCCCGGGGTGGTCCAAACGATTTAATCAATTTTTGCAAATAACGGGGGAAAAAAAAGAAAACCAATTCAAATATCTAAAACAAGAAAGTGATACGTGATCTGGAATTTTTTTACTCAGATTTGAGTCTTAGATTCTTTGCACTAAAATTGATTAGAGAATGAAATAAGAAAAATAATCTATAAATAGCAAATTCATTAAAAAAATAAAATGCGAAACATTTTACATATATTAGATGAGGAACTAAATGATCAATTTCTGTTTTAAAGTTAATTTCAGATTACTCAGGATTATTTAAGTTTACCAATAAATAGATAATCAAGATCAAGATTATCAGGAATATAGGAGACATCCTACTTGCATTCAATGAGAAACAAAATAATTGAAAAAATATTTAAGGAAAAAGTGTTCTTGCTTACATTAGATGAAAAACAAAATTTTAAAAAAAAATCAAAAATCAATTTATAATTACTTGGGGTTATTTGGGTCTTATATTCATACTGTAATATGTCTCTAATTAAATACTATTTTTAAAAAATCTTTTGTGCATTATCCGACCTAGCACAGGTGGGGCTGCTGACCCCCCCCCCCCCACACACACACACTTGAATTTGCACTTGGGAAAAAGGAGAGAGAAAGAAACAAAGCTGTGAAGGAAAAACTTCAGATTCAAAAATCTTTTTTTTTTCCAAATCATCATCAGCATGTCTTTTATCGTCTGTCGCTTGACATAGACCTTCCTCAGGATTCAATAAGGTCTCTCTATCATGGGCGTTACAGAGCCAATATTTTCTGAACATGTTGAGTTCGTTTTGCCATTTCAT
Source organism: Thysanoteuthis rhombus (assembly GCA_963457665.1). Classification (NCBI taxonomy): domain Eukaryota; kingdom Metazoa; phylum Mollusca; class Cephalopoda; order Oegopsida; family Thysanoteuthidae; genus Thysanoteuthis; species Thysanoteuthis major. Next base: position 46,220,599 of record OY735210.1, read on the forward strand.
ATTCTGCGGGCCTCGATGCCGCTTTTGATCTCTGGGAATCCATGTTATGAGTCGTGATTTCCATTGTTTGTCTGCCATTCGTGCAACATGATCAGCCCATTGCTATTTGAGTCTCCTAATGGTTTCTATGATGTCCCAGACTCATATTTTCCCCTAAAATACTGTGCTGTCTTGTCTCTTCATGTGATGCTGAGCATGATTTTCTCTTGCGCATGTTGCGTGGTTCTCAGTTCGCAAGTCTGTCTCTTGGTTTGGCTCCATATTTCAGCTCCATAGATGACTATCGAGATGACACATAGGTTGCACACTCTCCTTTTTAGGGCATATGGGATTTTCTTATCCTTGAGGGTTAAGAAAGAGTTATTTTTCAATTGATTTCTTCTTCTTATGAGGATTTCATGGAGGAAGATATAATGGCCTACTTTCACCAGTTTTACGTTTTCGATTTTGATCGCTGAGTGTCTATTTGCTGAAGTTCATGCGGAGGCCAGCGTTTTGCTCTTTTCATTCAGTTTATGCAACATTAGTTGGAGGTCATGAAGGTTTTCTGCAAAAATAACAATGTCGTCTCCTCTCAGTAGTGGGCATAGATAACGGCCAGGTCTTTAGACAGAATTAGGCGACAGAGCCATTATAAACGATATAGGAAGGGAATCCTTCTACAATCAGTACAAAGACTAGTTGAATGGACCAGCGTATACTTTTTAACAAAATGAAAAATAGTTTAATCCTTTCAAAACTTTTAATGTTAAAACAAACTCCCGACCAAATTGGAGTAAAAAGAGAGGTCATAGTCCTGTTTACACAAGCGCCATTTTTTGTTTTTAAATTCTAATACTTATGTTTTTATAAATACTTTGATAAGATGGAGACAAGAAGAACAATAATTGAGATAAAGATAATAAAAAAAAACAACACAGAATCATCAGAAACTACATGAAAAGTCGAATAGGATAGGAAAAAAACATGTTTAAAAAAATCTGATGAAGTCTTAATGGCAACGAAGTGAGAAAATAAGTCCTTGCTGAAATCGACGGACTGTGAACACATTGAAGTCATTTTGGATTATTGCTATAATTTTGTTGGAATCAAAAAAAGAGAGAGAAAAAGAAGAGGAAACTACAAAGCAACCTGATAGCACATAATTCTGCCAGCGTCATGGTCACTGAAAACCGAATTAAAATCAATTCATGAATAGGTACAATGCAGGGAGGTAACTGTAAAAAATCCTCGATTTGACCGAAAATTTGATCTATTTTTCCTCGGCCCATGACTCAACCTTCCACAAAATGGTATCGACATTCATTGAGAACTTATGGAGATATAGCTACGACCCTGAGGACGTAAAAGACTCCTGGAATCCTCCCAAATTTTAAACAATTTTCTTTTGTGCATTGTCCAATCTTTCACGAAAATACATTGAAATTCATAAAGAACTTTACGAGATATTACCTGCACAGAAAGACAGAAAAAGTAACAAGCACGAGAATTATATATACCTCGTTGACAGAGGTAAAAAGAAGTCAGAAAATGAATTTGTTATCGTCTCTCGAGACGGAATCAGACTTTAAGAATGGAGAGAAAGGGAACCATTTTTATAATAGCATCATCACCCAAAACTTACCTACAACAATTCGTAGAAATTTGATTATATTCATTGTCTATTTCCTGTGTAATTTCTGTTGTTCACTGCTGTTGTCCGACCTCCACCGATTGCACAGCTGAATATAATTATATCGATTAGAAATAAATATTATTCTTTGAAATTTAGATAAGCGGGACGAAAAGCAAGAAACAACATGGCTGCGGTTGACATCGCTTTTTAAGCAGATAGTAAAAAGAGAGAAAAAAATACAGAAGTTTGGTTTTATCATTTGGTTCGATCATTCATTCCACTTAACTTTTTTTTTCTTACGTCCTTCCATTTTTATATTCGTAACTTCCTTTCCTCCATTTTTGCTTTCTTATTTTTTCTCTTATTTCCTTCCATTCTTTTTCCTTTCCTTTATTTCAGTATTTCCCCTCATTCATACTTCCTTCCTATCCTTATTTCCTCCCTTCTTCCATTTTTTCCTTCCTTTTTCATTTTCTTTCTATCAGGCTTTCTTTCCTTACTTTCATCTTGTTCGTTCGTTTTTTTTCTCCCTCTTCTTACCTCCCTTCTTTATCACTTTCTTTTCGCATTTTCTTTCATTGATTGTTTTTTTTCCTTCATCTCTTCCTTTCTCTTTTCTTCACGTCTTTTCTATCCCCCTCTATCGCTTCTCATACTTTTTTTCCGTCGTCTTTATTTTATTTCATTCATTTTTTTCTTCAATTCTTTCCTTCATCTATTCTTTTCCATCTTCTTTCTCTTTTTTTCTCTTTCTTTGATTCTCCCCTTGTGCTTTTCCTCCTTAATCGATGCTTCTTCTTTTTTTTCTTCAAACTCATTTTTAAATCTCTTTTTTTCGAAAAAAATATCTATTTCATCTTTTATTTCACATGTACTAACAGAGATTTCATATATATATATATATATATATATATATATATATATATATATATATATATATATATATATATATATATAGATAGATAGATAGATAGATAGATAGATAGATAGATAGATAGATATCCTCTATTCAGGGTTGAACACTCTTTAAGTAAGGTGACTCATCCATTGTAAGCTTATGCAATGCTCTTCCATAGGAATAGAGCACTCTGGTGGATGAGGAGTTTCTGCGTAAATGAAAATATCGCTTAAATTCAGCTTTACTGACCACCCAGTTCCGTAGTCCAGAGGTAGGGTATCTACCTCCAGGTCCGATGTAAGGGTTTCAATTCTGCATTGCAGTACTAGATGGGATAAAGTCTGTAGCCACACTGAAGAGATGTAATACATCGAAACAGCTGTCTGTGGATGACACAATAATATGTATACATATATATATATATATATATGATTTCTCTAGCAAGAGAGGGAGTGGTAATAATAGAAATGGTAAAAGCAACAAGGTCTTTATAGATTTTGCCTTCACACAGTACAGAATGCTGAACAGGTTGTCCACAACAGATAGGCGCCTACCAAAGAATTTGTGTCAACAAGTTCACCTCTTAGGTCATAGCGAGTTATTTCGATCCCCGATGGGTGTTTTACTATTGTCACCTTGCACCAGACGAAGCTAACCAAATTATAAAACACAGAGAATTGAATACAGAAATCTGTTTTTTTACTAATTAGTGTGACACCACGTCCTGTCACACTATATACCTCCTACGCCAACGTTGAGTATTTTAGATCCAAAGAAGACCTCTGACGACGGCTCAAATATTGGGGCAAAGCTCACAAGTCGACAGAAAAAAAGACCAAACTGCCGATTAAAATTAACAATAACAAGCGTTCTATTCCAGCGGATGTATCCAACATCAGCCCTTCTTAGAAATAACGAGGCGGCTTATGGAATTACAAGTCAACTTATGGAATTAACAGTCGGTTGCCGCTTGGTTTGACACGTAGGACGGAGTGAATGCTAACGGCGAGCTTGTTTGATGTTGTTCTAAGTTGATTCTTTAATTTGATCTTTCTTCGGTCTTCAAATACGTGGTTGGATCTAAATTGAGTTTTCTTTCCTTCTTCTTCCTTCCAGACACAGCTGTGTTTAGCGTCTCACGCACCGTGTCTCAGGGAGCTTAGTAACAGTGGCTGGCTCTTTCGGGAAGATTCCAATGACTGCATGAATGGGCAACAACTCATTTCTTTATTCGAACTCATTGGATTATGTGGGTGTCAGGGGAATATACTTTTTTTTTTCAAATTGAAATGATCATCCACCCACAAAGAGGTTTGACCACTAGCCTACGCCATACCTCTATCTAATGCTGAATGCCGTACACATTCACCTCAAACTACGAATAAACAATGGAAAGGCGATCACCTTTTCATTCGGGGTTCGCAATCGGAATGGGGAAATTCAGATGATCCAAATTAAGTTGAAGATTTCTATTCCCATCCTTTCCCATTGTATTGTTGGCGGACACCAAGGAGTGACCTTAGGTCAAGGAGCCAGACAACAATAGGATGACCCTAAACCCCGTTGCCTGGGGATCAACGAAAAATTTTTCAAGACCTCATCTAGGTCGGTGTCACCTAGCTCAAAGATGGGGATAATAATTCCTGATCTGTTCATATTGACAAACTTTGAGTTCATTCGTCATATAGAAAACGACATTTCATTCTCAACACTATTTTCATGGGGGATTTAATTCTGCACTACGCCACTATCTAACAATCCCACATGCTTGTGAAATCGACACAACTCGTGGTCTCACAATATATCATATAATGATTTTTTGTCTAAAAATCATAAGTCGACTTATACAATATATTCACACACACATACATGCACACACACAAACATATATATATATATATATATATATATATATATATATATATATATATATATATATATATATATATATATATACATATATATGTGTGTGTGTGTTTGTGTGCGCGTGCCCGCACCCCCAAATGTACATGATATTTGTAAAATACAACAACTTGGCGTTAGATTATTTCTATGTCCTGTTTTTGTTAGTAAAAATCAAATTATACGAGATGCTTTCAATCGTGTTGGTCTATACGTCTTTCAACCATACAAAATCCTTGCTCAACAGCGTGACGGTAGAACACAATTGACTAGCGAATGACATTCTTAATCTAGGTGAATGATTTAATTCTCTTCTGGCTTTCTGTGTCAGTTAATTGCATCAAATAGGAAGACTCATGTTACATATCCATATGTAGATAAGTATTCACAAACAAACTTATAAAAAGATAAGAATAGACTGAAATAGATATAAGCTTAGGTTGGTCTGAAACTACGCAACAATAATGGTACAACCTTGGTGATCGAATTCAACACTATGGCAGTTATCTAGCAATTGTAGCTTGCTGACTATTACTCAGCAGAATTTATCCCTCTACGCACGCAACAATATATATATATATATATATATATATATACATATATATATATATATATATACATGTGTGTGCGTGTCTAGAAAGCTTCACAACATTAAACATTAAAGACGTAAAATATTTTTTTCAAGTCATGCCATTGCAGTCAAGTATTTCCAAATATCTGTTGATGTAATAAAGAGTGCTATATGCGAATTTTCCTTGTTTGGGATCATCAGTTGTTCACCATGTAACTATTTCGGGGATTTAAAAACAATATCAATATAAACGCCGGGAACCGTTGAAATCATTTCAAGATTAGTTCTCTTTATATCTAAAAGTTTAGACACCTATCATATTTTGCATACATAACTCTAACGGATATCAGAATGTGATATCAAAAGATGAGATACTTTTTACGTACTTGAAGCAGGCTTTTGTTTTGGAGTCTCTGCACATGCAGTGAGGGATCGAGAAAGTGGGTTATAAGTTTTTTTTTATTGTCATTGAGTGATAACCTGATCAACCCATGATTAATACATATTTATAAAAGAGTCTTGCTATTGTCGCTAAGTAATAAAAAAATTCACTTTTCTTCGTGAAATTTTGAAACATATTGAAATAATTTGAATATCCCAAGGTCAGTCGAAAAAACAAATAAGATAGTGTAGTTAAGGCAGGTTTTAAACTGTTTTTAATGTCAATTTTGAAATCAATATTAACTAACGAAATAAAAATTCAATAAAAACTTAATCAGACAACAAAAAAACAGATTATTTTCATTTATTATTCACAGCTTTACTCTATGGCCTGTCTATTTCTGAATTCACGCGTGCTCGACGAAAAAAACTTTAGCTGAAATTCAAGAATTTTATAAAACAAAATGATCATTTGCCACTTAAAAAAGATAATTACGGAGACGATAATTTCGGAAGATAATGTTTAATTTGCATTTTTTTAATCATGTCTAAAAAAAAAAACACAGATCGCAAACTCTTTGAATATTTTTTTCAAACGTATTGCAATAATTTAATTATCTTCTTTGCAAAAAAGCAAAGAGCTAGTCGTAGAAAATTATGTAAAAGCACTTTTTTGTACTTAAAACAGGTTTCAGACTGTTTCTGATGTCCATTTTTGTCATTCAAAATTAACCGCAATTGATGCCTGCTGAGAGATAAATTGAAGAGGTGAATGAGTCCGGCGTCGATTAAATAGAAACCGTCATCGAAAAGAGACGTTGATCACTTGAAGGTTTCTATCGAATGACTAACCAGACCAGTCTTATTTCTATTTATTGACAAACAGAATACTTCCTAATTCTATGGTCCCATATATGTATAAATGTGTGTCTGTGTGTGAGTGTGTGTATGTGTGTGTTTGCACGCGTGGGTTAAAGATTAAATATATATATATATATATATATATATATATATATATATATATATATATATATATATATACATATATATATATATATTCAAATACGATATATGATATATACATATATAAACATGAGTATACATATATGTAGATATAAGTATGTACATATAAATATAAATATATATATATATATATATATATATATATATATGTAAATATACATATATATAAGATATACACATATGTATGGAATATATAGGTGTGTGTGTGTGTGCGTATGTGTTCTTTTCGCTGCTTGTACGTTGAGAGAAGATAAGCAAGAATGCAAATGGGTTGAAACTCAGCAGGTGCAGAGAGGCAGACAGTCAGACAGACGGACAGACGGACACACACACACACACACACACACACATATATATATATATATATATATATATATATATATAAGGCCTGGAGTGAAACAAAGATTTTCAACAAAGAAGAATGGCCGAGTGTATGAACGTGTGTTACTACTACTACTACTACTACTATGACCAGTACCACCACCACTACTCCTACCAGTGTTTCATTGCACATCCAAATGAAGACAATAACCTTCTGCAGATTATGAAAATAAGGATAGTTCATTCAAATACGCCTTTTTTGTTCCTTACACTCACGTGACTTTCCCAGATACCCCAGCGATTTAAATCTACGCCCAAGGTACACCATCAATAAAGCAACGGGTATTTTGCTAATTTAATTATTCAAGAAAGAGGCCATGAAATGCTCGCTTGGTTTCGATAGTGTAAGTAGGTTGTATATTTTCTGCATCATATATCTTTAATTATCTTTAATAAGTTATGTCTTTCCTAAGACTCTTATTTTCCCAAACCCGTTTGTTCAGCGTGATAAGGCTTTGTTTGTCTTGGTCAAACTTTTTTTCTATCTGTTTGTGTAAACCACTTTTAAGTAGCTTCTTCCTGGCTATTTTAATGACAAGTCTTTCATTCCATTCTCTCTTACCTTGAGTAATGTAACTTAAGCTAATAATGGCTGTTATAAATAAAAGGTCTCTCATCCTTATCACTGTTGTATATTCTAAGTTCTTTTTTTATTTACATAGAGATATATCCAGAAAAGTCCTGGGATCAGTTTCAGAGAGCTTAACGAAGAGGTTTTAGGAACTGAAGATCCGAGGTAGGATTGAAACCACACAGATGAAAGCATAGCTGTAATCAGCTAGAATACTGGAGAGATTCATAGGTATCGGAGGAACTTGCCTCATTTGATCTCCATTAGAAGCTAACAGTCACTACTGATGTGAAAACTCAACGGATATTTTAGGAGACAAATACAAAAATACAGGATATCATGGACATGGTTCTAAAGAGTACCCTTGTCAAGGACGACAATTCTATAAAATCAAACAACGTTAAAATTATTTTTTTATTTCATTATATGTACAGATGAAGATCAGAACCTCAACTATAAATTTAGCTAATGCAGAAAATGGACTCGGAATGAGTGCAACACATGCCTGAGTTGGGAAGATGACTCATTGGGAATTGTGCAAATGACTCAGATTTGACCATGCAAACCTGCAGTATGTGCACGAACCGGAATCTTTAAAAAAAAGTAATATTCTATGGAACTTTGAAATGCAACTGGATCACCCGATCCTATCAAATCAAGACAAGAAGATCAGATCTAATAATTGTACACAAGAACAGTATTTGTCCGATAATACATATCGCTGTTCCAGCGAAACACAGAAAAACATTTTAAATGAATGACAAATAGATGACAAATATAGCGTTACCAGGAATTGAGAAAAAATAAAATCGTTGAGCATGAAGATGAAATATAAGTTCTATCATTCTGAATGGGCTTGGAAGAGTCTCGAGGAGATTTACAAAGACACTGAAGGAATAAATAATTAGAATAATTGGAATTTTGAGGAAGAATTTAGATCCCCCTGACAAGAATATTTCTTTAATCTGCCAGAATATCCAGGAGAGTATTGGGGGCTTTGAGTAGACTTCCTGTCACTTGATCTTCAGTGAAAGCCACTGGATCGTATTGGTGTGATAACTCAATGATGAATAAAGAATACTGAGGAGAGTGCTTGAGCATTGGGATGATTTGCCTTCACTTGATTCCCAGTGAAAGACACTAGTGACTATTTGTGTGAAAACTTATCAAGTACAATGATGACGATAATGATATTTTGGAGCCAGCCGGTGATTGTCTACGATGGCATTTGTTGTGTGTTTGATCTAAAGTGCTATCGTTCGTCTGATCAAAGAAAGCGACGCTTGTCCGGCCAGGAGACGAGAATCGATTTTTCCGGCTCTGTGGTCACGGACAACAGCCGAATGCAAACTTATTAAGATACGTCCACCCCAATCACAGACACTTCAGAAAATTCCTTTCTCGGACAAGAGAGATCTTTTGGCTTCTGTATTTACAAAGATACCTCTTCTTTTCCCCCTCGGTGTGCATATAGACGTCGATGCATTCAGAGTTATAATTCTACGCGTTTACTCACTATCTGTTTATTCAACCCACGATATCACGTATAGGAAATCACAAAGCAAATACATCAAAATTTTCACTTTGGAGACAGAAGCAAAAATGGAACGTTGATCACAGCTGTAATTTAGAGCAGGGTGCGGGGGTGGCGTAACAGTTACTAACATGAGTTCAATTATGGACCAAAGTTGCTTGTACTATTACCCTTTGGGAAGGCATGAGTCCACCCCCGCCACGTATGAGTAAATAGCAGAGTAAGACTGTTTAACTAAGTAAAGATTACAGAAAAATGAAACCAGGAATTAAGCCTAAGACAGGCTGATGGTAAAAATCGCCCATTTTCTGGTAACTCCTAAAGGGCTTAGTCCAACCATTCGAAAACGATTTGGGGTTAGGGGGGAGGGAATGTGTGGGATTGTCCCACCCACTTTGAAAGAAAATATTCATGCACGGTTTGTTATGATGATGATTGGAAATTTGGGAACTAAGCTGATCGGAAAATAAAGCATAAGCCTTTGGTTGGATTCGAACCCACATCTCTCTATGGAAGCGCTCTTAAGCCAAGCTTGTTCTCACCGAGTGTTTTACCATGATTTGCACGGCAGCTGCAAGCTCGAATAACACCTTTTACTTATGTTATATAACTATAATATAAATAACGCATAAAATCAAAAATAAATAAGTATGAGGCAAACAGATCATAAACAAACACTGCAAATGATCGGAGAGAGAGACTGGCAGACAGACAGACAGATATGAGATACGGGCATTGTTCTAGCCGAATAAGTCAGTTAGTTAATCGGTCCAAGCGAAAACAAAATTCCCTAATTATCATTCAGTGTTATTCTTTGGGATACCACTATCTATTCATATATATTACGCGGGTTGCTTTGAAAATATCCACACATCCACCAGCATCATTGCAACGTTCGTCCACCAGCATAAAATTCTGGTGCCGACTACATTTGAAGCCAAGATACTCAGGCAAGATTTCGGCTTATCTTTTAGATATCAACAACTCTTACAACAATTCAACCAATCCCTTGCTTAGTTTTAGTTACTTTCTGCTCTAACAAGTTGAATAATTCTGGCAATACATGAAAAAACAAATGTCTAAATACAATAAAAACCGATCTTTTTTTCATATCTAGTTGATACATAACACTCCGTAAAAAAAAGCAGCCTCAGTCTTACCAATGAAATGATACAAACAAACGCATAAAGAAAGCTTTATGATAAACGAACAAATGGCTTAATAACCGAAGCATGCAAAAAACGAACGAACTTTTTAGGCTACCCAATAAAATCGATGATAAATTAGTTAAATAAGGTCACCAAACGTTAAGTTTAAGAAGAAAAAGGTCTGGGAGATCACTCAATAGAAACTGTCATGGGACTAGCGTCTTTTTGCAGCATACCGTATCAAGAGGTGATCAATTAAAATATCGGAAAAAGCGGTGATCGATGAATAAGTTACTTTCTCGCCTTTTGTTTTCAACAAAAACAAAACAAGCGTGCACAAACTAGGGACCAATTTATCAAAAACTTACATTGCAGACTGAACTCACCCCTAAAAACCTATTTAGGTTGGACTTAAAAGCAACAACATGTTAAGATAATGAGAAATAAATGCTTGTATTTTTAGCCCTTTAACTCTATCCATGTGGCTAGTATACGTAAAACATAGCCGACCAGCCAGCCAGCCGGACCAACTGGAAAATTGAGTGAAACCTGTGTTGTCAGTTTTAAATAGGCATTTCCATTCTTTTACTAGATTATCTATTGTCGTTGACTATTCTGGTTTCCGAGTATCTCTTTTCTCCTGGGCTCGTTTGATCTGTTGCCTTCGTCATTGGACATCTTGATCTCTGTGACATCCCCACTCAAAAAGGTCAACAGTGGTCAAGATAGTTTGACACCCACTGCGCCGTTACAAAAGATAAACTCAAATAATGGAAAACCAGTATCGATCCGGATACCTGGAAAAAAATGTTATTTATATATCACACATGAAGCACTGTCCTTTCAAAGGAACATCTCTTTCAAACTTAGAATATCGATGTTACGCATAGATACTTACAATAAAATTAGCCTTGTGTGCCTAGTGTCACTTTAGTGTAAAGGTCGTTGGACCTGGATCAACTTTAATTGGTAGGGGTAGTGGAATGATGGTGCGGTAACCTAATCCTGAGTATGTTGATAATGGGTCCAGGGTAACATGCAATGACCTATTGAGTCTCTATCGCAGAGACACTGAACCAAAACTGTCAACATAGACTTCTTCAGTTTCCAAGTTGGTCTGGCTGACTGGCTATGTATCTATCAGGCAGCACCAGTGGAGCTAGATGGTAAAAAAATTAAACATTTGGTGGGGGCTCAATCTGAAATGTAACTTTCTGCTAAATCGGTCAACGCTTGTTTGAAAAATTGGCTCTAAGCGAACAGTTGAAAAGCGTGTGATATCTGTGTTCCCACGATAACAAAATTTGATGTAAGTTCACGTTGATTGATTGATGGATAGAACTGGTTCATCACTCAATAGAAACCGTCCTGTGACCAACGTCTTTTGACAACATGCAGTGTTGGGGTGATCAGTGAAAATATTAGGAGTGTCAATGAATAAGTTACTTCTCTTGGATTCTATTGAGCAGCAGTCAGTGAAAAGTATGTTTTCAAAGAACAAGCAGGCACAAATGGAATCAATTTAGTATAAACTTAGATGGCAAACTGAACCCCCGCTAAAACCAATTAAAGAAATGGGATTCAGGAAAGCAAGAAAACCGTTCTTTGTAGACAAGGAGTGAATGCTCAACTTTTCATCCCTCTGGCTCCATTGGTACTACCTGCGCACATGATACATATGTACATACATAGCCATCCGGACCTACTTGAAAACTGAAGAGACCTATTTTGGCAATTTTGGTGACAGTTTTGGTTTACGGTTTTCTAATAGATAGATACATACATGTATGAATAGTTTGGTATGTATGTGTATGCGTGTGTGAGAGAGAGAGAGAGATAGACAGACAGACAGATAGACAGACAGACAGACAGACAAATAGAAATATCAAGAGTTTTCTAGCATCAAATAAGAACTAAAAAAAAAAAAACTTCATTAACGTACTGAATAACTTCAGCGACACCCATAAATATAAGTTCCCCAGCACCCAACCAGAACAAATAACTATTCACACTATTTACATTCCAGGCTTTACAATGTGATAACAATAACAATCAAATGTTTGCTTGGCGCCATTTTGTCTTTTGTTTTCTCTTTCTGCCATTCAAAAAAGAAAAAAAAAATGGCCGCCGTTCATTGTTGACTTTGATACGAGTAACACAATTCTTAATTATACAAGAAAAATACTGTGAACTACATATTCCGGCAACCAATCAACGAAACTCGGAAAGTATGTTTAGATACAGTAATACCCCGCTTTGCACAACCCCGTTTACCGCTGATTTGCAATGGTGTTCTTTTTCAAATTTTGGTTATAAATCTAATGAAGTTAAATTTTCCTAAATATATAATGAATGGACATCTTCGAAATGATTGTTGACATTTTTGCGTGCGTCACTGACGTTCATGTATGACATCAACGTTTTTTTTTTGTCATTGTCATCTGTCATTTTTGTTTCTTACCGAAATAAAGTCAAAACCCAATCGTAAGAGTTTGACATTAAAGAGTAATCCATATCACGATATTTCGTACATTAGCTCAGCTTGTGGTATGCAGTTGATTTTTTAACTACAAGTTTACTTAATTATAATTTTATTACTGGAGAAAGGAGAATTTCTTCTTCAATTCAATTACAAGACGACTAAATCATGGATAATAATGTAGTACAAAGAATTTTTTCCATCATCATCATCATCATCATGAGCAACGGTAGCGACCTTTTAGTTTTCGCCGTTGGACCTTCCCCGGGATTCTCTCTGTCAAAGGGCGTTGCAGAGCCAATATTTTCTGAATTTGTGAAGTTCTTATGTCTTATGTCTTATGATTTCTCCATCTCATGTGGAGCATTATTCTCTCCTTTGTCACGTTGAATTATTCTCAGTTTGAGTGTCTATCTATCGGGAAGATGCATTGATTATATAACCTTCTTTTTAGAACTAATGGGGTTTCCCTGTTCTCATAGGTTAGACTTGCTCTGTTACCGTTTTAGCGTAAACTTGTATTGCAAAAAGCGTTTTGTGGACACAATAGGGAGTAAATATTTGAAATTTCTGCCCTTTAGCTCCATCAGTTCGGCCAGTACGCGTGAAACATACACTCATACATATATAACCAGCCAACTGATCAAACGGAAGAAACCTATTTTGATGTCTAATAAATAGTTCCCTCACGCTGGCTTCAGAATCAGTCGTCCTTGCCCAGGCAGGTATATCACAAGTTTCTCTCTCCTGGGTAGACTTTGAAGTTTTTGAAGGATCTGCGATATGCAAAATTGACTTAGGATGCAAGCACCCAAAGTGACGTTACTCACTTCATCTGCTATTAACCCATAGCTGGAAGGAGAAAAACGAGGGTTTCGTGTTTTTCCTAGGGTTATTAGTATCAAATGAATGCAGATCTCAGTTGGAGTTTGATTCTGGTCTGCCTCTGTGCAGTAAGTCACTTTGCTAATGGTTCTTTCCTCTGATAGTTAATTGAAAATTATATCGACACACGAGATATCCATTAATTTCAGAGACAATGAATGTCAACGAACGAAGATTTTGGGGAATGTTTCCCACGGCAGAAGAAACATACATGGTAGAGCCTGTGTTCGAAATAACCTGTCTGAGCAATGAAGTTTCACGATAAAATTGGCTTGCCAAAGGGCGAGCCCTGGGCTCCATTCTTTAAACCAAAGTTCTGAGTCCCATGGTCTACTGAGGTGGCTCAGATAGAATCAGGGTTTTGAGGTCGTATGATTGACCGTCTGGCAGATACGTGCTTGCAATGGGAATCTACTGCCCTTTGATGGGAGTGTTTGAACGGTGAGGCGAACCTATGGTTAAACCACAGGGGTAGAATATTTTGTAGTTGGTGGATATCTAAGCTGGCTATGGGGTTTTACTGTCCCTTTGAAAGATAATCGGGATAGTACGACAGTATGTACTTTGAAGCACAGATCCTGAAGACAGTGCGGCTATTTTCAACTTCAAACACAGATCGATGTCTTCAAAAGAAGCAGATGTGTACTGAATATAAATGTCTGCAACCCCCTCAAAGGATATCAATAGTTAATAAACAGCCGTCAGATCCGGTGCCAGGTGGTGGAAACAAGGGGAGGTAATTGTTGTAATTGATTATAAACTGGGGTCTGTGAAACCTCTCTTTGCCTTGCCGACCCATCAATTATTTGCCTTCATTTGCACCGAGTTCGGCCATAGTTGCAATTGGGAATTATTACGGCAACTCCTTTGACAGTTATTGATATCAAATTATTTGCTTCTATTTTTATAATTCTAAACCTTTTATTTTTGTTCCCTAGCCTTATCAAGCCGTCGTCACCGCTGTGTGACCCTAGGAAGGGTGTAAGTAATGTAGAATATCGAATGAACTGCGCTGATTATCTTCTGAGATTTTAAGCTAACTTTAAGCTGCGTAAAAGTCATTGTTCCATACGTGTTAAGAAGTGTGAAATGTTGAGTCTCACTGCTGAGCTTCAGGAAAAATTCAGTCCATGGAAATTGAATGCTAGCAGAAATATCTTGGGTATCTCCTACATTGAACATGGCGGTCTATCAGGGGTCTGTCAACCAAACCTAATTGCGATGACTGCGAGGCCACTCTGTAGTGTAAGATACGAGGAGAAAAAGCAGAAAGTCAAGAGTACGAAGGATGAAACAGGAGAACAATATTGAATGTCAAAAAACTGCAAGGGATTCGAATGGATGGAAAGCGCATCATCATCATCATCATCATCATCAGACATAGACCTTCCCTAAGATTCACCACACTTCTCTATCATGGGCGTTGCGGAACCAGTACTTTCTGAATTTGTCTAGCTCGTCCCTCAATCTAATATTCTGTCGGCTTTGGTTGCGCATGAGATCTGGGGGGGGGCATGTCATGAGTCGTGATATCCATCGGTTGTCCGCCATTCTTGCAACATGGCCAGCCCACTGCCATTTGAGATTTTTAATGGTTTCTATAATGTCCCTGACTCCTGTCTTCTTCCGGATGTTCTGTGCTATTTTGTGGTCTCTGCATGTGAGGCCCTGCATTATTCTTTCATATGCACATTGCATGGTTCTTAATTTGCGGATCTGTCTCTTGGTTAGGTTCCATGTTTCAGCTCAATAAGAGACTCTCAGGAGGAAGCATTGGTTATACACCCTTCTTTTTAGGATTAATGGAATCTTCTTATTTTTGAGGGCTGAGCTTGCTCTGCCAAAGACTTGCCATCCTAGTGTGATTCTTCGCTTGATTTCTTCTTCTTTTGAGGATCTGATGGAGATTCATTGTCCCAGGTAGATGTAGTGATCTATTAGCTGTCATAAATTTTATGTTGAGCCCAAACAACTCTGCCCTTGACTACGGAAAAATGATGAAATAGGATAATACGTAAAATGTGCTGTACGCGCCTTGGTTATCACAAGAGTTACTTTCTCTTTTGATGTGAAAATGAAACGGGGATTATGTCTCATATTTATCAGTGTATACAATGTATATCCTGCCATTTGCACTCGACTTTCATTTTTCATTTATTTTGAGTGTTTACCAAGAACAGGAATAAGCCAGTCAACTAAAAGGCACCTTTTTATGGCCATCAATGAAATAAAGGTATTTTTTCCGTTTGACTAACTGGTGATTGATAGCAGCATCCTTAAGATAAACTGCGTTTGATAGTTCTTTTTTAGTCTCCTCGTTTGTTATTTTACGATACAGTAAGAACAAGTTCAGTCTATAATGAGGAGAAACTTTGCAAAGTAAAGATCAATTTTCCTTCTGTACCTTTTACAAAACTCGATGTCATGACATTGCATAGATGGAAAAGGTTCTTATGTCAACCCTCATTACTGAGAAATGGTTCTGTCAATAGGTGATGAGAATCGATGAAGATATTTGAAATCGAATCTTGCCATCGTATTCCCATAGACAGTAAAATATCTAGATGTATATATTCAGGATATATAAATTGTGCGGTTGAGATCTTCAATAACGTCTCTTGTCTCTAAGACTGACACATCAGACAGAATGGAAATGAAAGCAATTTTATTGTTGTGTTTCTTTAGGCTGTCTAGATTCCGATAACTTCTCTTCTCTACAAGACAAAATAAAAATAAAAGCAGATACTAATAAGAAACATTGAATTTAATTATAGAACGTTAATTACGAACATGTCCACCCTCATCAAGCCTGACTAGGTAATCATCCTGATCGATTCTTGAGATTCCACTTACAGGGGCCAGACTTCACGGTGTGCGGAGCAAAATTGTTATGCACACTAATTTTCCGTTTGTTGTTCAAAACTATGACTTCGAGGTATTCGGTAACCTCCTCCAGTTGTCAATTCAAATATTTTATATCTAGATTCAGTTCTATCAATAATAAGCGTGAAAATATACTCTTATCTATTCCACATTAGTGAAAAATACACACGAATGGATATTTCTCAAATTATAGTGAGATATATATCAGCGACAGAGTAAGATAATAATAGATGTGGTAGTTATGTGTATCAATGTATAGATATATGTGTGGCGATGGGTGGATCTGTTTCTGTGCTTGCTTGCTTGCTTGAGTATATATATATATATATATATATATATATATATATATATATATATATATATATATACCAACCCATGATGTCCTTTTGCGTCATAGTGCATTAATCGAACACGAACAATTGACAAATTTTCTGAAGTAAGATATAACCAATTGGACACAGCAGGACTACCCAACCTCACCTGGGTTTATGTATTCGGTGAATGATATCATCATGTTTTAACGACCCTCAGCGTCCGGTCCAGTGACTCAATGCCAAGTTTGTGGGCCATTGTGTATTAATTCATCACGAACAATTAACGACGCTTGCTATAAAAGTAAGTAGTTACTGTCACATGTCCCCAATAAAATTACAAACTGACCAAAATAGCCGTATTTAAGTTCTTTTCCATTTATATCTAACATCTCGTATCCAAAATTCTGTTTCTCAGTCTGTCATTTTTTCTTTCCTTTTTTTTTTACTTTTACATATATACAGGGATATATACAGATATAAGAATATCGAGCTGTTTTGAAATACGGAAACTTTTTTCTGTGCTGCAGGATCTATTACACCGAGTGCAAAATCGAACGTGGACATCGAGAAGATAGAAAATCGCATAACCTTGAAGCAAATAACATAGAGAGACTAATAAACGTATTTCCCATACTATACTGACCCGAAGAATTCAGAAAAATGTTCATTACTAACTTCCAAACACTTCTTGACACTATTTCAGTTAAACAACGGTGAAAAGCAAACAAATGCTGAGAAGTCAATTTTATGTTTTTTATCAAATTTCAACACGAAATTTGAGCTAAGGTCAGGACTATAAATCTGTCTGCCAGCGAAACTGGAGAAGAGATTCGGTTGCACCTTTTGGTATTCATTTCTGTCCGTCCACACGATATCTCTAAAGTAAACAATGTATTGTAGAATGGCATTGGGATGGGCAATGATAAATACTTAAGCAGATTCAGGAATGGATCCAGGAATTTTCTCTTGATTGAGGGAAATTTTTTTAGCTTTTTTCATACATCCATCTATACGCTCATTATTACTTCACTAAGTACCCAAGTAGCTTAGCACTGGATCATGACCAAGATTTCCAGTGTCCATGACCACAATTTCCTAAGAATAGCCACCCCTTTGATCAAAACAACCCATAAAATACTGATAACTGATGCAACTACTTCTACCAAAAGTTCCTACCAAACTATCATATATTTTTTCTCAAACAGAAAACAGTCCTGATTTTTATTTTTGCTTTCAAAGTAAAACATTTGGTGCTAAATGTGTTCTCTATGGAAACCTAATCTTTTAAACACTAGAGTGCACACATGCTACTGAAGATGTGAACTCTTCCCGAAACGAGTATGGCATACTAATTAATTCATTTTTCAATTAAGTAATAAAGTCTCCATATACTTTTATTCCTTAGTTTGACCCTTTGCTGCAATGTCATATCGAAAATCACTTAAAACTCTTTGACGACAGTTGATTGAATTAAAATGAAAAAAAAAAACACGTAAAAGAAAGAAACATCTAATGATCCATGTTTGCAGAAACGACTCTGACGGAGGCCATTAGAGAAATAGAGTAACCACGTGATCTGTTTGCCGGAAACAGACTGGAAACGAATGTGAAAGAGAAAGTGAAAGTAAAAAGTAGACGTGATTGGATATTCCCGAGGAATATCGATTTGTTATTAAATATCGGTTTATAGAAGGTTTATCAACGATACATTAACGAAAATTATACGGTAGAAAAGAAAAATGGACAGTGCCTGGAATAGCAGAGAACATTCAAGCATGCCCTTGAGCATAGATATTGCATACAAACAATCATACATACATACATATATGTATAAATATACATATAAGCATGCACACACATGCACACGCATGCAAATACACAGACAGACAGACACACATATATATATATAGTGAGAGAGAGACAAACCAACTTATTGCGTTCATATAGTGAAATAATCCCTGAATACACTTTTTAGTATTCACTGTCGCTATATGTTTAATTGTTTGTGTGAAAATAATTCACGGTGTATTTCTCTAATATAATCATTAGTATTGTTTTTGTAATAAAATAACTCCCCGAACGTTCTATTGCAAAATGATCACCAATTAACTTCTACGGATGCTTTTAATATTTTCCATATTACTAAATATGTAACGACTGGAATGGATGAAAGCTTTGATGTATTTGTCCAATAAATGGTTCACAAAGGGTTTTCTAGAGTAAATTAATTTCTAATGAGTTTCTATAAAGTCTAGATTGGTTTGGTTAAGAAATCCTACTCATGATATCACGGACTTTTTCTAAATACAATCTCTGCGTTTATGCACCACGATTATTCAACGACAGTGCATTGTACGAAGTTAACATTCGCCAGGGATATTAGTCAGCAAACGAAATCGAGTCAAGTTTGTAGTGGTTCAGGTCAGTGGTTCTCGAGAAATCTATTAACATTCAGAGATTATAGATTTTCCCTCGTAGTTGAGAATGATCTGAATTTAGATCAGAAGAAATATCTAAATTAGCAACAATGAAGTAACCTAAATACCTCGAAGCCATAGTTTCATATGACAGATGCAATTTTTTTTCATGACAATTATAGCAGGCAGCTCCACACGCCATGACACCCGGGCACTCACCAAAATACATCATTGGAATGGTTACTACCCTAGTTACTAATAAAGACATATTTGTGATTTCATCCATTCTCTACATAACAATAACGCGTATGGAAGATGTGGATCTATTGAATAGTCAGAGGCCGTAGATTCATTAATAACTTAGTACGCGAGTTGATATTTCGGAAATAGTACTGGTAGAATAGTTATGCCTCTATCAACTTATGGCCGTGTATAAGTCCTAATGAAATTGTATTCACTTATCATCATCAGACACGGGGTTAGCGAGAGAGAAGATGAACGGAATTTGTACGAAGCTTCCAACCGTTCCTAATAACAGCGATGCAATTTAGTCATTCAAACTTGTTTGGTGCAACGGAATGGAAATGTTCTTTAAAGTAAGCCAAACAGTCTTTTGAGGCAATTCAAAGAGAAAGAGAGATATACGGGGTATGTCTAGGAAGTATCCTATGATTGGATATTAAACAAAATAGTCTACCCTCAGCAGTGACACCTTAGTCGTCATCAAAATTATCCCCCTGCGGCCCCATACACTTAATCCAGCATCCTTTCCATTTTTCAGATCGGTCTTTAAATTTTTTCTTACAGGATAATCATCATTAATCTCGCCCACGATGGGAAATCCTTCTAGGATATATCAGAAATCACTGGAGGCTAAATCTAGACTGTAAGAGTGCCGACAGATTTGGGTGATGTGATGCTTTACCAAAAAGCAATGAGACAATGGGTAGGTGTGGTCGTTCTGAATGTGACGGTCATACAGATAACAAGTTCACTCAATAGCATCTAAGAGGCGACTGGGTAAGCTTATGGGAGATAGCCTGTTCACGCTTGTGCAGTGACGTCCTTCATAATTGGTCACCCAGTCACATAAAAGTTGTACAAGCGGTTCTCGAATGGCTAAATGGCTAAATACTTTCTAGAGGGAGGAGGATGTATGAAGTTGAAATCGTATAATTTTATTTTTCAAAGAGGCTACTAATGACCACTTGGTGTTATGAGAAATTGTGATAGAAAAGTGAAAAAGAGGCAATATAACTATTAAGAAGTGATTTATAAATATCAAAACAAAATTCGGTGTTTTGTTTTATATTTAATGATTAGAGAGGACGAAAGATTTGATTATTTTATTCTATATATCCTTCTTATGATATCTCGTGTTCGATTTAAAATGAACACATGAAACAGACCGACTCTCTCCCTCTCTCTCTCTCACATATATATATATAAAAGGAAACGCCAAATATTTCAACAACTGGCTCCACGACGCTCATAATAGAGAAATGTTTCTATGCCAAACAACGGACGTTAAAAGACTGATGAGGATGATATATATATATATATATATATATATATATATATATATATATATATATATATATATATATATATATATATAGTCTGGAAAGCTTTGTAGCGTTACACACTGAATATATTGCTGAAAAAAATTCTTTCATTTATATAGAAAGTTTTTTCAGTTTAAACCATTTAAGATGTTACTCCCTAAATCTTTGTAAATTAAGAAATGCTTTTGTTTCTGTCTGTTGGTTCATTTGATTTGAGTTATGCAAATGAAATAACTTTTACAAATACTTTTACTAATAACTGTTACCCAAAAGATATTCAAATCAAATATGTATGTACGTGCAAAGAAAAAGTACACTCTCATGACATCTTACTTGCTATAGACATGTCTAGATTTGCATCAAAACTTCAGCTCCGTATAAAGCTGAATATATATATATATATATATATATATATATATATATATATATATATATATATATATATATATATATATATATATATATGTGTGTGTGTGTGTGTGCGTGTGAGTGATATCTCTTCAGGCCTCAATCTTCTTCAGTGGACAAATGAAGCAGCCGAGAGGAAGTCATGGCGACACAAAGTCTACAAAACAACTCACCGGGCCGGACCGAACTACAGAGCGAAAACAGGACAAAGACAGCACGGCAAGGCGGGAACTCCCTCAGGCAGCCAGACCTTCTCCTGTATCCGTTGCAGAAAGGTCTTCCTCTCCTGTACAGGCCTCGTTGGCTACCTGAGTGTCTGCAAAAGACGTGGAAAACCTTCCTAAATCTTCAGGCATGAAGCCAAATGATGATCTGAAATACTCTTAAATACAAGTACGCTTTTTATATCTTTTTTTTTTTTAATTCTAATACCATAATCGACTAACACAGATTTGCCTCAGGAAATATCTTTAGTAGGAAAATCGGGAGTGGGCCTATTGAAAGTGAACGAGTTAAAAGACAGCGTTGTGAAATGAAGGGCGTGGCGCCTCTTGAGTTACCTTTTCTGCGTAGGACAGTTGAATAGGATTTCAGTTGGTTACAGGCTAACAGCAGGCGGCACCGGGAGGAGGGAGGTTGGATGAGGGCTTTTATCCACGGGAGGGGAAGGGCAATGCGTGGGCCAGTGTCCTTACACGATGATGAATTCCTCTGAATATTCACGCAAAATAGGTTAGTACGTAAATATGCGAGAAGGAATAAACTGGAAGTGAATGACAAATAAAAGCAAGGAAGAGAAATTAATCAACTGAACGAACAGAACACTCAGCTTTACAAAAGCTGATAACTTGTTGAATATACACATACGCATATGCACAAAACAACACACACTCACTCACACTGCGGTGGTCAGAAGTGATATTTGGTCAAGGGTTATTGACACAATTACAGATATCCGTACCTCGCTTAAATGAATCACCGTAGACAAAAACCAGTACCAGGAATAATTAAGTTAAAAAAAATATCCAAAATAATCTGAAAAAAAAGGTCATCTATCTGAAATTATCCTTTAAGAAATACCAGCACTACATCAGAGCATTGTTGGTCCAAAATGTCCATAGAGACCCAAATAAGCACTTGAAAAAATATATATCGATAATAAATGGTGCCTAGTGGTGTATTATTGCTGTTTTCAAGGTTGTAGCCCTAAAAACGTGACTTGGAATACACAGACGAGTGAAGAGAGAAGAAATATCAGCCCACCTGGCTGGTTAGCCGGGTGGGACATTTTCGGGGCCTCGGTGATTCGATGTTGCATGAATGTTGTCAGAATGTTCCTGGAGTGTGGAACTAATGTAGGAGCGCAGTGTTTTAATTAGTGGATGTGTCATCAGGCAGTAAATCATGCCGAGTTGCACGGACATTTTTGGACGAAGTCTTAGGAAACGCGCGCACCTATAATCGCTACATGAGAATGAAGAACTATCTGACAATTGCAGGCTATGCTATAAGACATTATATTGTAGGTTTTGTAGGTACCTATGCCGAAATAAATGCGTTGACGTGCTGATTGCAGTCAAGTTTGATTCTATGGGTGTAGGGTTCCTAGTCTTACTCTTTATGCCGAACCATACATGCAGAATTCCTGTTTGTCCAGATACCTGTAAGTAGTACAGCACACACACACACACACACACACACACACACACACACACACACGGGCACGCGGAAAGAGATGAAATGGAGAGAGAGTCAGAAAACAAGAGAAAGATGAACTGATATCTTAGATATTATCAAACTGAAATTTAGAGAGGAGAGAGAGAGAGAGAGAGAGAGAGAGAGATCAGGAGAGATTAAAGTAACAAAATGAATAGATGTATAGAAACAAACATTTTTAGTTAGGACTGAGACAGAAAAGTATGCCTGTGTCCGTGTATATGTGTATACTGCTCGGTGTGTGTGTGTGTGTGTGTGCGTTCCTCCTTACACAGGACTAATGCTTTCAAAGTATCATCGTCTGAATTCAATTGTGATTCTATGCCAAAACAACCTGACAGAATTTTTGTTTTTGTTTTGTCGTTCACAGATGAGCGAATATTTTGGCGCTAAATCACCCCGGGGCTTCTTTCTTGGGGAAAATAATTCTTTATCGCGCAAATATCCAGTTGATAATTTGGTGAGCAGGTTGGTTCAAACAAAATATCCAGTTAAATAAATCAAGAGAGAGAGAGACACACAGAGAGAGAGAGAGAGAGAGAGAGAGAGAGAGAGAGAGAGAGAGAGTGACAGAGACAGTGTTTGGGAGAGTAATATATAAACATGTGAGAGTAATAGAAAGAAAGAGACAGATTGAGACAGATTAAGATGAATGAGACGGAAAGATTTCTGAATATAACAGAGAGAGAGAGAGCGGAGGGTGCAAAAACAGAGAAACAGAGACAGACAGGGAGTGACAGAGAGAGAAGGAGGGAGAGACAAAGATAGGCTGAGAGAGAAAGAGATGAGGAAAGAGAACAGAAAAATAGAGCACAAATAGTGAACAAAAGTGGTCGACAGATGGAAACAGAGTGAGAGAAGAGCGAGGAAATGAAATGATAGAAGTTTTTGCTTTTTCTGGTACAGGGCCAAATAGAGAAAATACTGTTAGAGCAATTGTGTAAAGCCAATCTTCCGAGTGGGTAAGACTTTGCACCCGAAATCCTGTCTCTTATCAAGGGACTTTTTCTGTCATGATAGGATTAGGGAAGGTGGCGGATAATTGAGATCACCAGTTGCCATTAACTCACAGATAGGAAAACACCAAGATGGATCCTTGGAAGGGCTAGGGTGAAAGATATCATACAAATGTTCAAACAACAAAAACGGAAATGGGCTGGTAACTTAGCGAGAGGATATGACAACAGATGAAGCAAAAGGTTTATTGATTGGTGTCCGTGGAACAGTAAACGCAATAGGAAGAGACCAAACAAAAGATAAAGGGGTGATATAGAGAGGTTTGCCTGTACATGGCAGAGATCAGCACAATCACGGTTGTCATGGAAAGAGATAGAAAAGGCTTTCGTTCAGCAGTTGACTTAGAATGGCTGCTGCTGTTGTCTATCATGATGATCGGGGATAAAACATCGACTTCCGGTGCCAGTGGGGAAGTACTGAAGATCTTCCCTTTTTTTTTTTATTGAATGGAATTGAATTTTAATGCTTTTTCTTTCTGGAGACAGTTATCAGAAATAATCAAATCCAAATTCGAGTCTCACAGACGATTTCATCTCCATACCACCCGAACCAGAGGACACAACCTTGCCAGATGACGATCTATATCATGAAAATATTGAATATAGAATTGAGGATTGAAATAACAAAGGGTCTATCGATTGCTCGACTCATTATTTTCTTTTTAGGAAGATCAAAATTCGAATTTATTCGGCAATCAATATTTTTTGTTAGCCTATCTACCTATTTATTGATTTTGATTCGCTAACAGATCGATGGCCTTACCTTCCTTCGGATACATTCTTACTACAGAGAAAATCATTTGTTAAGATCACTTCGGGACAAGGTCTTTTAGCAAACCATTATCGGCTGATAACCTTTAGCAAAGGATATATAGATTAATCTTTCTATCTGACAATCTATCTACGGTGATGTAAATGTAAGAATACATGCCTTAATCTATACTTACATTCGTGAAAATTTCTGATTATATTCGCACTGCAGGGCTCAAAGTTTGAGAGGATTTACTTTTATTTTGGATATCAAGAGGGGAACTTTTTTTTAGAATTCGATCTCGAGAGGCAACTTTTAGGAGTATAAGTCGTTATGGAGGGATTTTTCGGCACGAACTGGAATATTTCTTTTCACTTCTACGAGTAAAAAGGAAAGGGTGTTTTTTCCCTCCCTATTAGGAGTCAAAAGCGAGGCAGCACTTTTTAAAAAAACATTTATAACCTTTTTAGAGTTTAGAGTAAAGAAAAATAATGTTCTTATATTAGCAGTTATTCTTCCCTTAGAGAACTAAATATCGAATATCAACCCTGGAAAACCCTTTAGGAACTTCAGATACCACGAATGGAAAAATTGGATAAAAAAAACCGGAAAATTCGCCTGAAGAACCTCAAAGGGTAGAAACATAAGCGTGTCAGTGTAACGAGTTAATTATTTCACTATATATATATATATATATTTATATATATATATATATATATATATATATATATATATATATATATATATATATATATGTATATATATATATATAAATATATATATATGTATATATGTATATATATATATATATGTATATATATATATAAATATATATATATATATGTATATATGTATATATATATATATATATATATATATATATATATATATATATGTATATATATATATATATATATATATATATATATATATGTATGTATGTATGTAATGGAGTGTACATTCTAGTATTACCTTACAAAATATGATTTTGTAGTGTTTCAGATCTTTATTGGTGTCCTTATTTCCGACTTTTGGACATATCTTTCTATGGTATTATTTCATCTAAATGTGTTCATATTCCTGTACCTGTCGTATCAATATTGATCTTAGGTCCAAATTTCTTCAATTTTGTACATATATAACCATGTTTAAATGTATCGGATACATTTTGCACCCACTGTATACGTTTGGTGTGATCAGTTGTTAAACTCCCTGCCACAGAAGCTATCAATCGAGTCTATTGAGATGATTCAAATTTATTTCTGTTTCATCCCATGTGCCAAGAGTGATCATGCTTCCTAGCTCTCCGGACGCAGGGTTACACCCCTTGATCTGAGCTGAACTGGGGTCGTGCAGATGCAGCTCAATCTGAATGCTATTGATCTTGTTTACGATTTGATCCGTTTAGTGGAACGCCTTCTGATCCTGCGGTCAAATTCCAAGGCAGCAGCCTCGATCAATTTAAGGAAAAAGAAAAAAAATAATTGAATAAAAAATCTTCTAAACTCAAGATGAAATTGGCAAAGAGTACCAGGCAACGAATTAGTTCCCATCCTGAGAATAGTAATTCGAGTAATTCGAGTATTTTACTTAGAAACTGGTCCGTTAAAAAGGTGCTAAGATTTGATTGAAGTAAAAGGCGAGTTTGGCATTTACTGTAGTACTATAGTTGGCAGGTTCGTTCAGCAGATCGAATCTCTACGGTTTTAGTTCAATGTTCCATCAGATTTTCCTTGTGCTTAATAAATAACTATATACAACTTCAACTGTAAGGAAGAAAAAGAGCAGGATGAGAATTGTTGTTAAAACATCTCGGTGACAGGATAAATAAGTTCTTTGATATAAACACGATCAAAGTGTATTGACCTGAATTTAGGCAACACAGTGTAAAATATGGACCCTCTCAAAGTGAAAATGAAAGTAGAAACTAAAGTTGATCTGGGAATTTGATTTTGGCCAATAAATAAATAAGATTTGAGCCACAAAGCAATTAACAGCCACCGGCCTTGGCTCACTGACAGAACGCAGCTACTGGCAACGATCTCGGATTAAGGTTCAGCTATGCGTGAAGAGGCTCACCAATAATAAACGGTCATTCGTTTGCGATCATTATAGCTTTGGGGCTTCAGGGATTTTAAAAGCATGACATCACAGTATGGTGGAAAGATCTTTTATCTGATTTTTCTCTTATCAGGTTTGTTTGTTTTGTTGTTGACTTATTCTTTGCTCTCTCAGGTCAAGGGAGGTTGGTCTTCCAATCTTTTTTCTCTTTCCACCTACGCTGTTTGTTTAAAATGGAGATCAGCTTGCGTGTACCGAATTCACTAGGTACCCTTCCTCAGTAGCTCAGCAAACTTGTTGTCGTAAAGTATCATAAAAATCTTCCATCTTCGTCAACCAATAGTTCAAATCCAGTCAACCAGTTAACGGCCATTTCGAATTGCTGAAAGATAGCTAAAATCACGTAGATTTAATTTCAAAATAACTGGGCAATTCTATACGCTCAAAAGTCATTCAAAAGCTGCAAAAGGCAAGAAGTGCAGATATTATATCAATAATTACCTTATACGCTGGACTTGAAGACGAATGTTTTTTTGGATTTTTTTTTTAGTATTTGGGGGTGGGGTGCTCACTGCAACTCAACTAAGCTCAATAGCTATCCATATCGAAATTCGGTAGACCTTACCCCTGGTCATAGTACTAGCACATCGAACACAGTGTAATATTTGCATTATTTTTCAAAGTTAAATGTCTGTATTATATACTGGAATAAGCTTAGTTCAAAAGTACGGGGTTACCAGTGAAGATCGAACACACTACAAAGTATAGCTGGGCTAATACACTGGCTTGCTAACGACCATTTCACATCGAAACGCTCTCGGAATAAACTGTTTAGCTTAGTCTGACAACAAGCCATGGATGTTGGGTTCTTACTGAGGATCAAACTCTCCACACAAGCAAATTGATCTGCGTCAAGCTTCCTAACTATAACTCTATGATAGCTCAATTCAGCTCATCAAAGCACCCAATAGAGATTGTATCTTAGATACTAAGAACAATAGTGTAAGGTTCTAACACAGTTGCATTTGGTTGGGATTTTATTGGTATATTCCAAACTATGCATAGTCTGGCACAAGGGCACACATATGAGCATAATGGTCTGCTACACGGGCCATTGGTAACGGGGTCATATAGCCCCATCGAGAGCTCCAGCGTATTTGGAGGGGAGACTAAAATGATGATATATAAGTTTGTGCCGTAGCCATATTTAATCAGGAGACTGGAACTTGAGAAGAGCTCTTGAGAGAACTATTTCGAAAATAGATTGAGAATAGCTTTGCCAAACTAACTCACATTTAATAACCCAACTGTCAACTGTCAAACATTCGGGTCATTTGCTAATCTTACCTTGTAGGGCTAAAACGCTGGAGAGTCAGCGTCTTAACCATCGGATTATGATAGGCATCTTCTCTAGTCTGTCTTAACAGACAATCGTTCTTAACCCGGGACAAAGAGACATTGTATCTTATATACTTGAAAAAAAAACCAGAGCAATCCTTTGCCAAAGTTATATTTGAGTAGGTTTTCATAATGTTTGTAAATAATCTTCACCTCAGGATTTCTAGCTTGTAATGACACAACATCCATATATAAAACTTCTATGTCTTCATCTTCAATAAATTCAAAGCAAGTGCTGAAGTTTGAATATGTCCTGCGTAAAGAAACATGCGTTTCAGAGAGCTTTCAAGTACTGTTTTAAAGTATCTGAATTCTAAAATGTACTTATTGTCAAATTCCTAATATGTGAGTCTTGACTTATAGGAGTATTTCATAACAATAACAATGACCTCATCAGAAACAGTGATGTCATGTACGCAAAAAAAGATGACAAATTCACTCTCTCAACTCAGGTCGACTTCTTTTTCTAAAGTTTGTACATCACATCTACAGAAACTGCTAATGAAGATGTTGAAATGGAACACGTAGTTTTGGAATAATATTGAATAGAGATATGAATTCTGTTTTGTTTACTTTTTAGATTTTAATGAAATGAGGGAGCTGGTTTTAAGTAGAGATCTACCCAACAATGTTCTCCGACGTCCTCCAAACTGTTCCTTTGAAAGAATGTAAGAACATACATATACATCCACACGCATATAGATAGATAGAGAGAACAAGAAAAAATAGATTATAATCAGAAAATTCTGTAATTACGATGTATACAAAGCTTAGCTTAGCCCAGCACAAGGCAAATACGGACAGGAAGATTATGTTGCACTTGTCTTTTCTATGAGAAATTCCTCCCAAAATCACCATTTCCCTGGAATCAAACATGTCTTGTGTTCTCCTCCAAAAATATCTGATTTTAGTTAGCATTCCTTTGATAAATACGAAATTTTAAAAAAATATGTATAGAGCTGAGCCATAGCGAAGGTTTTTTATGACTAGATTCATCCTTTCTTAGAATTCTGACCAAAATAATCGTAACTGTAACGAGGTATCACGAGATTCTCGACCAATGGAGGATTTCTGGAGCTCCAAACAAGATGGATATATTCTTGCAATCTCATCATTACATCTTACCAAATCTTACTGGTTATCCCAGAAAAAAATGAGAAGATTAAACATCGTCAGATAATATAACAAAGTTCAAATTAAGTGGTCTCAGCAGTAATTATAAACCAATCAAATGCAAATTAGCCATTTTGCGCCAAGATCTGTTTTTTTCCAATTTAGCCTGTAAAAATATTCGATAGATAAAAACCTAACCAATTAAAAAAATAATCAGTATGTTGATAAAATTATTGGTATCAATCTTTTCAAAGAATTTATAGCTCGGCTCCATAGGCTAAGCTTACATTTCATATTATTTTATTACCTGAGATTTACTAACTTTTTGATTGGTTGAGCGACAATACAAAATTGATAGAAAGGGCACCGCAGATCAGAATTCCTTGGAGACGTTTCAACGTATTTTGGTAGTGACGTGAAAGAACTGTGTTTGTCTTGAAGACTGTTGCCATAGAGGCGAGGTTTCTGTCAACAGACAAGAAATCGTAGACGAACTTTCTGTGACGTACATAGCTGCATTGGAGGCTTCGCTTTATCATCGTTGATTGTACAAGATTCTTAGTCGAAGGCTCCAAGGCACTCTATAAAAGCTTATATCCCTCTCTCTGGAAAAGTAGTACTTGTTTGATGGGTTGTAACCCCAGCACCAGACACCAATAGAATCTCTACCCCTAGCATGAGAAGGGAGGATTCTGCATTAACATTTATCTCAATCAAGCATTTTCAATCCACCTACTATCATGTTATAAATAGATACACCATGATATTGTATATGAATCATGGGGATGTAGGTTGGACCCCACCACCAAAAAAAATAAATAAACACGGAATTATGGCAAATGCAAAGTCAAAAAGGGAGAATGAGTTATTTTGGTGAAAGAGACAACAAAGTATGAATGGATCATGAATGAATCTAGTCAAGAGTAAGATAGATAGATGAAGACCACTGACGTCTCCTTTAATCCCAGTGTAGTCATGTGACAGATACTTTTTAAAAGGATGAATAAAAATTGAATGCCTTGAGGTTCAACCAGATGTTGTTCTTTGTTTCGCCGATGAATTTATTTCCATGTTGAGAAACGCTAACCATCAGAGATGGTGGAGGTTTGATTTTATATATATATATATATATATATATATATATATATATATATATATATGTTTATGTGTTTTTCAGTGCTCCTGGCCATACCATTATGTCTACACACTTGAAAATTTGCATCTGTACATCACTGGATTACATCTAAAAATTTTGTTTTTGATTTTGGGGAAAAAAGCTTTTTAAAATCATTTTGGGGGCTTATTTTGACAGGTTTTTGATATCATCTACGTTCTCCAGAATCTAAATATTTCTTAATGTTTTGACTCTATTTTAGATGTCGCGAATAGAACTTATTATGACTATGTTTGTTCTTTAATTGATTGTTCTATATTACATTCTAACGATATGTTTATGGAAAACTGAAGTGAGAAGAGAAATCACAAATCATGGCAGCCCAAAACAAACTATGTCAAGGCAAAAATTGACGGAACCCGAAAAGTAAATGACGCCTATGAAGAGAAAGGGGCGAGACTGTAAACCATATAGCTAGTGAATGAAATAAACTAGCTCAGAAAGAGTATTAAAACCAACACGACAGGTTAGGAACAGTGATACATTGGGAACTGAACAAATGAATGGGATTCAACCATGCGGACATATGGTATCAGTTCATGCTAGAGACAGACCAGGAAAATAGATGCCATGAATTTCTCTGGGACTTTGACATCTGAATTGACCACCCAATTCAAGCTATAAAACCAGATCTGGTAATCATGGACATGAGAAAGAGAACCTGGAAAATAATAGACGTGGCCGTGCCTGCAGATCACAGAGTGAATGCAAAAGAGAGTAAAAAAAAAAAATGAAAAAAAAAACAGGACCTCGCGATGGAACTGAAGTTGTGTAACATGAAAGTCAGGGTAGTACCAATAATAATAGGTGCACTTGGAACAGTACGAAAGGAAAACGAAATTGAACGAACTTGAGATAAGAAGAAGGATTGAGTTTAATCAAACCAAGGCACTGTAGGTGACTACGCAAATACTGAGGAGAGTGCTTGATATATGAAATCTCTGACCCCAAGTTGGTAGCAATGGCCAAACAGGAAGACGAAGAGAGGAAAAGGAAAAAGGAAAATAATAAATAGAGGTGGAGGTACAAAGTGCAGCGCTGCTGTGTTAGGTGAGGGAGATATGAAGAAAGGGCTGGAGACTTTTCTGTCACTCAGCTTTCAGCAATAGCTACCGGGCAACTGGTGTGAAAGTGTAAACCACAGCCCTGCTGCGGACTGAGAGAACGTGAGGAAGGGGGTTTGAGGAGTCCTGATGAAACTTACTGTCACTCAGCTTCCAACGGTGAACACCAGACAGCTGGCGTGAAAATGCATCGTCGTCGTTGTCGTCGTCATCGTCATCATCATCATCGCAATAATAATAATAAACTGGTGTGAGATTGCAAATAATAATAATACACTCAGCCTTCAGCGATAACCACTGGGCAACCGGTGTGAAACTGTAAATCGTAGAATTACTGCGACCTATGAGTACTAGGAGAGGAGGGCTGGAGACTTGAGGAGACTTGCTGTCACTCAAACTCCAGCGGTTACCACCAGGCAACTGGTGTGAGATTCCTAATAATAATAATAATAATACTGGATACTCGAATGCCTTAGAATGTTCAAAATTAGCGAACCGGTGGTTAAATTCATTGGTAATTCGATGGAAGACTGGAAAGTAGATTTGACAGCCGCAGGGGACAAACTAGCCGAGGTAGGGATAAAAAGGGGAATCTTCCAAGGAGACTCATTGTCCCCTCTATTATTTGTTCTAACAATGATACCGCTTAACAGAATCCTGAAAAACAGCAAAGGATACCACTTCTCTAAAACAAAAGGAAAGGTCAACCACTTAATGTACATGGACGATATTAAATTGTTTGCAAAAAACAGGGGAGAGCTTGAGACTCTGTTCAACGAAGTAAGGGAATATAGTGAGGACATAGGAATGGAGTTTGGGATAGAAAAATGTGCAATCATGGTGATGCACAAAGGAAGGCTTACAATGACTGAGGGAATTGAACTTCCGGACAACAACAAGATTAGGGCATTGACTGCACAAGACCGATACAAGTACCTAGGTGTCCTTGAATGTGACACGATAAAACGGGAAGAGATGAAGGAGAAAATTAAGAGAGAATACCTCAGAAGGATAAGGAAAATATTAGAAACCAAATTAAATAGCAGAAATCTAATAAAAGGAATGAACACCTGGGCAGTGTCAGTAGTTAGGTATACAGGACCATTTCTAGGATGGACAAAGGAAGAGCTCCAATCAATGGATAGGCGAACAAGGAAACTTATGACGATGCATAAAGCATTGCACCCTAGGGATGATACAGATAGACTATACGTTAAGAGAAAAGAAGGTGGTAGGGGGCTCATCAGCATAGAAGATTGTGTCCAGAGAGCTAAAGTAGTCCTAGATAGATATGTGCAAACAAATAGTGAAGAAATCATAAAGAGCGCGAGGGATAGTGCAACAAACAATAAAGTAGAAAACAATGGAACAGTACAGCAAACTAGAAAAGAAAAGTGGGAAGGGAAAAAATTGTACGGCGAGTTTAAAAGACAGATAAAAGATATAGTAGACGAGAAATCATGGACGTGGTTACGAAAGGGAAACCTTAAGAGAGAAACAGAATCGCTCATCATGGCAGCCCAAAACAAAAGCATAAGGACAAACTACATAAAAGCAAAAATCGACAGAACACAGACAAACAGCAAATGCCGCATGTGCGGTGAAAGAGATGAGACAGTAAACCACATAACTAGTGAATGTAGTCAGCTCGCCCAGAAGGAGTATAAGCATAGACACGATAGAGTAGCAACGATGATACACTGGGAACTAAGTAAACAAATGGGATTCAACCATGGGGAAAAGTGGTATCAGCACAAGCCAGAGGCAGTTTTGGAGAATGACAACCACAAACTACTGTGGGACTTTGACATCCAAACTGACCACCTCATCCAGGCAAGAAGGCCGGACTTAGTAATAGTAGACAAAAAAAGGAAGGCCTGCCAAATAGTAGACGTTGCTGTACCTGCAGACCATAGAGTAAAAAAGAAGGAGGGTGAAAAAAGGGAAAAATACCAGGACCTAGCAAGGGAGTTAAGGAAAATGTGGAACATGAAAACCAGGGTAGTACCGGTCATAGTGGGCGCACTAGGAACTGTCCCCAAAACGCTGAGGGAGAGACTGGAGGAGATCGGGATTAGGGGAAGGATAGAGACCGTACAGACCACAGCGCTACTTGGAACTGCACGGATACTGAGGAAGGTGCTAGAGATATAAGGACTGCAACGAATAGTAGCTCTGTCATGATATGCGAAAGAGGGAGGAGACGTTAGCTGAAGACCTGAGGAGACTTATTGTCACTCAGCCTTCAGCGATAACCACTGGGCAACCGGTGTGAAACTGTAAATCGTAGAATTACTGCGACCTATGAGTAGTAGGAGAGGAGGGCTGGAGACTTGAGGAGACTTGCTGTCACTCAAACTCCAGCGGTTACCACCAGGCAACTGGTGTGAGATTCATAATAATAATAATAATAATAATAATAATAATAATAATAATAATAATAATAATAATAAGAAGAAGAAGAAGAAGAAGAAGAAGAAGAAGAAGAAGAAGAATTGTTGCTGTGGAATAGTTGGTAGAAACGATCAAAATGGGCTTTGGGAGTTACGTCTATGGATATTACCAGACTTTAAAATCAGTATTCGCGATTCTATGGTTTTATCTGAAATCGAACATTTGGAAATATTGAGGTCATGTGCTCTCTTTCTAAAATGTTGCGTTGTCATAGGAGCGAGGTTTTATTCACAAACCATCCAACGCCTACGGGTAAAGCGTGCGAAGAAATTGTCGACGCTTTGGTGGGGCGTTCGTTAATTTCACACTTCAATCTTTGGCCTTATTTTTGCCTTGTTGTGCTATCCAATTTAGTTCAATTCTTTGAAGCTGTAGCAACTCAATTTACCTTGTATCAACAAACTTGATTTAACTTGTGCATACCAACTCTCCTATCAACGTCGTGGTTAGGTTTGTAAAAACCACGACTTGAAGAGAAAAACGCAATAAAACCGATTTTACCACTGACACGTGTATAAATAGGGACTTTAAAAAAATGATTGGAGTGTGGGATTTTTGTTTTTAACTTACGTCGAGTCATGAAAAATCACTTTGCAATCCCACCAAAAATATAGCTGGCTATGTATTTATCACTCGGATAGGCGGTGCCAATGGAGCTAAAGGGCTGTCAATAAGAAAAACTTTTTTTTTTAAATTCTCCTCACGTAAGGATTTAACCGGGGTTCAATTTGAGTTTTTAATTTTTTGCGAAATTGACCCCTTAGTTCGTACCCGGCAGTATTCACGTTTGTTTTTCGAAAATTCAGACAAAAAGTGAGAGAGAAGTAACTTATTCATTGCTCATTTTTCCAATTTTCGATTGATCACCCCTAACACACCATGCTGCCAAAAGACGTTGGTCACGTGATGATATCTATTGAGTGACTAACCCGGCCAGTTCTGACTTTCTTTGAATGTTTCAGTAAGCTTCGTTTTTTTTGTGACGATAGCTCAAAATATTCTGAATCACACGTATTCTATATATAACTTGCATGTAATTTGCCTTTAATTGTTCAAGATAATCACGTTGTGTGCCGTTATGATAATGATTCTCATCAGGGAATATAATAACTAAACATTCAGAAAGATAAATATTCGTATCTTGTATGAATGAATTATCATAGCTCGTGCGTGAACTAGGACTTATCTGAAAAACATATAAAATTATC
>OY735210.1:46260528-46275528 GCA_963457665.1 Thysanoteuthis rhombus
ATTTTAATTGTTCAGAAAGTGCTGAGTGGAGTAACCGTTACCGGCTCGGGATATGTAATTGGAGAAACGAATTCAAGGTTCAACAGAAGCTTCATGCATTTGCATCACTCTAATGCCCCTAGGACATGTATGAATCCACCCTCTCCCCTTAGGTATGAGTAAATAGCTGGGCAGTTTGGACGCTTGGACCTGTAAAGCAGTTCATCTAAAATGGCTACTCTGACAGAGAGAAAAAAGAAGACCTTAGACGCAGGGCTAGCAATTCCATGCGATAAAAACTGATTGCTATTGAAACTGCTAACGGCCAAATTTTCCACAAATGATTGTAAAGAAATTTTATCAATACAAAAGCTAGCACAGTAATTACAGAAAGGGGACTGTGATGTTGGCTTAACGGCCATTAGTTCGAGAAACAAGATGAACAATAAACGGCTCCGATATTTCAGCTAAGACTGTTTACACGGGAAAAAAGCGCTCCTCCGGACCATCTTGAAAAATAACTTTGTTGAAGGAAAAATGTTGACCTAAATTCATCCATCCGTCTCGGAGTGAAATACTGATTAACTAGTATATTACTTTGAGATAAACGAACAAATTTGTGTGTAACAAATTGGAATTATTCTTGAAAATGTTCTTCAACCTCACACTTTTTCTAGTGCCTGTTCACTTTCACTAAAGGCATGAAAGCGCTTCTGCCTACGCTCTGAAACGGATTATTTACCAGAGAGAACACTAGGCTGAGATTTTCAGTAAGGCAACCCTTCTGTTGAATAGGAAAAAAGTGACTTTAAGTCACGTTAAATAACTAGCATTGACTAAAAAAGTATCTCTTGGGATCAACTTGAAAAAATCCCTTTGATGAAGAGAAATTCTTAATGTGAATATGTTAGTTGGAGAAGATTTTCAATTGGTTATGATAAATATCACTTTGAGATGAACTAATAAATTTACGTGTAAAATATTTGAGTAATTTGTTCAAGTTGGTCTATGTAACATTTTCGTAGAATGTACTATTCGTATAACATCATGAAGTCCTATGAATTAATCGCAGCCCTTTCATTCGTTCATTAGAAACCGTCACCTGAAACTGTCACCAAAACCGTCTACATAGCCTTCTCACAATTTTTAAGCTGGTCTGGCTGAATGGCTGGCTGTCTATGTAAGTATTGCACGAGCAGACCACAGCAATGTTGCTAGGAAGCTGAAAAGTTAAACATTCACTCCTTTCTATGTCCGGAAAAAATATCTTGTTTTTCTTTTAAAAATTCCTCCCTTCCAATATTAGTTTTTAATTAAGGTTCCAATTTGCATTGTAGTAGAACTGGTCCCTTAGTTTATATCAGCCAGTTTTTGGGTTTTTTTTTTTTTCAATCCATACTTTCTTCATATGAACATCCGCTTGAAAGGGCAAGAGGACAAAATTATTGATCACTCCTTTTTGTGAAAGTTTTTAATCGATCACCCCCAACATGGCATGCTGTGTGAAAACATCGGTCAATTGAAAGTTTCTATCAAGTGACTACCAAGACTTTTTTTAAAATTTTTTTTTTTAAATATGCGGGTTTTTTTTAAGCCAAACTTTTTGTCCCCGAGAAAGTTCTTCCTTATATTAAAAAATGACGTTTTATATGTAAGAAGCTAAGAACAACCATAGCCATCAAAAGTGGCCAAGAGTTATATCCTTTTTATATGTGCATGTTTTTATTTTTGAGTTTGTTTATATGTTTGTCTGTTCCAGCGCCCCAGGCATTCCGTTGCATCTTCAGACTTGGAAATTGGCATCAGTACTCCGTTAGACCCCTACAAAAAATGGTACCTATTTAAAAAAAGAATCATTTGGCTTTTTATGCCTTATTTCGACAGGTCCATTAATTACACCTAGATTCTCTATCATACAGATTTTGAAGATGTTTTTTTTACTCTATTTTAGATGTTTTCCAGTGGAAAATTCCAGTGATGTCATAAATAGAATTTCTTCTGACCATATTTATTCTCCGATGGGATTTTTTTTTATATGACTCGAAAGTGAATTCGTCATCGTTTTTTGAGTGCCCAACTTTTATTCGTACCGTCATGATGTCATTGGTGATTGTCATTGTGGTGAAGAACGAAAATAAGGTCAAAACCCAATGGTTAGACTCTACGGCCTTCATCAGGTAGGTGAGGTGAAGTAACGAACTGAACCCATTATTTAACCGACGGGGGTATATGGACCGCACTCCCCTCTTAGCATTAGTAGTATTATTATTGTCTCACACTGGGATTGAACCTAGAACCATCAGATTACTTGGAGTAATTTTGTCTGATTCTGTAACCACTACGCTATGTGTATATGTGGACAACCGGTGCTAATTTTTAGGAGCCTTAAACTTCAGGTGACAGTTTTTGGTATTTGATGTTATTGTTTTCTGTCTTTCATTATTAGAGGTTCCCATATGGTATCAATTTCAATGCTAGGATTACTGAGGCAGTTTTTCTAGCCTAGCATATGGGCCTCCAGGTTCAATCCCTGTGTGAGACAAATAATACTAATTTTAAGAGGGGAGTGCGGTCAATATACCCCGTCGGCTAAATAAAGGGTTCGGTTCGTTACTTCCCCACACCTACCAGATGATACCTGATGAAGGCTGTAGAGTACAACGGCCGAAACGTTGTATGAAAAACAACCAAGATGAGGATAGTCCGAATAATAATAGAAATAATAACAATACCTCATCTAAAAAATTCAGAGATATACCAATAGTTGGAGTTTGATAATGACGTCAACTAATCATTTTGAGTTGATACTGCTACAGTATGAACTTTTCAGGATTGACTTTTGTCTTGAGCTGAGAATGTAAGTGAGTGAGTATTTGAAAAGTTCCTTTTCCCACGCCTAGAGGCGAACCAATCTGTTGTAACAACAAAAATATCTTATACATATAGACAACCATTAACACGGTCAAATTAACATAGTCTCCACTATTAGTTTGATTGGATAATAAATAAGGTAATGTTAGTATAATTATTGATGTGCGTTAACTAATATTCTGATTAGGGCAATTTAGATCTGAAAAAGAGACACCGTCCACAATTTGTGAGTCATTTGTGTTATTATAAAATTCTTTGTTATCATCCCAATTTATAAAAAAAGGGAAGTCAAATATTCTTGTATGGTAACTTTAATGAGAAGGGCTGGGTCAATTAAAATCTATTTTGAGAGCTTATTAATAGACAAACATGGTTTCCCAGAATTCAGAGGCTCTTACTTTGAATACGTGACGGAGTGCAAGATGATGATTCAAGTATGGATCAACATATTTTATTTGGGAATTTTATCAAATCGAATCATTTCTTGACCTAGTAGATAGTAGTTGATCCTTCATGGCATTTCCCGGTTCGTAGTTGTAATACGTTGAATTAGGAATGGTGGAGTCATGCCTTCGTGCGAAATGGGGGGAAAAAAACTTTCTCAGTCGGAATGTGTACTCAGTTCATTTTTTACGTGTATTTTGCTGTTTTGTTTTTTTTTTTCTCGATCGAGATCATTTACGAAAGTCATTCTGATGACGAGTAACTTGTTTATAGGTAGATATCGTTATAATAGGTCAAAGGTTGGATTTCTTAAAAGTAAGGAAACAGGTCTGGTTAGACACTGAATAGAAAACGTCACGTGGCCAACGTCCTTTGGCAGCATGCTGTGTTTAGGGCGATTAATTTAAAAATCGGAAAAAAAGGGTGAAAAGTCAGAAGAACAAATGGGAGCAAAAAGAAACATCCATTGCAAGTTGAACGTCCACTAAATGCTTATTTGTTGGGGATTTTAAAAATTGAAAAAAACAAACGTTTTTTTGAATATAAATAAGGGATAAATGTCTCAATTTTCAACCCTTTAGCCCCATTGGTGCGCCTTGTATGCGTGGCACATGCATACTTAGCCAACCAGACTAATTTGGTAACTGAAGAAACCTATTTTGACAGTTTTAGAGACAGTTTTGGTTGACGGTTTCCTAATGATTTGACGTATTATTCCCTTTCTAATCTTCCATATTAAAATAAAAAATACCCGTGGATTGAGTGCCAAGTCGAATGACCTTGCTACATGTTCTGAACGGGGAGGGAAGACGATTATTCACTCTAATTTTACAATTCTTTTTTTTTTTTTCCGACGCCATTTTCCTTTTTCTCCAATTCCTTCGTGTTGTCTGATCGGCGTTCTGTCTGCAACATTGCAATCAACCCGAGGGTAAGTCACTTGTGTACGGTTGAATGGAAAAAGATGACGATCGAGAAAGATAGGGGAATGAAAAGAGAGAGAGAGAGGGAGTGAGAGAAAAGTGAAGAGGGTGGAAAAGTGGACGAATGAGAAAAAAATTCGGCATCAAAAAAGAAAGAGAGAAAAAAAGAGGACAATGAAGACGAAGGAGAGAAATAGGGGAAGTAAAAAAGAAAAAATGAAGGACATGGAAAGAACGATGGAGGGGGGGGCGTTGGGCGTGGGAAGAGGGAGAAGTAAGCAGTGAAGAGTGAAAGAAAAAAGAAGGAAAAGACAGAAGATAAACAAAAAAAGAAAACAGAAAAGGAGATGTAGGAGGAGAGCACCCGATGAGGGGGGGGAGAAAAAAGAGGAGTAAAACAAAGATGGAGAAGATTTCGCAGAGGGGAAGGAAAATCACAATGAAGAAGGGTTAGAAGGAAGAAGAAAGAGAAAATGAAACGAAATGGAAGGATATGAAAGAAAAGAAGGGAATACAAAAGTAAAAAAAACGGAGGAGGGAAGGAAGTGACATATTGAAGAACAAGAACAAAAATAGCAAAGGAAAAAGAAAAAGAAGAAGTGAAGGAAAAGAGTTGAAAGACGAAAAAGGGAGATGTAGAAAAATAAACGAGAGGAGAAAGAAACGGAAAAAGAATGTAAGGAGAAGAAAAAACGAACCAAAATAATAAAAAAAAATATACAAAGAAGAGAAAATACCGTTGAAAAAAAAACGTGGAAAGAGTTTAATAATTAGGTGAAGGAGAAATTGATGACGAAGAAGACGACATCGGAAGAAAATGAGGTGAAAAACAAACGTGAAAAGCAGACGTAATGATTGGGTAAAGAATAATTGTAAAGAAAAAAAGAAATCTGGGAATTAAAAAATAAAGAAAGAACAATGATAACGACGAATAACGGAAAATTGCAGAGAGAAAATTTATTCTGAAAATAACGACGAAGTAGAACACTAGGGAAGGTAATGAAAAAGAGAAACAAAGAAGAAAAGGCGAAAGGGTATGAATGAAAGGAAAGAGAAAATAGATGGTGAAAAAACGCCTACAATAGGAATCAACCGGATAAAAGGTCTATAGTATCGATGGAGATGAGGGGAGGATAATGATTGGAACAAAATGTTGGAGGTGCTATTAAATTAGGACAATGGGAAATTCGTATATGGTATCGGTTCTTTTTTCTCTTCAGTTCGACCTTGAAGTGATTCGGAAATTCCTCTTAGACTCTTGCTAAGAAGAAGAGAAGGGATAGAAAAGAGGCAGTAAAGTTGAATTGGTGCAAATGAAGAGTTAGGCAATAGTTACCCGCTGTCCTCTCCACATCTTTTCCCGCCATTTGGGAACCGAAAGAATTGAAAAACAACAATAAGAATTGAATAATGATATCAACAATAATGATAATAGTCCAACGTCATTTGATAGCATGCTGTGTTCGGGTGATCAATTAAATCATCGAAAGAGAGAGAGAGAGAGAGAGAGAGAGAAAGAGAAAGAGAAAGAGAGATGAGAAAAGTTACTCACTACTACCACTAATAACAATAATAGTCCAAGGTCTTTTTTCCAGCATGCCGTGTTAGGGCATTATTGATCAATCAAATTACTGGAAGAAAAGGTAATCAATGAAAAAGTCACTTCTCTCACCTTTTGTTGGTCAGTAATCACTAATATGTGTGAATTTTCAAAATAAACAAGCTGGCATAAACCACGGACCAATTTAGACAAAGAGTTCAAATTGAACCCCCGATGAAAAAAAAAAATTAGAAATTGAAAAAAAAAAATTTTGTGTAGAGGAGAAAAATTTTTTGCTGACATAATAAGGAGATTTCAAATTTTCAACCCACCAGCTCCAATGATGCTGCTTGTATACGTAATACATACATAGATACATAGATACATAGATACATACATACATACATACATACATAACCAGCCAAACCATCTTGAAAACTGAAGAAACCTCTTTCGACGGTTTTAGTGAGAGTTTTAGTTGACGGTTTCAAATGTGAATTTTAGAAATCTTGAAGAAACCATTAAGAACGATTGGCGTCTTCGATGAACTTTTAACGATTGGATGAGAGTTGAATTTAAGATTGGAGGGGAAAATTTTTTTTAAATTGCCCAATTGACATAGATGCAAGGGGAAAACGAAGAGACTGCCGGTTGAAACGTAGGGATAAAAAACAAAGATGGAGTTAGTAGTTATTGAATTAAAGACAAAACTTCAGCTCAGAGCTCCAAACAAAACTAGAATGGACGGAAAGCCCACCGGTATGAAGACTTCATATTACCCTTTGGGGTATTCCGAACCTGATCTCATATCAATGGAAGTTAATAGTCTGTATAATAAATGGAAAAAGAAAAAGACTCCGTCTTAGAACTTCAGACAATAAACGAAGACCAAAGAATATTGTAACCGAAATATTGTATTAAAAGCAACGAAGTTTAAGTTAATAGTCTGAATAATAAATGGAATAATGAGAAGATTTCGTCGTAGAACTTCAGATAATGAAGGAGTACCAAAAATATAATAACCGAAATATTCTTTTAAAAGATGCAAAGCAGAAGTTGATAGTTTGAATAATATATGGAATAAAGAGAAGACTTCGTCTGAGAACTGCAGACAATAAAGGGACACAAAAGATTATGCTAACTAAAACATTGTATTAAAAGCAACAAAGTTAAAATTGATAGACTGAATAATAAATGGAATAAGGGAAAGATTTTGTCCCAGAACTTAAGACAATAAAGGAACATCTAAAAATATACTAACCAATATATTTTTTAAGCTACACGGTTGAAAACAATAGTCTGAATAATATATGGAATAGGGGAAAGACTTCGTCTCAGAACTGCAAACAATGAAGGGACACTAAAGAATATACTAAGCAAAACATTGAATTAAAAGCATCAAAGTTGAAGCTATCTGCCTGAATAATATATGGAATGAGGAAAAGACTTCTTCTCCGAACTTCAAGCAATAAAGGAAAACTGAAGAATATTCTAGCCAGGCCATAGGTCGGGAAGTACCTGTATATCGTTCAGGGTATTATCTTATTCTTTATTGTTTCAATAATGTTTTTGCGAGAATTATTCTTTGGCCTTTCTATTCTGTATGACAGCCTGGGACGAATATAATACAGGGAAGCCAAAGAATAAACTAGCCAAAACGCAATAAAGGTGAAGATAATAGTCTGAATAACCTATAGAATAAGGAAAAGACTTGTCCATAGAACTTTAGATAATACCGTTTGTTCCGCCTCCATATGACAAAAACAACTTTATTCAAGAATCCAATTTTAGTGACTCGAGTCGTATAAAAATCATTCAAAAAGTATTGGAACCGTCTGATATCGTTTCCACGATCAATGGAAAGATATTTTCGACGTGACGATAACATTCTATGATGTTTGAAGTCGGCCAGTATTTTGTGTCAAAACAATTTTTGAAGAAAAAAAAAACGACGGATAACACATATTTTCACAGATGCACTTATACATTGAATATTTACTGAAGCATGCCTATCTATCTCTCTCTATATATATATATATATATATATATATATATAATTGATAACGTCATTCCACAGAGAGCTGTCTCGTTGTATCACATGTCTTTAGA
This sequence comes from Thysanoteuthis rhombus, assembly GCA_963457665.1. Lineage (NCBI taxonomy): Eukaryota > Metazoa > Mollusca > Cephalopoda > Oegopsida > Thysanoteuthidae > Thysanoteuthis > Thysanoteuthis major. Next base: position 46,268,395 of record OY735210.1, read on the forward strand.
GTGGCTATAGACACGATATTCACTCCTGTAACGCTAGGCAGGACTGAAACGTTCACTCCAGATCTGGGGTCCAGTATTCTATCCCTGCACTACACAGAACTGAACGGACGGTAGGCCCAAAATAATTGATGTTTATTTTTTTACCTATAATTCACAATCTACCGGAGTGCTCAATTCAGAAACTCAAAGAGCGTTGCATATTTGCTGCTTACAGATTGGTGCCCTACCTAAGAGTGCTCAACCTCCCATAAATGGACATATGCATATATACACACTCCTACACCACTTTCTCTGGCCTTTTCGTTATGGATTAAAGCGTAGTATCTGTTGCCCGGTTGAGCCCGAGGCCCCGGTACTAACACTTGCTTTTCGAATGGTCCAAAGATCGTGTTGTGTCAAAGACTGAGTCCAACGGTGCAATGCGTCAGCCATTGAGGTTATACTGAGGTCTGCGCATTGCAACGCGCACTGGGAGCCTTTGGATTCGTCCTGGAGCTCCCCTATTATTACTCAGCCCAGCTGCAAGGGATCTGTTGCCCTGGGGCAGCACTGTCCCATTGCGCTTATAGGGATAGGTCAGGCTCGTCCTGACACTTTCGTGACTGCTGTTGTTTAGGCAACCACGGTTACTTACCAACCAAAGTCGCATCGGCTTCAGTTATTTCAGATGGGTTGACCCTATTTTCCCTACGTAAAGCACTGACCTTGTGTCGCATTTTGCTCTGGTGGAAAAGTGAATAAAAGGCACACACACACTCATTTATATATATATATATACACACATATGCATACATACATATATATATATACACACATATATATATATACATATATATATATGTATATATATATATATATATATATACACATACACGTATATACACGTATAAACATATATACGCATATACACATACATATATACGTATATACATACATATGCACATAAACATATACATATATACATATGACATATATATATATGAATGCATACATATATGTAGGTACATATACATATATATACGTATATACATACGTATATACATACATATACGTATGTACATACATTTATATACATAGATATATGCATATACATACATATATGTTCATACATATGCATATATATATACATTCATATACATATATACATATATATATATATATATGTACATATATGCATAAATATATACATACATATATATATTTATACTTACATATTTATAGATATATATATACATATATACATACATATATGTACAAAATTATACATTCATATATATACATACATATTTATACGTATAAATGTATATACACATATATGTATATGCATATATATGTATATATGCATATATATACACATATAAATCTACATAAATATTCACATATACATACCTATATACATGTAAAAATATATATATATATACATATATATATATATATATATATATATATATATATATATATATAAGTGTATGTGCGTGTGTGCGTGTTTGCATGAAGAGGCAGATACATAAGATTCATAGCCTGATGATAAAAAATATTAAGAGACCGATGGATTAATGATGAAGTATCATCAGCCAATAACTGTGTATGAGTCTATATACATATGTGATTGTATTATGGATGTGAAGTGATTCAACAGAATACATATGTATAGACGTAAACATCTATCCTGAAAGTTTGGAGAGTATGTATAAATAATTATATAAATAATTTGGATGAAAGCCAAAACAATTGAACAACTTTATTCGTGAAAGATGGCAACGGCTTCTATCTTTTTTTTCTGTTCATTTGTTTGATTATGAGTGTGTGAGTGTTTCAGCGCTTCTGGCCTTATTGTTTTGTCCAGAGACGTTGAAGTTGGTATCAGTACTCCATTAAAACCGTTCTAAAAATCCTTCTGATTTTTAGATAAAAAGCTGATCAGTAAATCCACCAAAATCTATTCGTCTTGTTTTTTTTTTAAATTTATTCTAGATGCTTTCCAGTGGACCACGCCATTGATTTTATATATAGCATTTTTTTCTGACTATATTTCTTCTATAGGATTTTTAAAAAATAACTTGAAATTTTGAAGCTACGATTCTTCAATTATTGACTATGTTTTCGACTTATGAGTAGATTTCGACTGAATAACTATTAAGGTGGAAGTGAACCTCCTCTGCTTTCTGAAACGCCAGGAGTGACAAATTCTATGGACAAAAACATTTTTATGTTGACTTTGAACTAAAAGCGAACTGACGTAAGAACGACATGAGGTAGGGCCGTCCTCCTCCATGGAATTTATTCTGACCATATTTATTCGTCGACGGAATTTTTTTCCATGACTATTTTGACGCTACGGTCGATCAATGATTGACTTTGATGGCGATTTTGTTTTTCTTTTCAAGTTGGAGATACTTTTCAAAACTGTATTCAATATTGTAAGTATCAAATAGATTGCATTTATCTTCAAATTTTTTTTCCTATTCATAACTGGAAGATGTGCTATTTCCTCTATGAGAACCTGTCAATTAAAACTGTCAACATTGGTTTCCACAGTTTTTAAGTTGGTCTGTCTTGCTTCGTATGCATCATGCCTCGATGCAGATCGCACCAATGGACCCAGAGGGCTAAAAATTTGAACATTCAGTCTTCATTATTCGAAATGCAAGTTTATGCTAAATTGACTTCTCAGTTTGCGTCCGGTATTCACGCATGTATTGAGAAAATTGAATTTAGTGATCACTGCCCGACAAAAGGTACGGGGAGTAACTTATAAATTAATCACCCATTTTTTTATTTTTATTTTGACCACTACATGATGTTATGATGCCAAAAGACGTTTTTTTCTATTGGGTGACGGACCAATCCCGATTTTCTTTCTTTTTCAAAATATTCTTTAATTGAATTACTGTTTTTGTTAAAACGATATCCAAATTAATAAAAGCCAGCTAATGACGTTATCAAATTTAAACCAGAAATTCTGCCTTCCCTTCAAACGATTTAAATATCTCTATTCAGACCTCAAGAGATTTTGAAAATAACGCCCAAAATATGATAAAATAAAAATATAGTAGAAAAATATCATAATTGAATCTTGTTTTATTTGTTTATAAAATTGTGTCTTCGGAACTAAAATTGTTTAATTAATTGGAATGAAAACACTCTGAAGCCACTATATTTTTCTGAATGATTTTTGTATTAAAAAAAGTTTTCATCGAAGTATCCTTTATTGTTTTTCTTGACTTTGTATTCCCTTTTCTTTCTTTTTTTCATTCATCATTTTCTTTTCTTCCTTTTATTTTGTCATTCATTTCTTTCAGCGTTAACTTTTTTGTTCGGTATTTTCTTCCGTTCTTTTCTCCCATTTTTTCCTTACGTTACTTTCCGAATTGTTTATTGTTTTTTGTTTTCAGTAACCATCAATTCTGTCTTTTTCCTCTTTTTTTTTCTTTTTCACTTTTTACCTCACTTTCTATACTTACCTTACTATTTGATTCCATCCTTTTCCTCTTCTTTTTGTTGTATTTCTCTCGGTGTTGCTTTTTTCTCCCTTTCTTTTTTTAATTGAATTTCTTTCCCAGGTCCTCCATTGATTTATCTCTTCTTTTTTCTTTATTTTTCTTTCTTTTCCCTTCGTCCCTTCTTTCTAGGTTCAATTTTTTTTTTCTTTCTTCATCCATTTTGCGCTTTAATTTTTTGCTCTTTCTTTATTTTATCACTTCCTTTCTTTGTTCTCTTCTCTTTTTTCTTTTACTGTCTTTTTGAATGGCCTTCTCTCCCTTTCCTTTGATTTCTCACTCGTATAATTTTTATCTTTAATCATCTTTTAAAACTTATTCTTTGTGATGTATGATTGTCTTTTTAACGTCTCCTTTCTTCATCGTCTTTTTACTCCATTTTCCTCCTTTTTTTTATTGATTTACTCGTCTTCTCTTTTTTATTTTCATCGTTCTTTCCTGTCAGGCTTTTTCACTGAAATGTCCACTTTTATATTTTAATCAGATTCAAATGCTTCATGTGATTCGAATCAAATCTAACGCCTAACGCAATCCAATTCTCATGTTGTTTCTAGCAACAATTATGTCCAGAAATATTGAGGAAATCTTTGAAAAGAAATAAAATGATTCCAACAGGAAAAGAATTGTAGGGAAAGAAGTGAATCACGCAGATATGGATCAGACGACAACAAAGAAACAACATTTCTTCAAATTCGATTTAAATCTGAAGAAGGACCGAAAAAAATACAAAAATGGCGAGAGAAAAAAATAGTTAAAAGTGACACGATTCGCAGCGTGGTCACGTGGAAGGCGTCCGGGCGAACATATGCACTAAAAATCATTTTACGAATCTTTTTTCAACTTTTTTTTAAAAATCTATTTTCCCTTTCGTCTACCCTCTTTCTCAGTGTTAATCTCTCGATTTCAATCTCTCTTTCTCAATCTTTGTCTCTTTCTCTGTCTGCTCCTGTTAACTCCTCTCTCGCATTTTTATCTCTATCGTATAAATCCCCCTCACTCATACATATATATATATATATATATATATATATGTATGTATATATAATATATATATATATATATATACATACATACATATATAATCTATTCATATATATATATATATATATATATATATATATATATATATATATATATATGTATGTGTGTGTGTGTGTGTGTGTGTGTGTGTGTTTCTATTTTCAGTTTATTTTCTTACTGATTTATAAAAACTGGGAAATAGAGTTTCTTAGCAGGAATTGCTATATGCCAGTTTCCAGTAAATCATGTATAGCATTATTAAGGGACGATTCCGGTATTGATTCGATTAACTATTCGAAGAATCTTTTAGCGTGTAGAAATCGTTGAAACCGTTGAACAGATAAGAATTGTTGTGTTAAGAAAAACGAGGTAGCTTGGAGATCACAGCTCCAGACAATGAACAGTTTATGAAAGACCAGGTCTGATATTGTTGAAAGTGTGGAACAGGCGAGATGTGTTACATAAAAAAAAGAGTATTTTGAAGATCACAGGTCTAGAATATTAAACAGTCTATTAAAGAGCAGGTCTAGACAAGAACTTTCCATTATGGTCTAATGTCATGCTTCCTGCTCACATTAGTAAAAGAGGTTGGGTGATGTCATACAGCAAAATCACAGTTCAACTTTTTTACCCGGAAAAGAGTTGTGTTTTATGTCCTAACACGCCATTCAAACCTGCCAATTACCCACTGTATCATTGTATAAGAACAGTTTTCCGGTTTCTAATGGAAGAAACTCACGTAACTAGCAGTCCATTATCATCAGTATGGGAACAGTCGCCATTTGGTTGGACAAGTGGCAAGTTAATCTTTGAGATCAGGCGAGAATTGCATAACGAACGTATGAATCAGTTTGTTTTCAAAATCTTTCAATTGTGAGGAAGTTGAGATGGCAGTGGTCTCGTTTTATTGGACCATTCTCATCTTCCATTATTTTACTTGAGAAATTTATCATAATACACCTTGGCTTGCCAGGTCCGTTGAAGCTTCACCAAGTCTCTGTTAAGCGTCCATTTAGTCTGTAACATCTCCAATCTGTCCATTGCCAGACTCTTAAGATACGGAGTTGATTTTTCTCAGGTTGATTTCATAGTTGTCCATCTCCTTGACTAATTGCCAACTGAGACTGAAGAGGCTAGTGTTTACTCTTATCTACCCATAATGCCTTTCCCAATGGCATTAGTGTGGGGTTGTCAATTCAGTTTTCCATCCCAGTAACCGTTAGTGCCCCTGCACCTCCTTGAATTAGATATTTGTAAAACCATATATGTGAATTAGTATGTTTAATTGAATAATTGGTTGAATAGTTGTCCTGCCCGATTCCTGTTTCAGCCAATAACTTATAATGAATTGGTCCATGTGAAATAGAATAACATGGCTAATAAAACGATTAAATGGTTGTGAAAATATGAGATCGTCTGTCGGGACATACCAATGAAGTTTGCGTCGTAGAAACCTTTTGGTCTTTATATCTGATCACGCATAAAAACAGTTTGAGTTGAGTTGAAACTTTTAATGAGGATACTTGAATTATTTTAAAACATAAACAATTAAACAGATTCAGGTTCTATAGTGACGATCCATACATAGATAAAACTGCCGTTCTTTAAAGATATTTGCTAGTCTATAATGTGAACAGTTCATTTTTTTTTTTTTTGTTTTTTGTCATGGTCTTGAACCTTGCACTAAGCAAACAGCCGAAAGCACCCGATTTAAAATTATTTGATAATCCAAACATTCACCAAACACTGACATACAATAACTGAGGGGAAACAGGAAAGATTAATTAAAACATTAAAAAAAAAACTTCCATGTCTGTAAGCTTCACATAAACATATATCAGTTGTTGGTCGACCATCACCCTACTGACATCTGTGGCTGTGAATTAAAGTTGAATGTTCGATGCAGAGGGATACTCTCCCACCAAAGTCTTTTTCTAGTGGTACGATGTAACGTCGCTGCAAGCAGCTTGTTCAAACATTTACATGTGTATGTAGGAATTGCCGACTCCCCCTCTACCGGCTATGGGTGGAATAGTATATAATTAAATGAGTGAAGCCACTTTGGGTGCTTTCACATGCAAGTTTATTTCCAAATGTTACAAAAACTTCGAAGAACTCTGTAACGGGGGAGAAACTTGTGGTGTGTGATGTCTGGTCGTCCATAAATATGTTCCCATTCATATGTGTGCTTATGAAGGTGTCAGCGTGTATCTGCATCTCAGTTTGTGTGTGTATGTGTGTATGTGAGAATGTTTGTATATATAGCGAGTGTTGGTCCTAAAATATATATTTATATCCTGAAATAATAAAACAATCGACATCAGTCAAAATATAACAAAAGGCACAGACAAAACAATTCTAATGACAAAGAAATTATTCCCTAGTCACTTCTTCGCCCAGACATATTATTACATTTTCCCCGCCATATTTATATGACTTCGCGCCAAAATAATTGACTTCAATATGACCCCAAAACAGTTTATTTACCACATTTTCTGTGTGAGGGATTTTTTTTAAAAAATTCTATTTTTGTCAACAAACAGAAGTAGCCACGCCGAGGTGATCCAGACTCATGAAATCAGACCATTACCAATATCCCTTGGGAGGGAAGGGA
>OY735210.1:46280528-46420528 GCA_963457665.1 Thysanoteuthis rhombus
GAAAATGAGAATTTGGAGCTAAAGCAGTTATTTGGGCCTTTGCATTACCGACTCAATGGTAAGAGCAATGCTACGTTGTAGCATCCACCTATCAGACGCTGGTTTGATTCCAGCAATAGCCCTATTTTCTTTAATTGTTTATTATATTTACGCTGTCTACGCCGCTCGACTATATCCCCGTGTAACAACGGGAGATTATTCCTAATAGAATGATACAACGTATTCACTCACACACAATATATATATATATATACACACACACAATATATATATATATATATATATATATATATATATATATATATATATATATATATATATATATATATGCATGTATATATATATATATGTGTGTGTGTGTGTGTGTGTGTAATCTTTACATAAATATAAAGTATGGTATCTTTAGATCTAAAATAATGTTACCCCTGAACGCTGATATCTTATGTATACGGTGTATCTATAATTTGTAGGGTCTTTGTATGAGTTTGTTGTAATCTGGAGATGGAATACCCGATTTTCGCGAAATTTTGACAATTCTAGCCACCTTTAGAAATTCAAAATAGCCGATTCAATATGGTCGTTCGAGCAATCCAAGGGACTGCATCAGTCCAAAGATTTCAAAAAAAAAAATTCATGCTTGAAAGAGAGTGAAACAAAGTTGAGAAAAAAAATGAAAAACATTCGAACAAAAGTATTTATCCCTCTGACTAGTAGCGGAACATCGTTTTTTAGGGGGATATAACACCCAGTCTCACTAATCTCTTAGTCTTATTTTGACTTGGTTCACAGTAAAATTTCGAGCTATATCTCCCAGGTTCAGAGAATGTTAAATCATCGTCCCAACTAGGTCTCTGTTTCAACCCTTCACTTCAATAACTTTTCCATCGGATGTTTTATACTTAATGCCTTCAGCAAACTGAAGATTTTGAAGATACCACAGAAACACTAATTAATTTTGATTGAAGAACATTTTTATTATGTGGACCATTTGTGGATTGCATCGAGACTATTTTTCTGTATGATACCATATTCCATACTTGTTATGGACTGAACAAGTTTAGTAATGTCTTCTCAGATTTTAAGTATAGACTCAAAGTTTTTAAATGATACATCCTATCATCATTTGAAAGAGTATAGTTCCGCGTACCAACTCTTGGAGTACTTTACTAGTAGCTGGCTGTGTAGGAAAGAGAACACAGTTCACGTGAAGGGTTTACTTTCAATCAGTTAAAAATGCATTGATCCGTTTTCCAACTTTACCAATTATTTCAAATCCGTTCAACTTTCCTAGAATGCTTCACAGTTGACTTTGTTTTAGACAATACAGGTTAAGTCTAAAACAATACTGATCTCAGTTCAATGAATTATGTTTCTTCCAAAAATTTCACCAGAGAATTTCGCTTTATCTTCTCAAATCACTTAATTAGGTAAGATGTCAAAGCAACAAGGCGATAATTTTTAGATTTCCCTTCTTACCCTCCTTTGTGCATTGGTTACTTTCACGGCAGTTGATATCGCCCCTTCATCTAACGATCTTTTTGCGTATGTGGTCCGCTTCAGTTTTGTAGACCTTCAATTATATTACAGGGAAGCAATCACAACCTCTAGTAGCACTTATTTGTATCACAAATATAACTTTTTCGATATTCCTTTCTATGAATTCTAAATCTCTGAATTCTGTGGACTTGTCATCAGTGGTGGGAAAATGAGTTTGCATCTGGAATTTTTCGGTAAGCATAAGGTTTTGTGAAAACCGAGCAACATTGTTTTTGAAGGTGTTCTTCAATCTCCTTTACTCAATTTATAAGATTTATTTTATCGTTATGAAAAAAGCCCTATCTCAGCATTTGCTTTTTGGGATTCCACTGTCGCTCAACATCCGATCAGCACTAGACATTTGGTGTGAACAAACAATTTCGTGAAAAAAGGATGCTAAAATCAGATGCTGTCTTGGAGAAGAGAAAAAGTGGCACTTTTTACTCTTATTGAATCAATATTCGATTTGTTCCGAAATGTCACTTTTCCTGTTACACCAGATGACGTCGATTGTTTTAATCAAATTAAAACTACGTATTAATTCATTTTGTATAAAAAAAAAAAAGAAGTTTCAGTCTCATGAAGATGGTCTTGATTGACAATCGTAAAGTTACACTCGCACACTTGATGTTAGAAAAAAAGGTGCAACTTTTGAGCGCAAATTTCAACATCGAGTGAACAAGTGTGAGGAAAATTCACGAAAAGAAGTTGATGCATACATCAAACAGTCTATGTACGTAGGAAAAATTAATTAATAATGAATATTGTGTACCTGACGACAGCCGGGTTAACAGTAAAAAGTGACCTTCTGGTACGAGTCAAATTTTGCTCCAATAAAAATAACAAGCACCAAAATAAATGTGAACGAGCGCAAATAAGTATGGAGTTGGCTTGCTGTCACATGATCTACAGTGAAAGCCAACTGGCCTGCTATCCAGCTAGGTGGGGAAGTGGATGCATTCCTTTCCGAAGGATATTAGTACAAAGTGAACATAAGTAGCCTTGGTCCAAACATGAGCTCGGCTCGCCGATTTCGCTTTATATGTCACTACTCTGCATCTCCCTACTAGTTACTACTGATATGAAAACTACTAAAATGGTAATGATATAGATAACAGAAATGGTATGGCGACTGCAAGACCCGCCCAACTTCTATTCCAACAGAAGATGATCGATGCAACTTTTGTATTGTATATATATTTTTTAAAAATCAGTAAAATACAAGACCTGTAAGTTTGGCTAAGTTTGTAAGAATGTCGCCTTGCAATCATTTAGCTGCGCTTCTAAAAAAAACGATGTGGGAACGTTTATTTTATAAATCAGTTTGGTTTAACGTGATTTAGTTGACAAACAGTGAAATGTTTACTCCCTTAAATTAAACGAGGATTGTTCTTATCGTAGTTTTTGTTCGAGGGAGAAAATACAGTCAACTTCAGCTTGAATTGGAGTTTGACAAAAAAGATTCTCGCGTTGCTTTAAACAATTTCAGTTTTCTTTTCTGTTGGTCAGAACCTATTTCGTTTTGAAAAATCTGGCGCGTGCTATTCTAAAAAGAAATGACGCCACTGCATTGAATCAATAACATGTTTACAGAAAATTGCTGGAAATAGAAACGTTTTCCATTGATAACCTGAAATATTCTCAGAAATTATTCTCTTTCAAAGATTTAATCGGATGCTTGAATTCACTTTTTTCTTTTTCTTTTTTCTTCTTGCTTTTGAAATAACCAAAATATTTCCACCGATCCAATCTGTAACTTCTCAAGGTGTGCACTCCACAAGAAGAGAAGGGGGTCTTTCTTCTAATATTCCTTACTTCAGTAGTAATATTGACTTGAATCATTATCAAATGAAGTGCTTTCAAAAATTATAAATTATGTGTTCAAGTCTCGAAGAGGGCTTATTCATTATTTCCAATCCTTGCTATTAGCTCTCTGTCATAGATTGACGGCTTTAGTAATTGCAATTTCCAGCAACTAAGGTAAAGATGTAAGAATTACAGGCCAAATAAAATGATAATTATTTGTTTCTCAATAGCATACATAACTAAAGGAAATGCAGTTTACAGAAAATACAGGGGTTCAGTGGTAAGTCACATGTTTTCATACTGCCTGGCATTAGTCAAGTCTGGAGCTGAAATTTGGAACCTAACCAGGAGACAGACCTGCAAACTTAGAATCATGCAATGCATGCATGAGAGAATCATGCTCACCCTTATATGGAGAGATCACAAGACAGCACAGTATATCAGGAAGAAAATAGGAGTCCGACACATCGTAGAAACTATTAAAAAACTAAAATAGCAATGAGCTGGCCGTATTGCAAGAAAGAAAGAAAACTGATGGATATCACGTCTTACAACATGGATCTCCAGAGATCTCATGAGAAACAGAGATGGAGAGATGAACTAGACAAAGAAAATACTGGCTCTGCAACACCCATGATAGAGAATTATGGCAAATCCTGAGGAAGGTCTCTGTCCAACGATGGACGTTAAAAGACATGATGATGATGATGATGATGATGATGATGATGATGATGATGATGATGATGCACTGACCAGACCATGCAATACCATTCCATAGACCACAAGAGCGTATTCATACCAAATTCCACTCGTACGATCCAATCACCGTAATACCAGTTTTTCAATGAATGGCCTATTTAAAAATCCCGTATGCTGAATAAATAACAACACATTTAGGTGAGGGACTGTTGAAATGATGTTGAAAAAAAAGAGCTGATTGATTCTCCCTGGTTCTAGAGATACCATGAAGAACCAAACATGGTTCTCCGACGATCTCTTGCATGAGAAGCCAATTAATTTTATTTTCAATGATTTTCTTATTGTAGAATTCGTTTTTAAATGGTTTATAAATGATTATTTAAAATCATACCGGAGAATTGGAATTGTTTTTTTTTTATTTAGAATTACACACACACACACACACACACACACATATATATATATATATATATATATATATATATATATATATATATATATATATATATAAAGATATATATATATACATATGCATGTATATATATATATATGTTTATATATATATTCAACGAATCATATATTTCATGGCAATTTCTTTATTCGAAGAGTGCTTGATATTTGAGTTGAGAGAATATTTCAAACAGATGTGGGAATTTGGTCTATGACAATGATTAACCTTTGTTTTCCTATGTTAGCTTATCAAATAGACATTCACCAATATATATATATATATATATATATATATATATATATATATATATATATATATATATATATATATATGTATACTTTTTCTCTTAAATCATGTTTCCTTTATTTGTAAGTAGGTTTTGGTTCATTCATTAAGTAGAAAGTTTTTTTAATGGAAAAAAAAGCACTTAAGAGAGACCGTTTCTAATGTTAAGGATTTTTGTCTGATTAGTTGTAAGACGAAAAGCAAATCTGAGACAGGTGAACGAGGAGAAGGGGGGTTTCCGAAGAAAGAAGAACACATCTTTTTCTCTTCTTTTTTTTTTGCTGCTTTTTTTTTTTGTCTTTTGTTTGTTAGTTTTTCTCTCTAGAGGTAGTAATTATGCAAATGGCATCAAGAATGTTATGGCAAAATAGACTGCCTTAAGAAGAGGAATTAAATTAAGAGCTTTTTTGTTTAATTCATCATTAGTGTCCTGATTTATATCATCACAATCATAACTAAATTATAGTTGCTGTGTTGGGGTTGATCAATTAAAAAGTGTGTTGTCTGTCACGCTTACGTCATCAGTGACGTCTGATGGCGTAACTCAGTAAAAATAAAATTTTATGTTATGGTGTCCTTGATAAATTTAAATTCTTAACTCAATGTTACCTTTAGCTTACTCAGATATCCAACAAATATTGAACGGTAATGAGACAGGTCTGCTTAGTCACTCCACAGAAACCATTACATGACCAACGACGTTTGGTAGCATGTCGAGTTTGGGGTTAAGCAAAAAATTAGGAATAGGGATGATCACTTCTCTCGCTGCTTGTTGGGCTGTGATCACTGAAAAGGGGTCTGAATTTTCAAAAACAAATGGGAACAGAGTAGTCACCTACTTACCCCGAACGTATATTGTATATCGAACCCCCAACTAAAAACTATTTTGAAGGGGAATTCAAAAAAAATAAAATAAAATAAAAATAAAAACACAATTTCCCTCCTCATTGTGGGGGGTGTGAATGCAAAATTTTAAGATTCTGCCATGAAAGATAAGGGCGGGGCGAAGTCTGGATAGATACATAGACACATAGATTCAGCAGCAGCAGCCTTTTGGCGTCCGTCGTTGGACCCTTCCTTCTCCAAGATTTGCCTGGCCTCCCTATTATGAGCGTTACAAAGCCATTACTATCTGAACTTGTCCGTCACACCATCTCATATTTTGTCGGCTCCAGTTCCGTATGTAATGTCTGGGGATCCACGTTGTGGGTCGTGATGTCCAGCTTGCATATGACCTAAGCTGATCAACGGTGCGGGTCGTGACCATGAAAATTAGCCTACCTGATTTGTTTGCATTTTGTTTTCTTTTCTTTTCAAAATCTAAGCCTAAACACTTGAAGAGAATTCTCAACTATCAATGCCTATCAATGGCAAATTGTTAAACTTAGTTTAGTATGGCACTGGATGTAATTAAGAGTAACTGCAATGGAGAGATATTCTGTCTACCTTGAAAATCTGCCTTACCAGCTCTTTAACCTTGGCCCGAACATCATCCTCCAGCTTCAATGAGAGTGAAAAAATAAAAAAAGGAAACAAATCGATGTTAGGGGATTTGCTATGATTAAGAATCACTCAAGCAAATGTCAGTTATCTGATCTGCATTTTCCTGATTGATTGAACATTATTTACGTTATTTAATTGATACTACAGACAAGGCTTGAACTCTTGATCCCAACATTGCTTATTGGAAACTGTCAACCTAAACTGTCCTCACGACTGTCAAAGTAGGTTTCTTCAGTTTTCAAATTGGTCTGGATGGCTGGCTTGGCTTCATATGCATGTATCACGAATTCAGCTAGAGGGCTAAAATAATCAATATTTACTCCAAATCATGTCAAGAAGAGGAACGGTTTTTGATTTTTGAAAATTCCCCAAAGTTTATTATGCTAAACTGGTCACCAATTTGTGCCCACTTTTTTTTTCTTTTAAAAATCCAAACTTCTTAGTTATCTAACAAAATGCAAGAAATCAACGTATTCATTGAACACTCTTTTTCCCAACTTTTTAATTGATCACCCCAATACTACCAAAAGACATTGGTCATATGACAGTTCTTATTGAGGGATTAACCAGACCTGTATCCTATCCTTTAATTTATCCTCCCTTACTTCCCCCCAACATTTTAATATTGTCTTTATATGCGTTCTCGATTTATACGCATCCAAGATTTCATTATTTTCTTTGAAATATCATGTCATGAGATCAAATACGTCATGAAGTGAGAAAAGATGTCAATTGATCTAATTTTTTTTTTCATACATGAGGATTAGAGTAAGATGAGGGAATCTAATTTGTCCAAGAGATTTGAGCAGAAAAGATACAATTACAATGGAATTAGAGAGCAAAACAATCTTGACATTAACTACATATCCTCCCTTGCATTAGGTAATCCATTTTTTTGCTCCTTTGAGAAGTCTCTTATGATGAGAGGTTCCCAGATACCATTGATATCAATGCTTAATTGGCTAATTGGTTCGATTGAAGAGAAGTAACTCTGAAGTAACCCCACGACACAACCCGGATATACAAAAGAAACGGATATAAAGTGTTATATGGTTGATACAACCCATCAAACAAAATCCAAATATCATATATCCACCTATTTAAATCAATGTCTATCCATCTATCTTTTTTTGTATGTATATATATATATATATATATATATATATATATATATATATATATATATATATATATATATATGTGTGTATATATATATATATATATGTGTGTGTGTGTGTGTGTGTGTGTGTGTGTGGAAAACTATGTCTGTAAGTATGTTCAAACTTATCTATCTCTGTTTATATGAACACTGTTGATCAAAACTTTCATCAACACTGTCAACATAGGTTTCTCCAGTTCTCACATTGGTCTGGCTGGCTGGCTATGTATGTATAGCACATATTGGCTGTACCAATGGAGCTAGGAAACTGAAAAAAAAACATCTTTTACTCCTTGTTATGTCTAGGAAAATCGTTTTTTGCTTTTCGAAAATTCCCAACCTTAATGTTTTTTTTGAGTCGGAGGCTTAATTTACAATCTAAGTATCAATCCAGCAGCATTCACTCTTGTTTTTTTTTGGGGGGGGGAATTCAGATTTTTTAATGATCACTCTTAACAAAAGGTGAAAGAGGTATTCATTGATCACCACTTTTTCCACTTTCTTAGTTCCTCCTCCCTTGAAGAACAACACGACATGATTCCAAAAAGACGTTGGTCACGTGGCGGATGTTATTGAGTGAATAACCAGACCCGTCTATCTATATTTCTGTCTGTCAATATATTTACATATATAAACAATATATATTTGCTTGTGATTAGTTGAAAGATATCGTTGTGAGTTTGCGTACATAAATATATTTCGAGTGTAAGAGAGAGAGAGAGACATAACTTGGTACAAACGATGCTCATTTAACCGGAAACTATTGTGCACTATTCACAAGTGTTTCTGAAGTGTCCATTTTATTGGACACTTCAGAAACACTTGAACATTTAGTATTAAGCTCAAGGATCCCCGTAGCAAACGTCTAAAGGATATTTTGTAAGGCAATGGCATCGTGTCAGAAAAGAGATACGTCGCCATAGAAATTGATTTAACTCTGGCTAGTTGAAGAGCGAGCAAAGACTGAGCTTACTTCACTTTTATTTCAACTTGTATGGCTTATTAAGGAATCTATCTATTTTCACCCTGAGAGAGAGAACAACACTGCATTTGGTCCGAAATTATGCAAGTCTTATTGCTCAACACATGTATAGGATATTATTTAAGACATTACAAAAATACAATGTAAGTTGAATAAGATTTCACTTGAGCCATTATAAGCTGAGTGAATATCGAGACAAAGATAAGACGCCGCCAGTGTGAAAAAGGTAAGACTGATATGATTAAACAGTTGGTTTATGCGACATAAATAAAAATATATAACTTCCACTGAAATCTTGATACAAGCCCATTAATGTTGAGGGGTCTCAGTGAAAATTTGTGTATTTTGCATTAGCCAATTATCTACCCGTGAACTTGTTTGTATCTGTCCTAACTCCCAATCCAAACTTATGAATGACCTTGTTAAAAAGCGTACTTCTTCTTGAAGGTCAATATTCTCCAATCGTTCGTTGGCGTCAATGAAATAAGAATAAAAATTGAAAGAGTTCAGGGGTAGTGAGTTAAGGACGGAGGATAAAACGTATCGATGAGAGAGGTACCAGGGATTTTCAACAGACGTTCAGTTGGAATGCACTTGAAATGTCCGGAACAACAATCAATAAGAAAGATGATTATAGATTCACGTAGGTATATCAATAAGTCCAGAACCTAATGATAGAAAAAAACATTCATTCTTCATAACAAATATTCATTTGTCAACATAATCTCGTTCTTTATCAATGCAACGCTTTCTAACTTTCACCTTGAAGTTAGAAACAGTTCGATTGTTCGCAGGCGTCAATAGAACAAAAAGAACATTGAATTGATCAAGGTGGAGAGTTAGGGTGGAGAGTGAATCGTATCGAAGGAAAGAGCACCAGGGTTTTTGACAAGCGTTGCGTATCATCGATCACCGTTCAATAAGGTTTGCTTTGATCTGAAGGAAAAATACAAAATCAATATCTAGACCTTTGGTTAAAGCACACATAAAATGTCTGGTGGGGAACAAGAATAAAGAAGGATGATTATAGATATATGTAGATATATCAATATGTCCGTAGTCCAATGAAAAAAACTTCTTTCTTGCACAAAACTTATTTTATCAACATAATCTCTTTCATTGTTCATCTATTTATCTCAAAGCTTTGAAAGATCGGGCTCATTCTCTGCTCAGCTATCGTAAAGAATGCAAAACATGCTTGCATGAAGTGGACAAAACCACTAGAAACATATTAGTCAATCCAGAAGCACGCCTTATGATGGACTGACTGAGAATAGTGTCGATTCGTGACACCTAGCGGCGCAAATTAGTAACAATTATAGTAGCTGTCATTCTTGCCACATGTCATTCGTTGGTCATAACGTTTTAGCTCACCAGTGTAAATATCAATTATATATATATATTGCTTTATATGTGGATGCACATCCTTACTCCAAATCAAACCTGACTATCACCGACTCATGCAAACATAACCCCTCCAACTCCTATTAAACACCCCACAACGCAGAATTACCCCAATTTCATTTCTCAAATCTCAAGCATATGAATAGCACAATCTTCTCTGCACAGCTACAAGTACTCTGGAACAGGCGGCTGGCAACTATCGAAATGCATCAGAACATTCCCCAGTGATAATAAAAACTTTCGAGATGTGACACCTGTTTTTCTCCTAAATTTTCACCTTTTTTCCTTCCAGTTGTTATTTAACCAACTCACACTGACATAAATATATACATTTACAAGGGAATGTCTACATCCAATCAAGGTTATATGTATGAATATAATAAAAGCAACAAAGCAATGGTTATATATTCCCTCGAATCGATGTTCAGTCTTTTTTTATTATTATTATTTCTTATTCCCGCTTATTATGTCGCTTTGAAAATGGCGGATCACGTTAACGAGTCTAAAAGCGACATCAACAATGGCATTCCTCAAAATACAACTGAATTGTCAGATGGTGTGTTCTCAGCGTCAAATTGATAATGCAAGTCAACACACGCTGTTAGTAATGACAGGGTTGTGAATAACCTTGACCTAAACCACAAATTTGGATAACGTTGGATAAACTTCAATAATATTCGAAGCTCAGGTTACCCTCTGATATTTCGAGATGATTATATCTTTACACTTTCCCATCAATGTTGATGGACGTTATCGTCTGCATTGATCAAATTTCTTTTTAAATCAGAAAAGAATTTATTTTCGGCATTGTTCATCAGATCCCTCCCAAAACAGAGAGGTCGTCACGCGAATGGTTGGAAGTTTCATTGCTTGTAATCAACCGGAATGCTGCGTATATTTCTTCTCAAATGAAAGAATGGTTGGTTTCACTTCTTTTTTTTATCTCACTTGTTTGTCTGTTTATCTTACAAGGACATGTCCGTTCAAAATGTGCATGTTTGGAAAGGGTCGGACTCTATAAACTGTAAGAGAAAGCCAGCAATAATTGTCACGTGAGATGATTTTCTGTCCGTCGTACAAAACTACAACTTCGAACTATTTCGATCAATTTTCGTCAGGGTTTATTTCTAAATTTACATATATAAATAAAAAGTGAGAAAAAATTTACTCCAATCTATTCCACATTGATGGAAAATTATGTCTCGTGTCTTCTTTACCGATGAAAAAGAACAAATTGCGAAAAAGAACAGTTGAATAATAAGAAAGTGGGAGAATACGATTTCTCAAATTCGATTTGATGAGAAAAACAAAGGAATTTGTTTATGATGTCGGTAATAGCAACAATAAAAACTGATTTTTTCTAACCCCCTCCCCTTTCTCTCTCTCTCTCTCTCTCTCTCTCTCTCTCTCTCTCTCTCTCTCTTCTCCCATAAATACACGTTTGTCAACGTTGTGGACCTAGGTGACAAAAAATATATCCATATGAATTTTTATTTTAAACATATCACCACCACCCCATATCGAGCACAACTGACCCAAAAGACTCAATCAAACTTGACACTGCAATGTCCGGTGCACTGACCGCCTTACCTGATGGATATCAACGTCATACGATTGCCAGTTGTGTATACATGCATGCCTGAACATACATACATGCAGGCAGACGGATATGAATATACGGAAATTAGTAAATTATAGTAAGGTTTGCCTTTATATCATGAAAGAAGATCGACAGTGGCCGAGAATTAAGGCAAACATGAGTGACAGATCAAGGTGATTGTAATCATGACGCCATAAATTACTTAACTAACGCATTGTAAGCGTTTCAATCATAAAAACGCATTGGAAAATGATGTGTGTGCGCTCATGTAAGTATGTGCTGTGTTTGTGCGTCAGTGTGTGTGTGCATTATCAGTTGTATTATTATTTATTAAAACTCTACTTTTAGAATGAATTTCCTTCGATATTTAACCGCATTTATTTGATCGGGAAGTTTATATAAGAAACTGTCAACCGAAACTGTCACCAAATCTGTCGACATAAGTTTCTCTCAGAAATCATGTTTGTCTGGCTGTCAGGCTGTCTGGTTGGCTATGCAAGTATCACATGCACGAATAGAGTCAAAGGATAGAAAATATAAACATTTAATCCATATTCATCAACATCAGTCTTTTAACGGCCGTCGTTGGACATAGACCTTCCCCAGGATTCGCCACAATTCTCTATCATGGGCGTTGCGGAGCCTGTATTTCCTGAATCTGTCCAGTTCATCCCTCCATCTTGTTTGTATTCTGTCGTCCTCGGTTTCTCATGTGATCTCTGGGGATCCATGTTGTGAGACGTGATGTCCATAGGTTGTCTTTCATTCTTGCAACATGGCATGCCCATAGAGTTTTTTAATAGATTCTATGATGTCTCAGACACCCGTTTACTTCCTTATGTACTGTGCTGTCTTGTGATTGATGATTTCCTCATGCGCACGTTGCATACTTCTCAGTTTGCAAATCTGTCTCTTGGTTAGATTCCATGTTTCAGCTCCATAAGTGACTATCGGGAGAATGCATTGATTGTATACTCTTCTTTTCAGGATTATTGGGATCATCTGGTTCTTGAAAGTTGAGCTTGCTCTGTCGAAGGCTTACCATCCCAAAGTGATCCTTTGCTTGATTTCCTCCTCTTTTGAAGATCTTATGGAGATTCGTTGTCCTAGGTAGATGTAATGATCCACCTTGCTGAGTTTTGCATTTTCTATCTGGACAGTTATGTTCTTATTCTCAACATGAGTATTGCATATGATTTTCGTTTTACTGAAGTTCATATGTAGGCCGAAATATGTCTACTAAATTTTTTTGCTTTTTGAAAATTTTCTCCCCAAAATCAGTTTTTAGTAAGAGCTCGATTTGTAAATGTGAGTTTAGGACAAATTGATCCCATTTGTGATTTTGTTTCAAATTCAGACTTTTTTGTGATCACTGACAAGCTAAAGGCCAGAGAAGCAACTTATCCATTGATCACCCCTTTTCTCAATGCTTTCATTGATCAAACGGCATGCTGCCAAAAGGTAATGGTAACCTGACATTTTCCATTGAGTGACTAACCAGATATGTTTTCATAAACGTTGTTTTTTTCTGTTATCATGCCGGAAAATCTTGTTTCTTGAAATTAGATGAATAAAATCAGATGCAATTGAAGACCACTTTTTTCTTCTAAATTTTATTGTTCAGTCAATTTCGCACTCTTTAGGGTAGCCAAAAATAGAGACCTCCCAGGTAATTCAGTAGTTTCTTTTTAAAAATTGTATGGAAGAAGAAATAGGTCTGGTTAGTTACTCAGTAGAAACAGTCAAGCGACAAACTTCTTCCGGCTGCATTCTGTCTTTGGGTGATCAATTAAATAGTTGGAAAAAGAGTGATCAACGAATGAGTTACTTATGCCGCATTTTGTTGGATATTGATCGCTGAAAAAAGTTTGAACTCCAACAAACAAGAGTGAATGCCAGCAGGCACAACGTAAGAGACCAATTTAGCATAAACTTACCTATGAAAATTGAACACCCTGCTAAAAACTTATCGTCAGGGGAAAGTAAAAAACGAAAACAAAAAAAAAAAAACTTTTTTCTCATAATGAGTAAATGTTTAAATTATCAATTTCAAGGCTCGATCAGTGTAGTCCGTACGATTGGTACAGACATAGCCAGCTAGCTATCCGGCAAGCCTGACCAACTTAGTACTGAAGAAACCTATGTTGATAGCAGTGACGTGTACTGCTTTGTTTCTTGGGTGTGCCCACTGGTACGAATGCACCAAATATTTTAGTATCCGTAAAATGCAATAGACAGTAGAATGCCTTTTGGCTCACTCTGGGGAGGATGGTCCAGATTGGAGAAATTAGAGAATTAATGGAAAACAGAGTTTGAATTAGATGCTATTATCAGTTGATAATTTAATCAGTCCAATCTAAATTTTCTTTTTCTTTCATTGTTTCTCTCATTTCTTTCCATGTGTTCCCCGTTTGTAACATCGAATGAGTGAGTGTGTAATCTTACCATCTACTATCGAAATCACCCCACTTACATCATGAGGGAAAAGACTTTACTGCCCGTTGTTTTCAATAGACTCTGAAATATTTTTGTGCTTTTGTTCATCCGTAGCACCAAGCACACTCAAAATACAGATCATCATACGTCACTGGTTGACAGTTCTGGTGACAGCTTTGGTCGATGGTTCCTGATATTCCTATTTCACTGATTGAAGCAGACAAAGGACTCTTATGAAGAATACATTCGATGCATCCATAAAAGTTTTCGCTGATCTTAACAGTCGTTATACACGATCAGATGTGTTTGCTTTATTTGAATGGAGCCACCACAAATTCGGAAGATGGTGCCCAGTGTTGATACACTTTATCGCTTCATGGCTCTAGAATTTGTCAGTTATATTATAGCATCGTAGGATAAATGAAATAATTGAATATCGAGTCTTTCTTTATTGCATAGGCTGGTTGGCTGATTATGTAAGTTTGTATGTATGTGTGTATGTACATATCGCGTGTGCAGTCCGCACCAATGGAGTTAAAGTGTTAACTGACTGGTTGGCTGGCCATGTATGTGTGCATATATGTGATGCACTTCAAGAACTCCCAAATGGAGCTAAAGGATTGAACACGTGAAAGTTTAATCCTTATTATGTCTAGAAATGTTTTTAATTATGAATTTCCCTCTAAATAGAATTTTAATTGAGGACTCAATTTACAATATATATTTACACTAAATTAGTATTAACGCATGTGTTTTGAATATTAAAACTTTTATCTTGATCAGAGCCTAATAAAGGGCAAGAGGGATAATTAATTCATTGATCACCTTTTTTTTCTAATTTTCTAATTGTTCCCTAAAACATTGCATACTTCCAAAAGACTTTGGTCTTGTGACCAGACCTGCATTCCTCTGCCAGCACCATTATATCTTAAAAACGAATGAAAATCACTTCATAAATAGACACGATGCAGTTGTGGTAAACGGTAAAAAAATCCTGGATCAATCTCTAAATATAATCAGTTGTTCCGTCGTCCAATACCCACACTTCGACAGAACGCTCTACAAATTGGTCGGGAACCTTTGGATATAATGTATGGACTAATATACAAGTGAATATAAAAAAGTTAGCAAAGATTTTAGTTTTTTTTTTTTTTTCAACAACTCAAAGACAACGTTGTTGGATTCAATCTCAGATAGCGCAGCCTGTATCATCTTACAACTCCAAAAGTGGTACTCACTGAACATCATTTAAGTCCGCGCTCCCACTCCACAGTAAACAAGGAGGGGATAGAAAACCTCTACTACATACTTTAAAGAAAAAAACCTAAATATTTCCATATCAATATGGGTGACTTGAAACGCTCAGGTAAGACAGAGGAATAGAAATTGCATCGGCATGTTCGGATAAAATATAAGGAACGAGAGAGATGAATATCTAATATATTTCTCAACAGAAAACAGATTCGAAAAATCACAAAGAATTTCTTCAAGAATAAACCCCCTAAGAATGACTTGAAGGAGTCCCAATCACGAAATCAAGAACGAAATCGGTTACGTCTGGGTAGACAAGAGCGACACTTTCAATAATATTCAGGTCCCTAAATCAAATCTCTGTGAGAAGTGACCACAGGATAGTAAGATGTTAAATCCAAATTAGCATCAACAAACAACTCAGGGAAATGTTCCACACCAAGGTGTAACCCCTAAACACACCCAAAAAAAATTCACCCAACCCTTCAAGTTCGAACTGAAAAAGAAACACGAACTTCTCAACGAACCAGTAGAGAACGAAGCCGTCATCAACAGGTTTAATAAGAAAATAACAACTTCCCTAATAGAAGACGCCAATATGTTTAAACTAAAGAGCAAATAACTTGTCAGTAGAATTTCAGTAAAGATCGACACAGATCTCATAGAAAATGCAGGAATCTCAAACCACCGACAACAAATGAACTAAACTAAATAAGACCACCCCCCAAAACAAAAAAAGAAGAGAAGATGATACGATAAACGACAACAGTCATCGAAGCGATTCTTGAAAAGGGTAGGGGCTTCAAAGTTATCAACAAAACTCTCAATGAAGGAAAACAACAAATAACCTGGACACTTGAAGATAATGGAGACCTAACAACGGATGGGGACTGGGTTGTCGAGCACCTAGGGATTCAACATGGGAAGTAGAGCAAGCTATAAAACAGTGAAAAGAAAGGTCCCATTAGCCATATAACGTTACCATCGACGTACTATAAAAGGCCATTACTAAGAAGCTTGTCCCCTTTTTCAACTAATGCCTCAAACAAAGTGAAATTCCCAAAAATTGGATCACCGCAATCATAATGGTTTTTTTTTAGATAAAAGATGGGAGCCCGAGGCTATCTCAACAAGTACAGACCGACGAGGCTATTCAAATGCATCTACAAACATATCAAAGTGGTCACCAACCGAATCCCCGGAACACGAGATGAAACAAGCTACTCAACCATTGAACACCTCCATTTGGTGAGTCAACTTATAAAGAAAGCAACGGAACATAAAATTCCACTCGCTATAGCATTTGTTGACTATAGAAGACCTTCGACTCGGTTGAAATCCCAAACGTTATTGATGCTATCATACAACAAGGCGTAGATCCTGTATATTTCAGAGTATTGCAACATATCTACCGACACAGCAGTTACTTCATCAGAATACATGAAGACTTGGATCCTCCTTCCACCTCGAAAAAGGGGTATAAAATGTGATACCGATTCACCCAAACCCTTTGCAGCATGTATGGAGATGATCTTCTGGAACCTAAACTGTGAAAATAAATGAATTAGAATAGAAGGCGAATACAAAAGCAACCTCAGATTTAAAGATAGCATCGTCTTTTTGCTGAGAGTCTTCATGACCTCTAGATGATGCTAAACAGACTGAACAAAGACAGCAGGAAAATCTCCACATGAACTTTAGTCAAACAAATGTCATGCACTACGAATATGTTGAAGACGAACACACAATGATCAAAATTGAAGATGCAAGCTAGAGAAAGTAGACCACTACATCTATATAGGACAACGAATCTCATAGAGAAATCAAGCGAAAATTAAACCAAGTTGGCAAGCCTTTGGCAGAGCAAACTCAACAGTATCCTCCAAGTAGTCAACTATGGAGATGAAACACGGAGCATAACTAAAAAAAGAGCCTTAAACTGATCACCATGAATCCTACTCGATATCACAAGGAGAGACCACAAGACAGAACAGTATATTACAGATAAACGGGAATTCATGATATCAGAGAATCCATAAGAAAAATTAAATGGAAATGGGCTGGTCATGTTGTGAGAATGGCAGACAACTGCTCGACTTCACCTCTCACAACGTGGATCTCCAGAAATCACATGCGAGACCAGGGCCAACAAAATATAAAATTACGTGACAAACTAGATATATTGAGAAGATACTAGCTCCGTGACGCTCACAATAGAGAGGTTTGGCAAATCTTAGGGAAAGTCTATGTCCAACAACAAACGCTAGATAGCTGATGATGATGAAGAAAGTCTCAACCAGTATTTCGAAGATCCATATTTTCGATCTAAACGCTATCGCAACACTTTTCCCTTGAAAACTTCCAAACGAACGTGTGAACATATTCACATACAAAATGTATACTCTAGTTTAAACTTACCGTCCCTAGATAATGAAAAACTTTAGGTAATTGCATTGAATTTCATCATCATCATCATCATCATCATCAATCTTTTAACGTTCGTCGTGGGACATAAACCTTCCCCAGGATCTGCCAAAGTTTTCTATCATGGGCGTCACAGAGCCACTATTTTCTGGATTTGTTTAATTCATCTCGCCATCTTGTATTCTGTTTGCCTCAGTTTTGCATTTGATCTCTGGAGATCTATGTTGTGAGTCGTGATGTCCATCGGTTGTCTGCCATTCTTGCAACATGGTCTGCCCATTGCAATTTAGTTTTTTTTAATGGTTTCTATGATGTCTCAGACTGTTTTCTCCTTGATATACTGTGCTGTCTTGTGATCTCTCCATGTGAGGTTGAGCATGACTATCTCATGGGTGCGTTGAATGCTTCTCAGTTGCATTGTACTTATGAGATATCAAACACATGTTTCTCAGCATTTTATTGTTTATCTTCTATATCTTTAAAATATGAGACTAAAACTAGAGCTTGTGGAAAATACCAATAACTCGAAAAATCACCCTAGCCCGCGTATGTACCGGAACTTTTTCTTGTATAAAATTATGTAAAAAAAAAAAAAAAAAAAAAAAAAAAAAAACGGTACAAAATTTAGGCATTGTTGGTTCAAAATGACCAGAGAGATGGGAAAAAAGGCGCTTTTTTTTGGAGAATAATATTGTTGCCTTGTGGTATATTCATTTTCAAGGCTGTAACCCCAGATATCTGACCTGGGGCGTCAAGAGAGGTGGGCAGATGGAGAGAAAGAGGGGGTAAGTAAGAAGAGATTGGTTGGTCAGGTGACTTATGGAACTCCAGTGATTCGATACGGAAAAAATTGAGTTCAATACAAGACGAAGTGATTGGAATGAGAATGCCGGTCGTAACATTGTTTTTTGCACACGCGCGTACGTATTCATGAATTTTGAAAATTGTCTCACTCCTCCATATATATATATATATATACATATATATACATATATATATATACATATATATATATATATATATATATATATATATATATATATATATATATATATATATATAAAGGTATAATTTTTGCAAGTCATTCAAAAAAGTCTTTAAAAATGGTACACAATGTCTCCCTCTTTCTGCTTAATACTCAGCAGGAGGACTAGGATTGAAAGACCTCATCGAGATTAAAGAATTACATCCAGATCGTTGGATATTTTGGTTAAGTAACGTCGAGCCTCATTAGTACCTAGACGGGTGATAATTTGCAATTACCGAGTACCATAAGCAGAATGAATGATAGGTCTTACTAACAACTACCCAAGTGTACCTATCAGCGATATCCTCGTAGATATGCGCATTAAAATCATCACAATCTATTTTCCATAGCAATATTCACATTCACTGAGGCAGAATAATCACCTCTGGTTCGGTAAGTCGTCGGCACAATTCGTGGCTGAATCATACCAAAGACTTCAAAAATGGTACTTAATTCCTTTTGTCTAAGCACTCAGCATAAAGAGTTAGATTGAGGAATCTTTGAGAGCGATGGGCTTTGTCAGGCTATCTCGTCCCAGAGTGACCCTACGATACGATACGATAACCCGTTACTGAGTTGCAAGACTATGGACATTCAGCTGAAGACTGTCAATCTCAAGAAATGCTTACAGAGATCTTTTTCAGCTCTGATGATTGTACAAAATGAATGTGACATGACAGTCCTCCCATATATTTACACAGATTTATTTCACCATAAATATTGAAATGCCAATTGGTGTACATCTGAAGAAAGAGTGGCATGTACTTACTCAGTTGAAAAAAAAACAAGAATGTCCCAGTGGGTGAATACGCATGTTTAAAGGCAATAAAGCATATTTATGCACGTGCATGTGTTTTCTCGGCGTGTGCATGAGTGTGAATGCACACACACACGTATGTGTGTGTGTGTGTGTGTGTGTGTGCGCGTTTACTCAGAAATTGGATCTGTACGTATTTCTGACCGATCAGGATTTGTATACATATATCATCTATCAACTAACTATGGTCAACCAGAGACTGTCACCAAAACTTACACAGGTTTTTCCAGTGTTTGAGTTGGTCTGGCTGGCTGGCTGGCTGGCTGTCTGGCTGGCTGGCTGGTTAGGTATGTATCTATCACACGTAAAGGCTGCACTAATGGAGTTAGAGGGCTGAAAATTAAAAAACTTATTTATTGAATAAACATTTTTTGTTTTTTTCAGATGGAAGTCCAATTTGCAATGTTAGTTTACGTTTGATTGGACCCTTAGTTTGTGTCCGACAGGATTGACACTATTCTCTTGGAAATTCAGGGAGAAGTAACTTATTCATTGATCTCACTACGGTTACAATTTTTGATTGCTCACCGGACACTGCATTGCTACCAAAAGATCTTGATACAAGACAGTTTCTGTTGAGTGATAAACCAGTCTATGTATTTAGCTATCTGTTTCATATCTAGGTATCTTAGTCTATTCATATCCATCTTTCTACCCATCTTTCTATCTATTTCAGTCCATCCATCTCTCTGTATATCTCCCTTCCCCTCTTCCCCCTCTCTATCTATCTCAGTCTATTCATTTCTACCTACCCATCTATCTATTTCAGTCAAATCATTTCTATCTATCTATCTATCTATCCATCTATCTATCCTTCTATCTGTTTATTCATATCTAGCCATCTCTCTCAGCCTATAGTTCTATCCCTATTCTGCTTTTATCTATATAGGCAGGTTTATATTTAACTATCTGATATGATTGCTGCCGAATCTGACTTTAATGCTTCTGGCTTTTCCTGTGTAACGCTGAATTCAATGCACCATTTTTTTGTGATAATGATACATGATTCCCATCGACTCTTTTTTCAGAATTTTCGTGAATTATCGTGTCAATTTCTATAACCTCTTTGGCGAGCGAAATCTTCTCTTCCCTACTTACCACCGGGGGAAGCATTATATCTTGCAAGTAGCGCAGGGGTAGGCATTGTTTTTTTGTTGTTTCTTTTTACTAGTTATACACTTTCATAAGGTCTGCCCGGAACGTATCCAACCACTTTGAATTTCTCGGGAACTGGTTGCGCGTATTTGATGCCATTTGGCAACTAATCAGATGGGACCTTATTGCACATGTGTAAAGAGATGTTCTTCTGAGAAAGAGATTGAGGACAGCGCAGCGAGGCAGATGATAGTGATCCTGAAAGGGAACTTTGCAGATTGCTTAGGAAAGTAGGGAATACGCTTGGAAGATTGTGTAAAGTGCCAAGTTTTGGAACAGACTAAGACACCATAGACCTATGTAGCTTTGTTTCGTTAATATAAAATGGCTAGATATTTTCCGGACAGACCTTGTACCAAGTTCCTAACGTTTTGAAATTTTTCTTCTATTTTCCTCCCTCTTTCTTTCTTTCATTCTTTCTTTCTTTCCTTCCTTCTTTCTTTATTTCTTTCTATCTTCCGTTCTTCTACCAACGTTTTTTCTTTCTCACCTCTTTCCGTATTTCTTCCTCTTTCTTTCCCTCTCTAACTTTCTCCCTCTTTCTCTCCTTTTCTTTTTTCCCACCTCTCATTGCTCCTCTGTTTCTCCCTGTTTCTGTCTTCTTTCTTTTCTTCTTCTTGTCTTTCTTTATCAGGTGTTGTAGCTTTCTTTAGAGCAAGCTTAATCTTCAAAAACATCCCATCAGTCCTAAAGAGAAGGGTATACAACCAACGCATCCTCCTGATAGTCTCCTATGGAGCTGAAATATCGAACGGAAACAAAAGATTGACCCCCATACTAAGAGCCACGCAACGTATGCAGGAGAGAATCATGCTAAACATTAAATGGAGAGACCCCAAGGCAGTATATTAGAGAGAAAAAATCCGAAGTAACGGGTTTCATTGGAACGATTAGAAACTCGTACGGCAATGGGCCTGTCATTGGCCCCATGACGCCCATGATAGAGAGGCCAGGCGAAACTCGGGGGAGGTCTATGTCTAACGATGGATGATAAAAAGCTGTTGTTGATGATCTTCGGCTCCCTTCCCAAACCTTTCACCCTCCTTCTAAACCATCATGTCTTTAGTTGTTGAGCTTATTATGTAGTCGCAGCAAATTTGACAGCCAATCACTTGCTCTAAATAAATCGCAAATATGGCGCTCCGATTATTTAAGGCCAGGAATGAAAGAAGGAGATATAATTGGCTGCATAATAAGGATGCATTTAACCATCTTTAAGCTCCCAACCCCACGTCATTACTATCTTCCATCTGATCACAGGAGTACCGAGAGAACCGGAAGTAATTTGAGGTTACGGACTTCCGGTTGGGAAAACTGACGATTACTCTTCAATCATGTCGGAAAAACGTAAAAGGGTAGGGAGAGGTGGAGGGTACACATTAGAAAACAGAAAGTGAAGAGGAAGATGCAGAACAAGAAGGACATTTGTCAGAAGGCGGGGAAGGAATCATCGAGTGATGTAGTGATGAATTGAGACCAAAGGGGAAGATGATGGGGATTTTTGGTAGGACATGCTGAGATAGAGAGAGAGAGAGAGAGAGAGAGAGAGAGAGAGAGAGAGAGAAGGTGAGAGAGAGAGAGAGAGAAGGTGAGAGATAAATGCAAGGATAAAAATGGTTGCTGATGAGATAAAGATTTACTTGCCATAACAGCCAATAATTGAACGACCGTAGCATCAAAATTTGAAATCATGTAAAAAAAAAAAATCCACCAAAGAATAAAGATGGTCAGAACGAATTCTATTTATGGCATCACTGACGTTTTTCACTGGAAAGCATCCAAAATAGAGTTTTTTTTTTTGTTTTTTTTTAAACATCTAGAAATATCTATATTCTGGAGAATCTGGATTTTATTCTCACTGGAAAATACCTAAAATAGAGATTTTTTTAAAAATCATAAAGAAATATCTAGATCCTGGGGAATTTAGATTTGGAAAATTAAGGATCCCCTCTCATATCAAAAGCCGGAGTTCCTCACGACTTAAAACTTGAAACTGGAGTGTCCGTAGCACTGACCGGCATATCTTCATAAAATGGCCAGTTCTTGAGTCACCTCGGTGTATGTACATGAATATTTCTCAAATTAAAGTGTGATATTGCATTTGTTGAATATTTTGTTAAACACAATAGTTGATCTGTACGGAAATAGAACCGTTTTAAATATGCAATGAAGACTTTCTATTCTCGTGCATTTTTTTACCCGAAAAACTCACCACAAGAATCACGTTAAAATATCCTTGATAGCCAAAACGTTAAAAGGAAAAGGTGATTAACGAAGCCTGAGCGTCCACTTTTCGGAAAACGGGCATTACCCCTACCCTAAGATGGGGGTGAAAGCTGGAAGATTACAATTGCGCTTTACAATTGTTTTATGTAACCCCAACGTAATGTACCCGTATGAAAAATTTAATATTGTTAGTTGGTTAGAATGTTGCCCGCTAAGATATATATCGAATATTTCCTCTCATCTATCAGAATATCTCCTCTGCCCTCTCTCTCGAAAGGTTGCGTCGGACGCCCATGTAACTGTGAGTAAAGGACGTAGCAACAAAAAAATATATAAGGAAAGAAAGACAAAAAGATGCTAACGAAAAAAAGGGGAAGAGAAAGATAGAGATTTCGTATCGAAAGAGTGTTTATCCGTGGTAGGAAGAGATAGAAAGTGTACAGAAAATTTTGCATAAGTGCACCACTAGGCAAAAGAGTACTTTTGGGGGATCTTTACGGTCATTCTTGACCAACAGTGCCCAAACCTTGTTTTTGTATTTTAAAGATTATTTTAGATAAAAGATTTATTTTTATGATTTTGTATGAATGTTTTCAGATAATTTTCTTTTTAGTTCTGGTATAAGCACATGCTACAGTAATTCATTCACGCGAGGTAGAGGTATATATTTATTTGAATTTTATAGTATAATGGAGACTTCTGCAACTGGTGGATACATTTCCTTGTCACTAGCTTGATCATGTGCGAAAATCTTCCCCATGAATTGATGGACGTAAATTTTAAATCCAGAAATTTGGTCTCAAGCCCTCCACTTGAATAGTGGTGTATACGATAGTTTAAAAAATCATGCGTAATTACTTGGATTATCCTACTTTTTTGGAGGTACAGAGTGGCCTAATGGTATTTGGTAGGGAAAAAGGAATTGGGAGACCATGTTTGAGTTTCGGGCAAGGTTGTTTACGTGCATTTCGCATAAATGCACTGAGGAAATACATTGATTCACTCCTCCTCCATCTACTGGTGTATAGCAGGCTGGATGGAACCCTTTAACCCCATAATGCAGTTCATCTAAGGTTACTCTGACGGAAAAGACCTACAGCTTTTAGCAGTCAACAATACTGGTCCCAAGCTCAGGAAAATAGTAAGGATTGGCTTGGACTGGCAGCTCTATAGAAACCTACTTGCCACTGATAGCACCGCAGAGTGGTTACAGCTCTATGCTCCACGCGGAATCTACAGGGTTAAACAACATTTTACTAAAACATCTATCCATATAAAAGCCACACACACACACACACACACACACACACACACACACACACACACACACACACACACACACACACACACACACACATATATATATATATATATATATATATATATATCAGCATGTTTAATTGTATAATCATGTGGTTGTATGTGTCTGTTATAATGGATTGATCCATGTGAAATAGATTTTCAGAGTAAGAAAAATAATTAAAGGGTTGTATCAAAATGAGATAGGTTATCATGACATAACAATGGATAATACGTCACAGAATCGCTGGACGTTCGAAACTAAAATAAAATAAAAGAATGTGTAAGTATCATTTAATCACTGTCCCACCGCAGCAATATCTGACACAAGGTCGGGCTTAATGTGGGAAGAAACAGTAACTTACCGCCAAAAAATGGCTCCAGCCGACGCAGTTACCTGCGAAAGCTGGGCCGAGTAATGATAGGAGAACCTAAGGACGAGTCCAAAGGCCTCCCGTTGCGCTTACCAAACGTAGCCTCGGTATAACCTCATTGGCCAACGTTTGCACCGGCGCACTCGGTCTTTGATACCCTGCACACAATCTCCGGCCCACTCAACTGACAAG
Source organism: Thysanoteuthis rhombus (assembly GCA_963457665.1). Lineage (NCBI taxonomy): Eukaryota > Metazoa > Mollusca > Cephalopoda > Oegopsida > Thysanoteuthidae > Thysanoteuthis > Thysanoteuthis major. The sequence goes on from OY735210.1 coordinate 46,305,155, forward strand.
CGTCAGTACCGACTCCTCGGTCTATGCCGTGGAGCAGATACTACACTTTGATTCCGGAGATTGGGCCAGAAACCTGTGCCAGGTAAGAATGTGTAAGTGAATGAAAAAATATTTCAAGTTGAGACAATGAAAAAAATCTTATAATTAGAATAGTTGAATAACTAAAAATAAATTACCTAATAAAAGAACTTAGTGCTCCATGTATAAATAACCGTCGTTTTTGACGGGTATCTGATAACAGGCAACTAAACGGGAAAGTAACATCTTATTAACTTGGAGTGTCATGAAGAAAAAAAAAACTTGAAGAAGGGAGATAAGCAGATCTTCAATGCATGCACATTGAAGTTAGTACATTAAAAAAAGAAATTGACAACATATCAAGGCAGGCCAAAAAGAAGAAAATTGATCTTTTAACTTCAAGTTGATATGACAAGTTCCAAAAGGAAATACATGTCAATTCCAGACGACACAAAACAAAAACGACATAGCAGAAAATACGAATAAAGCTTCATCGTTCCGACTAGAGACACTTCCAATATTAGAAATTATACATCGATTTATATATATTTTATTTTACAATTGCACGCGCGCACATACACGCATATTAATTGATTTAATACAAATGATTTATTGAAAATTTGATGTACGCTAAAATTTTTACATTGCTATATTTCAAAGATAATTTTTGATATTAATTATATATAATACTATAATAAATACTTCAAAATGACAGGGTTTTCATTTATAGATCCACATTAAGGAGCCTAAAGCAAGTCTATTAGGTAATTTATCTTCGATAATTCAAGTATCTTAATTCTATTCTCTTTTTTAGTCTCAACTTATCTCAAGCTCCTTTAATCTGAAATGATCGGGCATGAACAGTTTTTACGATGTAATTTCCATTTTTATGTTTTAATAGGGAGGTAAATCGTCCAATGAGATTATCTCATGTGATAACAAACAGAGCTGCCTCTCTCACCTATGTATTAGAATCTGTCGTACAAAAATGTCACTAAAACTGTTGAAATAGGTTCCTTCGGTGATCAAATTGGTCTGGCTGGCTGATTATTCATGTATATACGTATTACACGTACATGCCGTACCAAAGGGGCCAAAGGGGCCAAAGGGGCCAAAGGACTGAAAATTTAATCATTTGCTCGTTATTAGACCAACAAAAAACGTTTGTTGGTTATCTAAACCCTCCCTCCTGAATAAGGTTTAATTGTATGTGTGGGGATTATTTGCAGAGTAAGTTTGTGCTAAATTGACCCCTCCGTCTGTGTTAGCGTTTGTTTTTGAAAATTGAGACTTTCTCAGAGATCATTGTCCAACAAAACACGAAAGACGTAACTTCTTCAATGGTCACCTATTTTTCAAATTTTGTAATTGATCACTCCAAACGCAGCACGCTGCCAAAAGACGTTGGTAGAATGACTGTGACTGACCAAACCTGTCTATCTATTAGAGGTACATTGTAAACAGAAAATTTATCACAAAATTATGTATAGATACATACATAAAGTACATATATAAACTTTACAAATAAGGAGAACCTACTTATAATGGAACTCAGTATTTGAAACGTCGATTTGTAATTGGGCTCGAACACTGACCATTGGCACCGAAATGAGGATATACATACTATTTAACCTACCAATCAGACACTTCATATTTTCAGAGCTGAACTTGGTCCGGTGCAAGGCCACAGAAGTAGTGCTCCTGATCAGGATCGAACTTGCTGCAGGCATTATGATCAGTGAGGCTACTTTGCCAACTACTACCCCATAACAAAGAACGCGATTTATATCAAAAGAGCACTTAAATTGATATATTGGATCAATACAATCGTAGGAATATAACTTTTCATGGAACGATTCGCTTATTAATACTCAAAAAATCTATTTACATAAAAAATTCTGACTTTTCTCTCAAAATATTCGTACTTAATAGAATTATGAAGATGTTATCAGAACTAATGAGTATATTTTTTCTATTCAAAACCATAGTTATACTTGTAACGTACAGAATGAATTAATTCTGATTCACTCAATTAAGTTAGAATCGAAAGACGGCATGACAAATGGAAGTATAATGACAATAAATCACCGTTGAGTCTGGGGTCCCAGGGGTGAAACAATAAAAATAGTTCCTTTGCATGCAGAAGAGGAAATCAACATGAAAAAAGCTATCAATTGGCCCTACCGGGATAGAAAAAGACCACATCAAAGGAAAAATACCGGAATTTAGATATTATGGATTTGTAATCCCTTCGGATTACCATAATTGATCTATCATGTATACTTATATATATATATGTATATATATATATATATATATATATATATATATATATATATATATATATATATATGCATAAAAATTTATATTATATGTATTTTATATTATATATATTAAGTATATAAATATTCCATATAAATACATCATATTATACATATATTCTATATCATATACATATTTTATATAATAGGAATAAATATTTCATATCTTATATATTATATATATATATATTTAATATCATATATGTTTGATTATATATATTAGATAATATATATATTCATATCATATATAAATGTATTCATTGCTTTATAGAAATTCAACATATATGTAGCCATAGATAGATGTATTTACGCTGAAAGATACGCTGACATTCATATGTATTATCATATATCATTCATATTTCATATATACATACATAAATTAATAAATTATTCTATATCATCATCATTGATGATAATGATACTACTACTACTAATACTAATGATACTAATAACAAATATTAATACTACTACTACTACTAATAATAATAATTTATAATGATGATAATATCATCAACATCAGCAACAACCTTCAAATCTCCAGTGATGACCACTGGACGTCTGGTTCTAACGTGCAGAATAATAAACATAATGACAACTCGCCATCACACTCAATATTTGAACAACCGTAGCGTCAAAATTTGAAGCCAGGTAAAGAAATCCGCCGAAGAATGAATATAGGCAGAATAAATTTCATTCATTACATCACTGGCATTTCCACTGAAAGATATCTCGAGTGAAAAAAAAAAAAAAACTTTTCGAAACATCTAGATTTTGGAGGGTCTAAATGTTATTTCCATGGAAACATCTAAACTAGAGTAAAAACATACAAAGAGAGATAAAAACCCTGCCTCATCTGGTGATTACTTTTGTTCAGTATATATGTAAACCCTTGATGATATATATGTGTATATTTAGCACTGAGGCTATACCAAATATGCATTTCATATACGTAAGTATTTATATTCATACGCTCATGGATATACAAATGCCTCTATATAGAATTTCCGAAACAGTCATAAAGATGCACACACACGCGCGCGCGCACACACACACACACACACATACACACACACGCACACATATATATATATATATATATATAAAGCTTCACAGCTTAAAACATTAAACATAAAAAACTTTTCCATATTTTTTTGTATCACATCAGTCACTTATTTCCCAATATCTGTCAAAGCGATGTATGTTATTTTTTACAGTGTTTTTCCCTATTTTATATATATACTCGTTATAATGGTAAAATTTCTCTTGTTTGGATCATCAGTCGTTCACCTTGTAATTGTTTCAAAAACAAAACAGTTATATTAACATGGCACCCCAGCAGTACCTCCTCTCAGCTATCTTGTAATATATAGCTTGTGTCACACATGTACTTTGTTATTCTATATAAAGGTGTTATCATAGGTATTATACATGGATATCATTCTTTATTGCATGATATACAGTCTCTTGAAACAGGGCTTACATACTTAGGTTACCAAAAAACGTATTTAACGATGAGAGATCAGTATAACAACAGATGTGAATCAGTGTGCGTGTCACTTCTATTGAGTGTTCATCCATATGAATAATTAATCTGTTGTGTCGGTTTCGATCTCAGACTGCATGTGAACCAAATTATATCATCTTTAAGAATACTGATTACACAGAAAAAGATTCGAGTTGATTTTCTACAAACATGTTCAACTGAAATAGTTGACAATTTTTTTTTCATGTCGTATTGTATTTCGTTCGATTAATTCCTTTTCCCCTTTAAATTATCAAACAGATTACAACGTTGAAACGAAACCACAATCTAGCAGGTAGTAACCCCCCCCCCATGTATATATATATATATATATATATATATCGAATGCCTCCCACACCAAAGAAAATGCAAAGGGTTTGATGGACGTCGCTGTCTTCATACCCACTGCAACCTGTCTTATATTTCGTTTCTCGATTCTAGGCCGCTTTCGTCGATTCGTACAGGGTGTTCAGTTTATAATTTAAAAAAAGACTATACAGGGATGAATACGTATTCAGCAACCGTCTATTTATGACGTAAATATGACTCAAACTGCATCTCCAACGCTTTCGAAAAAGAATAGGAAGAGAATTTTTACGTGCGCGCGGTAGAAAGAGAATTGAAACTTTTGAAACAAAGCCCTGCTAACAGGGATTATTTCGCCATTCCAATAATGAATGTGTTCGCTCAGGGAATTATGTAGATGTTTTTATGAGAACAACCCGATTTTGAGATGAGTTTTTTTCGATTGGAGTGACAACGATGGATTTGTTAAGATTTGCAATGAATATTTCGTACACAGAATGTGTTTCTAAATCTCTATGATGATGACAGTTATCTCTTTGTAAATATGTAACATAGCGAAACAGCACATGGTACGAAAAATCTTTTTAGCTTCAAATTTCAAGGATGCTCCAACTTAGAGAATAGAATAAAGCCAGGTTACATAATGTCATGGTAGAGGGAGAGGGTTTCAGTTTGCTATCCGTCTACAATGCCAAACTGGACCTATCGTTTTAAGTCACGAACGAATTTCAGTGACATTATGTAGAAGGCTGAACAATGGGCTGAGAAAGAAAAGTTAATGTTTTGGGTCGGATCCAGGAATTTCCAATCTTTATTCACAAAACAATATCTACAGAGGTTATGAATGAATTTCGGTGAAATTTTGTTTAGAGATTGGCAACGGGCTAAGGAAACGGTGTTTCAATTCTGGGGCGGATCAAGGTTGTTTTCATCTCTCCTGTATCGTAACTACACGTACAATATCTCAAAAGATTCTCAATTAATTTTTAATGAAATTTTGTCGAAGCGTGGTCAATACATTTTTGGACGGATCCAGAAACTTTTCATAGTCACTCCTACATTGCAGCTATATGTATATCAAATATTTCTCAATAAATTTCAGTTAAATGTTGTGGTAGGCCGAGCAATGATGTGAGGAAGAAGTGTTTACAATCTGGGTCCAAGGATGTCTCACCATCTCCCCTGCATCGTAGCTTTATGCACACGGCACGATATCCCCGAATATTCAATTTCAATTAGATTTTGTAGAAAAGGTTCGTGCGGCTAAGTAAAAAAAAAAGTTCACGTTTTGAGGCAGATCCAGATTTTCATAGTCACCACCGCCATAGCTATATGTACAAGGCATAATATCTCCAGAAGTTCTCAATAAATTTCAATGACATTTTTTTTGAAGACTTGGTGGTTGGTTAAGAATTATTCACATTTGATGGCAGACTGAGAGAATTTCCCACTTACCTTTCAAGTATTTTGGTTGAAATGAACTACATTGAAGAAATACTTATTTCTAAAACACAGCATTTTTAGATATCATATATATATATATATATATATATATATATATATATATATATATATATATATATGTGTGTGTGTATGTGTGTGTGTGTGTGTGTATTTGTGTTCTGGTTTCTCCTTCAAACTCCAGTTTAATTCACTGTAAATCTTTGATGTTGTTCTCTATTCCAATAGCTTTACATTTATTCTGAATTAGAGATTGTTCGCTGATATTATTCTATTTGTTAACGGGCTTTCCTTTTCATCTTTCGCAACTCATTGTCTAAATATTGAGAGATCAGATTCAACCCACGCGTTGAACCCTTAAATGTACTCAATGATTATCATGACAAAAGGCTCAAATCGCTGAAAAGTAGATCCTGACCTTCTCCGGAACTTCCAGTTCAAAAATCAATTATCATCTCTCGCTTTATCTATCTGTCAATTTGTATATCCCGGTCCTTCTCCAACCTTTTAATCACATCACTCTCTCTCTCTCTCTCTCTCTCTCTGTCTCTCTCTCTCTCTCTCTCTCTCTCTATATATATATATATATATATATATATATATATATATATATATATATATATATATATATGTATATAATACAGTGCAAATACTACATACTTATAATTGATATTCATTTAGAGGTCAATGCGTAATGATAAATATTGAATGTGAACATAACCGATTACAAATTTGAATTTGTTTCGTGTGATTGAGTGTTTGAACGGAAGAAATTTTATTTTCAACTGGTTATATATATATATATATATATATATATATATATATATATATATATATATATATATATATGTATATATATATATGTATATATATATATATATATATATATATATATATATATATATATAAGAGGGAGTGTTTGAATGAATCGCTGTGTCAGTGGATATAACTCCATTTGGGAGTATGCTGGCGTGGTTTGTATACAAGCACATCGAGATGAAAGGAAGACAGCAAGATTGTTCGGGGAGCGATAATCAAGTTCGATTATTTCATCAATAGACATGTTGGATGTTGATTGGTATAAATAGAGAAACTTCGATAAATTCCGTCATCCTGATATATATCGATAGATCAGATAAATAAAAAGATCACCTTTGTAAGGCCCAGACAGATATAAACAGATATTACCGAGTAACACCGAAATAGATGACCTCGTACATAAACACTCCTGTTATATAGAAGCACCAGAGAATACGATATACTGTGCCGTCTTGTGGTCTCTCCATATGAGGTTGAGCATGATTCTCTCTAATGTACATTGCATGGTTCGCAGTTTGAGGGTCAATCTTCTGGTTGAGTTCCATGTTTAAGCTCCATAGGTAACTTAACGGATTATATTTTTAAAAAGGTAATTAAGCTGAAGTCGTTTTCACGAATTATCAATGTAAGAGATTTCAAAAGTACTGCACAATAGATCTTCCAACTGTATTTGTTTCACCGCGTTTGATAGTTAGAACAGTTGATCTGCTGATATTTCAACGGTAATCCTGACGGTTACTCGTAGTTCAATGATTGTGATTTCTGAGGGTTCCATTCTAACTGGGTATCATCAAAATCACCGAGGCCTTGTAGTGGACTAAGCTGAGCAAATCTATTTCTACAGATATTTACTGAGTTGGAAAACCGGTATGAACAACCAATGTCCGTTGATTGAATGACGACATTCACTTTAGTAATCCATAGGTTACTGTATAAAGCAGACAGCAGTAGGCCACGATGGCCAGAACGTTGTGGTCAAAACAATAATGCAGACAGCTTGAGAAATTTCTGTAATTGATAATGAGAATTTCTTTCGATTTTTCTGAGTAACTTGTCGAAACTCTACCCTTCATCATCATCATCATCATCATCATCATCATCATCATCATCATCATCAGTCTTTCAACGTCCGTCGTTGGTCATAGACCTTCCACAGGATTCGCTGCACTTCTCTATCATGGGCGTCGTAGAGCCAGTACTTTCTGAATTTATCGAGTTCGTCTCTCCATTCAATATTCTGCCTGCCTCGGTTCTGCATGTGATCTTGGGGGGGGGGATCCATGTCGTGAGTCACGATGTCTATCGGTTGTCCGCCATTCGTGTAAATGGCCAGCCCACTGTCATTTGAGCTTTTTAATGGATTCTCTGATGTCCCTGACTCCTGCCTTTCCCCGGATGTACTGTGCTGTCTTGTAGTCTCTTCATGTGAGGCTTAGCATAAGCATTTCATGTGCACGTTGCATAGTTCTCAATTTGTGAATCTGTCTCTTGGTTATGTTCCATGTTTCAGCTCTATGAGTGACTATTGGGAGGATGCATTGGTTATACACCCTTCTTTTTAGGATTAATAGGATCTTCTTATTTTTGAAGGTTGAGCTTGCTCTGCCAAAGGTTTGCCATCCTAGTGAGATTCTTTGCTTGGTATATGAAAATGAGAAAAAGCACTTCCTAGGTCCCTTCACTCCATCATACAAGAATAACTGGAAATGCACAAAATGAAATGTCTTTATTTATCAAAAATAGATACATTAAAACCATGATACTGAAAAAAGAATGAATATTTGCTTCAACTAATCATTTATCATTACTGACATTGACCAGCAAGTAGTAAAAAAAAAAACTACCTGTAATATTTGATATGATAGCGATTTCAATTTATACAAAAGTACTCAACGAAGCTAGAAAATACTTTTAAGAAATAGAGAAGAGACTCATCGTCAGTCCCTTAACGTCCGTCGTTGGACATTGACCTTCCCCAGGACTCGCCATAATTCTCTGTCGTGGAGCCAGTACTTTCTGAATTCATGTAGCTCGTCTCTCCATCTTGTATTCTGCCGGTCTCAGTTGCGCATGTGATCTCTGGGGATCCACGTTATGAATCGTGATGGTCATTGGTTGTCTTTCATTCTTACAACATGACCTGCCCATTGCCATTTGAGTTTTCTGATGGATTATATGATATCTCAGACTCCTGTTTTTCCCATAATATACTGTACTGTTGTGTGGCCTCTTCAGTTGATGTCGAGTATGGTTATCTTATGTGTACGTTGTATGGTTCACAGTTTGAGGGTCAGTTTCTTGGTTAGGTCCCATGTTTCAGGTTCATTAGTGACTATCGGGAGGATTTATTGGTTGCATATTTTTCTCTACAGGACTAATGGGATCTTCTTGTTTTTTTAAGGTTGAGCTTGTTCAACTGAAGGTTTGCCATTGTAGAATGATTCTTTGCTTGATTCCTTCTTTTCAGGGTTACAAGAAGAGAAATATGAAACAAAGACAGTAAATCTTTAAAACAATGTAGTAGATGTAAGCAAAACGATGTGATCAAATGCTGGTCGGCTTAAAAGAAGGTTGGATTGCAGGATTGATACTTGTTGGGTGGATTGTTAGAAACGAACAAACGGTTAACATGGATAAAAACCTTCGGATAATACTAATAAATAATCAGATGAGTAAAGGATTCAAAGATCAGTATCAATGTAGGTTGAATGTTGGATAGATCAAGGGAAGTTGGACAATAAAGACTGAAAGTGATTTAAAATTTTTACAAAAATATCCATCAACAGAGCCAACAGATACTTTGGGCAGATAACTTCAAAACCTTTAGTGCTGATTCTTTAGTTGCCTAAGGCGGCTCAAACAAACAATAATTCTTGAAAAATATATTTGACAAAATAATACCAGGCTCTCCTTTTATATTGAAGTGATTCATTTCGGAAACAAACACAGATATGTATTGAAGAACTCTTGCAAGCCTTAAATTTGATATCATTAAACATGATAAAACGGAAAGAACATCCACTGAACAGCGGCATCTCTTGGAATTTTTAAATCACCATGATCTATATCTCTTAAAAGATTTCCATGCTCTTGACAATAAAAATATATTATTAAGCATTTCCTCCCCTCTGGTGAAACTCTTTTATCTAACATAGCCTGCTATGTATGAAAAGAAGTGACATTTTTATATCTTTGGGGATACTCGTTTTTAGGTCTGATAAGTGATCAAATATATGGCATGTCATATCATCCAACAAATATCCATATTCTGAGCATTTATGTCCTGGATCGATGTTATACACAGTAACATCGACTCTCAACTGAAGGAGTAATTTGTTAGAGTATATCTGAATTTGTTGTTTTTTCAACATGAAAATTTTCAGTAACACTTTGTACTGTAATAAAAAATGCGCTGTCAGAAGTTTGTCTCAATCTACCAAATCATTTTTCAAGATATACTTTGAAATTTACCAATTTATTAAATCAAATCAACTGTTCAGTAAATATCTAAAAGAATTGATCAAACCATTTCCTGTATGCTCAATGGTTACATTTATTTTTTGTAAATGAATTAATTCTTTCTTTTTCCTTTTCTGCGTTCGTTTTGCCTCTTTTCGAAAATCAGCAAGAAATGCCAAATTTTCATCATACAGATCTGATACGATTTTTTTCAAGAAGATCATTTGTCTGAACGTCTTCCTGAAATTCTTCCACGCTGACAAATTTCTAAAATATCAAAACATCCTCAGTGAAAATAAAATTTTCTCCTTAATCATCAGCATTTGCCAACGCATGTGTTTTAATTGCAGCTCCGGTCGTATCAAAAAATACTTTCTAACAGTGAGAAACTCTGTCTCTCAACTGCTTTTTTGGTAAACTACTACCTCTGTTAGTTTGATATCTTAACAATTCGATCATTTTCAAGCTCAAAAAGTCGTTTCAAAATTTGCCATTTTACTGTCATTGCCTTACCTTCAGTTATTCAAAACAAGCTTCAGCTATCAGATTATTGAGAATATTTTTAAAAGTATGGACATAATTTTAAACAAAATCAAGTATAATCCATTTTAGTTACCCAAGGATTAATCGCAAAATCTTGGAAAAAAAGCTCGATTTGTACAATTATTGTCACATATAGCCACAATTGCTGGCCCATTTGAATGGTTGATCAAATCAAATGCATCTGTTAGCTTTTTTGTGTTGAAATAATGTATTTTGATTGGCTGTTGGGGTCATCTTAACCAGAGAAGTTGATCCACCATATAAACATTTTTTCATGATCCCCAATCTTCTGCTAAATTCAGAATTTTCAGCGAAACCAAATAAGTCTCCTCCACGGTACTGTGAACTGAGTTTGGTGTAAACTCCAACAATGATGATACATTGTTCCTGATTTCCCGATATTTGGCTAAATATATCACTAAGAAAATCCAAATCATCTTCTTCTGATTCTTTTGATGTTGAATTTGTAAATCTCTCCACACTGGGTAGCTGTAGTCATCACAAAGTCTGTTACACAGACACCAAGATGTTTACAAAATATTCAAATGCTCTGACAAGAATTTCTAACTGAACTTTTTCACCGATTACTTGGTGTCACAACTTCGAGATGTTCTTTCAAAACCCCTTCAAAACAATAGTTATTTTATCAAGATAACGCGTCGCTTTATCAATCTGCGACCAGTGCTGGGGTATTGTCTTCCGGTCTTTCGAAAGGGACAAGATTGATGTAAGTATATACGCACGTTGGCGTTCAAACTTCAATGTTTCAAAAATATTAATTAAAAAACTGAAAGACATCCAGTGAAGAAATCAACCGACAGAATGAACAGCTGATTGTTCAATCGATATCATATAACTGCAGACTCAAAATCATGATGGTCAACATTGGAACAGAAAACTCATCATTTTGCACTGTGTGCATAGAATCATAGGTTTTTTTGTTGTCTTTGGTTACGGTGGAAAATTTGGTAACACAGTCAACGGCAAATTATCAAATATTGATGGTGAATCTTTGAGTCATGTTTCATCCCTAACAACCACGATTGAATCACTAGACCGGAAATGCCTTTCACAAACAACAGTGATTGGATGGTCACGGCTGTTGTCTCTTAGCTCAAGTAAAAGACAGACCCGGCACAATTTTCGGGCCTCTGTTATCTCATTACAGGCAGTGGATATATTATCATCAGTCTATTATTGTCTGTTGTTGGACATAGACTTTTCCTAAGGTTCGCCACATCTCTCTATATTTTCTGAACCGTTCCAGTTTTTCTCACCGTCCTGTATTCTGCCGGCCTCGGCTCCGCATTTGATCTCAGGGTATCCATGATGTGAATCATGATATCCATCGGTTGTCTGCAATTCTTGCAACGTGACCAGCAATCGGAGTTTTTAATGGATTCTACAATGTCTTTGTCTCCCGTTTTTTTAATAATATAGTATGCTGCCTTGTGGTTTCTTCATTCGATGTTGAGCATAAGTATCTCACGTGAACATTGCATGGTTCTCAGTTTGAGGGTCAGTCTTTTGGTTAGGTTCAATATTTCAGCTTCATCGGGATGATTTATTGGTTGTATAGCGTTCTTTTCAGGACGAATGAGATCTTAAAGCTTAGCTTATCTTGCTATACTAAAGGCTTGCTATCCTGATTTGATTTCTTCTTCTCTTGAGGATGTCATGCAGATTCGCTGACCTAGGTAAATGTAGTTGTATACTTTGTCCAGCTTTGCATTCTTGATTTTGATTGTTATGCATCCACTTCCAACGTGTTTGTTGAACATGATTTTTGCTTTGTTGAAGTTCATGTGAAGGCTAATGGATAAATATATGTAGATAATTGCATTTTTTCTACCAGAATCATTTTTCAATAATCAGCAATTAACAACGTGTCAGGCTTGTTGAATATATATATATATATATATATATAGTGTCATCCACAGACAGCTGTTTCGATGTATTACATCTCTTCAATGTGGCTATAGACTTTATTCCATCCAGTACTGCGAGGCAAAATTGAAACCCTCATATATTCGTTTACGCAGAAACTCCTTCCGCCAAGGTGCTCTATTCCTACGGAAGAATATTGCATAGGCTTACAATGGATGAGTTACCTCACTTAAAGAGTGCTCAACCCTGAATAGAGGATCATTCATATATATATATATATATATATATATATATAATGTATGTACATATATATATATATATATATAGATAGATAGATAGATAGATAGGGAGAGAGAGAGAGAAATATTGGTGTGTAATCCGACAAAATGATTATAAATTACATCATAATGTATCGAAACTCAAATTAATCTCCCGTTATCATGTGTTGAATCTATCATTCAGCTCAGGCAACGTGAATAGAATGAACAAATTGGAACTGCTGCTAGAATTGAACTTGCAACCGATAGGGTGACCGTTTTAACGTAGTGTTGCTCTTACCATTGAGCTAACAGCTGCAAAGGCCAACATAACTGTTTCAAACCCAAATTCTCACTTTGCATCACGGTCTTTATCTGCTCTTTTTTGTTTCTTTCAACGCGACAGTTGTGTTATTAGAAATGCATATCGAGCATTTTCGAATGAAGAAATTTTGAAATATATACATCGTCTCCTATGTCTATTCATCACACACACACACACACACGTGACTATATATATTTTTTTGTTTTTTGATTTCGCTGTATAATAATAAATACAGACCGAGATAAATAAACAGATAGATCTTTTTCATCTTCTTAGTCTTTTGAAGTTTTTTCATATTTTGCTGAAGCGTGTTTAATAAAAGAATCTTCTATCTTCACTCTTGATTTTTATCTTTATTCTTTGTCATGCTGATGCTTGTCTAGCTCAGAGCTTCCCAAACTGTGCGTTGCGGCACTTTAGTGCGTCACTGATAATCTCTCGGTTTGTCGCAAAATGGAGTATAATTAGAAACCGTGAACCAAAACTATCATCAAAACTGTCAAAATGTGTTTCTTTATTTTTCAAACTGGTCTGGCTGGCTGGCTGGCTGGCTGGCTGGCTGAAAAGGAAGGAAAGTTGGCCACCAGAATCCCAGTCGGTCGGCAGTCTCTTCTGTCTGGTGAAACCCTAAGGGGAAGTTGGAGCACGGCTTCTCGTCGCCGTCGCTGTCGCTGTGGCCGTCGCCACGGGTGTCATCGTTCGCCGAGACGGACGGGTACATGCCGCGGCCATCCAACAGGCTGGCTGGCTGGCTGGCTGACTGGCTGGTTGTGTATGAATATATCACACGGTCTAGCCAGAGAGTTGAAAATTTAGAAAATCACGACTCACAACATGAATCCCCAGAGATCTCATGCAAAACCAGCATAATAGGATATCGAGACTAACCAGACAAGTTCAGAAAGTATTGGCGATGCATTCCTGGGGAAGATCTATGTTCAACAACAGATGATGAAAGATTGATGATATTTACAGAAAAAAATGGGTTTTTTTTCTCAAAATTTCCCCTCCTCAGAAGATTTTTCGTGGTTGGGTTCAATTTGCCTTGTAATTTTTAGCGATCACTACCTCACAAAAAAGCCAATGAAGTGACTTATCCATTGATGATCCCCTTTTCCAATACTTTAATTCATCATCTGTGTCACGGTATGCTGCCAAAAGACGTTGGTTACTTGGCAGTTTCTAGCGAGTGACTAACTAGACCTGTTTCGCATATGTTTCAGATGATAATTTTTCTGAATCAGTAGAGTTGCTCAGATGATATATATATATTCGGCTTGGCTAACAAAACTTAAATAATGTGCTGCAAATGATTGTGCGTCCCGTCAATGGAAACTGTTTAAAAAGGTCTTGTCTATCTGATGTATAAGACGAGCCACAGTAAATTTTTGGCACCATATTTTTTTCCAGACAGTCGACATTGACTTATATTATGCTCTTTGGCCATCGTTCCGATGACGTCATTAGCTGCTCTGTCATCGGTGGATAAACCCTTTGAATGTCCTCTAGTGCTAGAGATTCGCTTACGTCGGCCCTTTTCAAAGATCCTTCAGCTCACATGTTGTTCTTTGAAAGGGCGAGCATTTATTCGAGATATCTTTTTCAGTCCCCTTTTTCAAAAAGTCACCCGAATAGAGTTGATCAGTCGCCTGAAATGCAGACAGTCTTTATTTCTACCCCGGTGCGAGGGAAGAACCTCTGGTCCATAGGCTGACTACATGCAGGTTTGAAACCGCATTTCCCAGTAGCAATCGAGTAATTGATGGCCCAAATAAATCAATTGTATTTATCATGGGCGTTCGCTGCCACCTTCCCGTAAGGAGATATGTTTATAAGGAGTGGGGCAAAGGATATATCCAGAATATATTTCAGCAGCAGCTCTGCAACCGGCGAATAATAATACCATCTTTTTCATATACGTACATGAAGGGTACGGTTACATAAAACAATTGTACTTCACTATCATTCTTTATGGACTGGAGGATTAAAAGTTTCAAACGCCTGTGTTCTAGGTGAGAAGATCTGGTCCTGGAATGGGGAGTGGGGCAAAAGGGGTATTTGTCCCCTGCGGACATCCATAATAGATATATAACAACTGAGGGGTGAATAGAAAAAGAGAGAGCCAGGAAATTGCAATAGGAGAAACGATGGATCATTTGATTGATATATACGCACGGTGTAATCGATAATAAAATCGATTGGCCTAGATCACCGGACAAGAGCCGAAAAGCAGTGGAATAATCATGAGAGAGACACACACACAGATACAGACCACAGACCGACAGACTGGCGGACAGAGAAAAGAATGAGAGAATGAATGAGAGGAAAAATATGAGAATGAATGGGATGAAAAATATGAGAATGAATGGGATGAAAAATATGAGAATGAATGAGAGGAAAAATGAGAGAAAGAATGAGAGGAAAAATGAGAGAAAGAACAAGAGGAAAAATGAGAGAAGGAAGAGGGAAAAAGAAGGAAGAGAGAAAAGGAAGGAAGAGAGAAAAGGAAGGAAGAGAGAAAAGGAAGGAAGAAAGAAAAGGAAAAAAGAGAGAAAAGGGAAGAAAGAGAGAAAAGGGAAAGAAGGGAGAAAGAAGAGAGGTAATGAGAGAATGAGAAGGAATGAGAGAAGGAATGAGTGAATCAAGGAAGGAATGAGTGAATCAAGGAAGGAATGAGTGAATGAGAGAAGGAAAGAAAGAAGGAGAGAAGAATGAGACAAGGGGAGAAGAAACGAGAGAATTGGAAAAAGAAGCAGAAAAAGAATGAGAGAAGGAGGGATAAGAATGAGAGAAGGAATGTGAAAATGAGAGAAAGAAAGTGATAATGGTAGACAGAATGTGAGAATGGTAGACAGAATGTGAGAAAGGGAGAAAGAATGGGAGAAAAAAATGTGAGAATGGGAGAAAGAATAAAGTTAGAAAGAGAGAGTCAATGAGAGAAAGAAAGAGGTATTGAGAGAAAGAATAATACTGGTTACCTTCACTGGAATTCATCTCAGCTTTGCGTACTGAACAATCTTTTTTTTTTCAGGGTGAAGAATGGTGTATCTTCCTTGTCTATGCAAAATGCTACATTCTAGATCACCAATTCATTGTACCCCGATTACTTATTTAACGCATATATATCCAGCGTTTCTTTGTCGCTTAGACACATAACTACTTCCCACTCACGTATTCTCCTTCTTCCTGGCAACACCATCAAAAAGCATCTTTCTTCCTCAGTCAGATCATCCATCTATTGTTCACTCGTTGCCCATTGCTGCATGTCTTCAGGTACATTACTGTCAGCTTCTCGATATCACCTGCAGTTTACAGGCATATACAATGAGTGTGCACATGAATGCGTGTGTGTGTGTGCATGTACAGCTATATTTACCCACTCATTCATGAATGTTTGTATTCATTAAGCCTTGCTTTGTCTGGTGTAAAGGCCATCAGTATGAACCACTCAGCGAAAATCGAACACAAGAATTATGGTGATTGTAAGGAATAGCTATTCCACAAATATTCAGTCCATTCCTATATATATATATATATATATATATATATATATATATATATATATATATATATATATATATATATATATATATATATATCTTAGTGTCTTCATATCTATCTATCTATCTATCTATCTATCTATCTATCTATCTATCTATCTATCTCTTCCCAGGGCACTTTTTGTGGTGTGTCAAGGTGTACAATTCGCGTTTTTTGGGAAAGCGCAAGCCAAGTGGTTAAACCAAACAGCCTGTTCTACTCCTTTGTCTAAAAAGCCCAGAACAATACATTATTGATTCTTGCTTTAATGATGTCAGTTGATAATTATGAAATTAGTGCCGTAGACTTTTTCGTTGCTTTTCCCAATAAATGTGGTCAAATCGCATTGAGTGGCAATATTTTTCTTTGCGATGCTTACTCGTCGAAAAAACGCCTTTGAGGAGATGCGACCATCTTGTAAATTACAGAACAAGCTTGTCTAGATTGGCTGCTTCCATGAGTTCTTTGATACGTAGAGGTTCAGATTATTTCCAAGAGACGCAGAGCAGTTGGCACTTATCATAATTAAAGAATGCGACTCGCAATCATCATTGATCTTATTGGTTTCTTATCAAATGAAGTTCTAATGACGTAAAGCACACACACACACACATAGAAGGAAGCAAACGAATTGAAAAATATAACGTGATAAAAACGTGTGTGTATTGTATAGATAGATGGAGAGGGGCGTGAGATAGGAGGAAAATGGAGAGATAAGGAAGCAGGAGGAAAAACTTGGGGATGAGCATCAAAAAGAGACAAAATGTATACAGGATTCGGGTGAAGAATGGAGAAAGAATTTGCAGGATATGAATGAAAAAGAAAAAAAAAGTTGAAAGTGTAACAGAGAGAGGGGGAGGGGGATGAAGAAAGAACCAAAAAGATAGAAAGAAGACGAAAATAAGTTACAATTGAAAGGAAAGGTAAATAAATGAGAATCTAACAGTAGCGAAAGAAAATGTAAGAATAGAGAATAAGAGAGTATCAGATGGAATTTTTTTTTAAAGTGCCCAAAAAGAAATAAGAGAGAGAGAGAGAGAGAGAGAGAGAGAGAGAGAAAGATAGATAGATAGATAGATAGATAGATAGATAGATAGATAGATAGATTGATTGATAGATAGATAGAGTATTAAATTAAACGCAAAAGGTAAAAAAAAGCAGAGAAAGAGGGAAAAGAAAAAGGAATAAATCAGTACTGCAATGAAAGAAGTAGATCGCATATCTCTGCCAACACCATAATCTTTGGAGTTTCATTCGGTCAGAAAAAGGCAGTGAGGTTGAAAATTTATAACGATTTGATCTTGGGGGTGGCAGGGATAAGACAAAGTTTGGGAAACAATGGCCATCGGCACAATTCAGTGAGATCTGAACAAAACAAAGTCCTTTGAGAAAGATTCCTAGTGAGGATGGGGTAGGCACATGAGAAATAAAAACGTACAGTAGCAGGAGCAAGAAAATTATTTAGTTTTCGATGACAAAATGAACTGAAAAATCTTTTGTTGGCACAAATTTTAAAATCACTAAAACTAACTGATACAATTCAATTTGGTTAACCAAAAGTTCTTCCCCCTTGCACAGCTTGATAGTTGTCGTTTGATTTGAAATTTTTTGAAAATCTATGGTTGTCTACCCTAATTATAAGGTGGGGAGAGAATATGGATTCTCAAAGAAGAGCAAATAGGCACCTTAGAGTACATACACTGAAAACTGAATGAAAATCAAAATCATATATATATATATATATATATATATATATATATATATATATATATATATATATATATATATACGTATATATATATATATATATATATACGTATATATATATATATATATATATATATATATATATATATATATATATATATATATATATATATATATATATACAATGAAGGAGAAGTAACTTTTTTCCATATCTTTGATTATTATTAACCTCTTCTAAACATCCTGTATCCTACCCAAAATACAATGAATTCTCTCTTAGTTCATGGCCCATTCTTCAACGAAATGACACTGGAATTCAATGAGACCTTTTGGGGCTATTGTGTGGACAGATATAAGTGAATACTTGATTATATGAAAAAATATTTCTCTATCATGAAAAATCCTGAATCTGCCTCCTAATCAGGCGGACGCTCATGAGTTGGTAAAAGTTGGTAAAAAAATCAATTAATAAGTACAGGTCTGGTGAGTCAATCAATAGAAACCGTCTTGTAACCAACGAATTCTGACAACATGCTGTGATGGGGGCAGGGTGATCAATTAAAACAATGGACAATGGGGTGATCAACGAATAAGTTACTTACCTTGCCTTTTATTTGGCAGTGATCACTAAAAAAACATCTGAATTTTCAAAAAATATCCAAATAAACTGAGGATTTAATTTAGCAAAAAGTCACATTGCAAACTGAACCTGCATCGTAAACTATATAGAGGAGATTCCTTTTTGAAAAAAAAAAGATGTTATTGTAGATATGATAAGGAGTTAATGTTGAAATTTACAGCCCCTAAACCAGCTTGAAAACTGGAGAAACCAAGTTTTGGTGACAGTTTTGGTTGACGGTCACTCAAAAACAGTCTCATGTATAACGAAAGGATGACAAGAAGAAGCCAATTTATTCGCAAGGAAATTTCTCGGTTCAAACCTGGCGAGTAAGGCGAGTGAGTCGAAATTACAGCCTGGGATAACGCATGTTCATCTGTGTTGACAGTGGAGAGGACGGCGAAATGAAGCACCTTTTTTCTTTCCTCTTTTCAAATTAAAGACATCAGCAAATCATCGGTCTTATGTAAGATGTGCACAGATTGGAAAGACAACCTTCCAAAATTAAAGTGTCCGGTCGATTGAACGTTTTCACTCCTTCTTACTGTCCTCATCTTTTTCTTCTTTTAGAATTGTTGCACTTTCTATTTCTTTCTTTCTTTTTTTTTCAATTCCTTCTCTTCTTCAGTGTTATTTTCATCATCTTTTTCTTCTTCTACTCCTGCTTTGTCTATCCCTCGTTTTCATTCCTCTTCATCTTCGGCTTCTTCTATGACCCTTCATTTTTATTTTTTTTATTTTTTTGGATCGAGCATTTTACTCCATGAATTGTCTCTTCGACTCATTTTTTTCTTCTTCTTCTCTTTGACCCAATCTTCTTTCCCTCCACTTGACATTTTTCCCCTTTCTCCTCCTCCTCCTTTCTACGTGAATTTACTATCTTTTCCTCCTTGCTCTTTGTCCCACTTTCCTTTTTAGGGCAACATTTCCTTTTTCTCGTCACATGCCTCTACTCCCTTTTCCGTTCTATCCCCACATTCTTTTTTTCTCACTCTCGCGAAACAACAACCATTTTCCTCCATCTTGTCAGTTCTTGCGAAATCACGGCTGCATTGCAGCGACTCTTGAATCTGGACACCCAATTACCAGAGCACAAAATGGCGGAAAATGAGACTCATTCCTTTTCTTTCTAATCTTTGCTTCGTTTTTATCTATTTATTTATTCATTCATCTATTTTTCGTTCTTTTATTTTTTTTCATCACCTCCTTTAAGTTCGAACTCATTTTCATTCTTTATCTTCCCTTTTAAGAACTTCTCGCAGTCATTAGAGAAATTTCTTCTTTACTTTCCAGTACGTCTTGTTCAATTTTTATTCTTTTATTTTGCCTGCTGTAAGTGTGGAATTTTAATTTTCAAGGCATAGCAGGGCAGGTTCTGATTAGTCTCCTTATAGAATGTCGGAAGAGAAATAAATAAGAACCAAAATCACACTGAGCATTTGCTAATCAAACAGAAATAACCTTCAGTCCACACTTAACGAATGGGCGCTTTCGATGGCACTACACATTTCCGCTTCTTAATTTAAATGATAGTAATTTCTTATTCTTTTAGCAATGCCAGCAATATAGTGCTGTTGAATTTGGAAACGCTTTTAAAATCACACTCAAATGCCAAAATGTTGAGATAAGCCGATAGCCTTTTCGGGCAGTTGAACGTGGTCCGACGAATTGAAACCTGATACCCGATCTCTTTTTTCTATCTTTTTCACTTCAGAATACAAGGACTGTTATCAACCACAGAACAGCGAGTTGCGTTGTATTGTGTAGTGATTTTTTTCTAATATTTCTACAGGCGTCTCCCATAATAATGCGGATGTTGGAGTCCAAGAACGCTAAATTCATCGCAGCTTGGTTCCAATGTGGTTTGCTACTTTAGAGCAATATCGAGCTGTTTTAGAGTGAGATTTGCCTATTTTGGAGCTAAATTTAGCAATTTTGTAGCTAGATGGATATTTTGGCATCCACCACCCACGTGCAAATCGTGCCTAAACGAACCGAGTTATAACGAGGTGACGGCTGTACTACAACTACGACAGAAGACCACTGGCGTATGTGTCAAGAATTCACCAACATTGTTGGATATCTGACGCAGGAAGAAAGTACAACATATTTTTGTTTTTTTACTGCATATTGATTTGGAAAGCCGCTGCTGACAACTGGTCATATTATAACACACACAACTGAAAACCAGTATTCGGGGTGTTTTATAAAGAATGCAAAAGTAAAGATAAAAAGATTGAGTTTATTCATCTGTAATATCTTGGTACATAAATAGTCACGCGAAAACAGTATTTAGCAGTTGACAGAGTGAATCATTTGCTAGCCTTAATCGAGCACCCATTCCTTCACGTTGTATCAGCTATGTTGTTTTTCAATGTAATCAAGCGTTCATGTAATGAAACGGGTACGAACAGGTTCAAAGAAATCACTTTCAACGCCTTTTATAAATTCAAAATGTGTGTGTGTATGTGTGTGTGTGATTGGCATCTTTTTGTAAGCTTTTCGTGATTTGAAATAATGGTCCGACGATTTGAATTGGACTCCTTCCTCTATCTAATTCACTTCTGAATAGAACAAGGCTTGTTATAAACCACAGAACCACGACTTATGTCGAATATTTTGTAACATTACCACAGGTGCCCCCAATCATAATGCCGGAGAAGGGGTTTAAGAAAGCTGAATGCGTTATCACAAAACTGCAACAAATTTACCTATTCTGAAGCTTGTAGATTTACAATAGTTCAAGTATAAATTGTCAAAGAGATGGTTGAATTCTTCTTGAAATACCCGGTATTTAGACATGTGTACATGAGAACAGCTTATAGATGAATCCTATCAACTTCAAATGTAATACTATATACATATGTATACACAAACACACACACACACACACATACATATATATATATATATATATATATATATATATATATATATATATATATATATATAGGTTAATGAAACAAAAAATGCAACTAAAATCATACACGCATACCTAAGTAAATATATGTGTGTGTATATAAATAGATATACCTATTTTTCTATCTACTCGTATGTAAGTAGAGTATAGATTAATCATCATTTCTCCGTGTGTGTATGTATATATATAATAAGATTTGTACAAATATTTATTAATCAAAGTATTATGTATGATACACATATTTATGGGATAAAAAGACACACATATACCTATTACCACGTGAACACAGACACACACACACACACACACACACACACATATATATATATATATATATATATATATATATATATATATATATATATACGAGACACCCTTACATATAAGTAGACTAATATATATTTTCACTCACGGTTCAAATATAAGTTTTATCAACTTGAATCATATTTTTTGAGTACCAAAATCGTGGAATATAATTAGTTTGCGATTCTTAAGATATTCAATAATATTCTAGATTAAAGATTTTTCCAAGAATCGAGAACCTGAATAATCCATTTAAGGATTTTCGTGTCAATTATACCCAACCAAGGATAAGCAAACTCTCTTAGATAGAGGAATTGCCTCCTCAGCTACCGATTTCTAGAATTCAACACACACATTCACACGGAGAGTTTCTACTTTATGCCTTTTGCCAAATAAATTTCATGAAAGGTTTGAAATCGAATAATTGTAAATTTTCATTTTAAGAATTTCATTTTTTCAGATTTTCCTAATTCAGAACACTTGGCGTCTAGTACTCAAAAAAAGATATTTTCAAATATCAAATATTTGTAAACCTTCCTGGGTATGGTGCTTCGTCCTCATTTAGTAGTCAGATACTATACTCTGATCCTAGGCAAAGCATCGGAGAGCGAGACTTTGACCCTGGGCAGCGCGTGAAGTCACGAGGTGGTAGTACCAATCCATGCTTGAATACTCCTGTCATTTCTGAAGGATCGTCATCATCATCACCAATCTTTTAACGTCCGTCGTTAGACATAAACCTTCCCCAGGATTCGCCACAATTCTCTATCATGGGCGTCGCAGAGCCAGTATTTTCTGAATTTGTCAAATCCATCATTTCATCTTGTGTTCTCTCGGCCCTGGTTTCTCGTGTGATCTCTGGGGATCCATATTGTGAGTCGTGATGTCCATCGGTTGTCGTTCATTCTTGCAACATGGCCTGCCCATAACAGTTTTTTAATAATTTCTATGATGTCTCGGACTCTCGTTTTTTTCTGATATACTGTGCTGTCTTGTGATCTCTCCATGTAAGGTTGAGCATGATTGTCTCATGCATGCTTCTCAGTTTGCAGGTCTATTTAGGTTAGGTTCCATGTTTCAGCTCCATAAGTGACTATCGGGAGAATACATTGGTTGTATACTCTTCTTTTTAGGATTATTGGGATCGTCTGGTTTTTGAAAGTAGAGCTTGCTCTGCCGAAGGCTTACCATCTTAGAGTAATTTTTTGCTTGATTTCCTTTTAGAGTACTAGGCTTTATATATATATATATATATATATATATATATATATATATATATATATATATATATATTCTGTTTAAAAGCAACATAAGCATTTCTTGACCACTGACAATCACCTTATTTCAATGTACAATGACAGTCTAACATGATATAACATAGTATATCATAGCATACCATACATAATGAAAGGATATATATCAATCATTAGAGCTTTGACCTCATTAAATGCTTATAATGAAATGTAATTTTTTTCCCTTGTTAGATATTACCCTACAGCATTCAACCTGCTTCAACTCTATTTATTCCTAAATAGAAAGAATGGAAAAAAACGTACACAACCACACGTACACACAAACATATACACACGCACACGCACACGCACACACACACACACACACACACACATATCCTAAAACCGAGTAAAGTAATAGATATATACTTTTTTTACATTTTTTTGAAAATAACCCTACAGTATTTAATTTGCTACACCTCAATTCTAAATAGGGAAAAAATGAAAAACAAGAAAAAAACCCTACGAACACACATTACTTGCATGCACACGCGTACACACGCACACACACACACATACACACACACACACGCACATATATCCAAACACACGCACACAAGTAACTATTTCCTGTAAAGTAACTAAATTAAGCAATAACCAAAAGAAATTAGCAAAACCCTGGCTTATTACCTACAGCCATGATTAATAATTGATTTGCTGAGTGGACTAAAATGTGCTTTTGGTCTTCCAGTATCGGAAGTCGATAACACAATCAATATATCATTTGATTTTCTTTCCTATCAATGTAAAACACATTTTTTTCGTTTGAATTCAGAGCAATTTGTAATGAGAAATAAATTGGGCTCCTACTGGTGCGCGATTGTAAGTGAGCTCGTGTTTTTCATTGTATTACTTGTGCATTGAGATCCATTGTTATCATTGGGTTACTACGATAGCCTTGTGTCCACCTAAGCTTAAGTTAGTATACATCTACTTAAGGCAGAGGAGTAGTTAGCTGAGTAAAGTACATATATACGTGCTTGAGTTTATGTAGAGAATATAAGTTTCTGAACGTGAGAACAAATATGTATATAATTCGTGAATAGTAAATCACGTACAAACACTCACACATACACACATATATGTGTAATCCAGAGAACTTCAGAGATTTAAGCGCTAAATATATAAGAAACTTTTTTTCGAAAAATTCTTGTCATTTTAGCCAATTATTTTTCCAATATCTTTTAAAGTTACCATAAAGTTATCCTTAATGTTTTACACAGGGATTGATAAAAGTGATATAGTATTACGGTGATTTTTTTTCTTGTTTGGATCATCAGTTGTTTACTATGTAACGTTTTGGGGGATTTGTAATCAAAATACTTGAATATATTTGTGTGGAAAAAAAACGTTTTTTATGCAAAATACATTTTTCACTATTTGGTTGCAGACTTATTAAGGATGCTACCGAAAGTTTTGGATGCTTCAAAGGAAAATGTTTACAAAAAGCTGGGCAACTTTACAAAAGGACATATTGGTTGATACGTTAATCAATTAACGATGAAGATAATTAGAAATTCGGACAACAATCGCTTCTTCTCGTATATATATATATATATATATATATATATATATATATATATATATATATATATATATATATATATATATATATTATCAGGGAATGGATCTTTGAGCCGACAGGATATATGATCTATCGGATCATAGATCCATTTCATAATAGCATAATGATCGCCTTCAGAGAAACAAAAGGCAGATATAGACTGTGAGTAAACAAAATGAGTATTAGGAGTTAAAACAGTTACTTGGACTTTTACATTACCGGCGGCTGTTCATGTCTATGGTAAGACCAATGCTACCTTGAAGCGGATACCCTATCGATCGTAGGTTCGATTCGATTTTCTCTAATTGGTTTTTCTATTTACTTTGTCTAGGCTAAATGATATAATCACCGTGTAATAACGGAAAATCATTTCAAGTATAGTGTCAATATGATATAACGCAATTTATCATCATATATATCTGAATAAAAGCAAACATTTTTTTTGAGTGTGTCATGCATGAATTGTTAAGAACATTTGACTAACAACTGTTGACTTCATAACGTTGTGAGGTACGAGTTATATTAAATTATATACATGTATGATTTTTTTCCGTTTTTGCACCAGAGGAAACTTGCAGGGTCCAAACGCTTATTACATTTTTCATTTCTCACAACCGTGTATTACCGAGGAAGCAAGCTCTAATGAAAAAAAAAAACTTAGATTGGCAGATGAGATAAAACCAACTCCAATATGGAAATTTTCTATAAAGCCAATTTGCGTCAGTTATCTCCCCTTGAGAACGCCGTTATCTCAATTCAATAACTGACAGACGTTATTACAAATGTATACGGACCGTTTTTTCAATGAGCAATATTAGTGCTTTTTCACGTGTAGAGACGCACGTTTCATCTCTGAACCAGGATAGGAAAACATTTACGAGTTTCAATCAACATGAATGAAACCTGGCAGATCTATAAATCCTTGATTCAGTGGTGGATATTACCTGACTTTTGATCTTGAATTTTCACCGTATAAGGTTCAATGTGTGTTATTGATATTCACCACTGAATCAAGGGCATTGATGATGAAAAGGATTACGTAGAAAAATGAACATTTTGCGTAAGGTATCGGCTCTTTCACCTGGCTGTAGACTTATTGATATAGCGATGTATTGAAGACTCCAATGACAAACCTGATTATATTGCATTATGTGTCATGAATACAACGATACATTTTTACTAGATTCGGCATAAATACTAATTCATTCTTTTTTTTCAAGATTTTCGCATAAATAGACATGTATAGAATAGATTTGCGGAAATAGGCCAAACTGTAGGTGTTAAAACTATTATATCGTGCCATACCGTGATACGTAAAATATATGTCTATTTCAGTATGCTTGTGACGAGAACTGATACTTTCAGCGTGATTTGACCGTAATTATGACATCAGGTAGAAGACAATGAAAGAGAGGGTAGTGTGTCTTTTTAGATGTTTTTCCAGGTATGTAATCCTATAATTCATGCCCTTCATCGATGATCCCTGAACATTTTTCGACACAGAAAAAAGATTAGTATAAAGAAAGAGAAACTCGAGGAAATAAAACAATCATCATCACCACCATCATCAGTCTAATGATAAACCTTCTCTAGGATTTGCCACACCTCTCTATCAAGGGCGTCACGGAGACAATACTTTCTGAAATTGTCTAGTCCGTCTCTCAACTTTGAATTCCACCGGCCTCAGTTACGTATGTGATCTCTTGGGATCAATGTTGTGAGTAGTGATGTCCATTGGTTGTCTGCCATTCTTTCAACATGACCAGCCAATTGCCAGTTGAGTTTTTTTTTAATGAAGTCAATGTCACGGACTCCCCTTTTCCCCTGATATATTGTATTGTCTTGCGATTTCTCCATGTGAGCTTAAACATGATTCTTCCATGTGCACATTACAGGATCCTCAGTTTGAGAGTTCCTTGTCTCAGCTCCATAGGTGACTATTGACGTATTGGTTGTATACCGTACTCTTAGGAATATTGGAATTTTCTTGTTCCCGAAGGTTGAGCTTGCTTTATTGAAAGCTTGTCATCTTAGAGTGATTGATTTCTTCTTTTGAGGATTTCATGGAGATTCTGCGTCGTAGATTCTCTAGTTCTTCGTTTTAGATTTTGATCCTTGTGTATTCATTTCCGACATGTTTGTTGCAAATAACCTTTTTTTCTGGAGTTCATGTGAATACCGACCTTTTGCTTTCTTCATCCAGTTCGTGTAGCGTTTCTTGGGGGTCGTGCAGGTTCTCTGCAAAAAGGACAATGTCGTCTGCGAATCTAAAGTTGCTTGAATACGTCAGAGTACTGCAAGACATATACAGTCATAGCAGCTCCTTTATCAAGCAGCATAAAGACTAAGATGTTTTACAGCTCCCCTTCTCCCAAAGGGTACGACAAGGTGATACCAACTAGAACAATTATCCAGAGTAATTCCTTTAAATATATCCTCAAACATCTGTTCCATATTTTTCTTAACGTCGTAAAATGTGAAGGTGGTGTAATTTTGTCAGTGTTTGGGCAATTTCACGTTGCTTAGAACTTAAGATATTTTATTCGTGGGAAATAACTTCGTGTTTTTCATCATTTTAGTTTTGTTGAATTAAATTTTAAATCTTCAATTCCTTGAGAGCGATAGACACCACATGACGTTAACAAACGAGTATTCTGAAATAATTTAAGACTCCAGAGTTTTAGTATTATTTGTACTATAGAAAAAAAGAGGGCAACGTAATGAGTAATTTGTGGAGCTCGAATCTTATTCACCAGTTTGGATTCTGTAAGATTGAAGCCGGTATGATATTTGCATGGTTGGCTACTAGATATAGTGTGTGAAGACCTTACCTTGGAATGAAGCAGCTGGTAGATGTAGAATGTTGAATATACTTACCGACTCTTAACAATCATAGCGTCCGAACTTGTGACAAAATAAATACCATAAAAAATAACAATAACAGAGGCTGGATTGAGCAAGTGTACAATGGTGAAGAAATTCGTTATAGCTGAGTGAAGTTCCCACTGGAGTTGGCTTGGAAAATTCAAATATTTGTTGATATGTTGATGATGACTTGTGTGTTGCCGTGAATATTTGCCGTATGAATACTAAATATTTACATCACTGCATTGATGTCTATTGAACGATGAGAAATATCGATATTTGTGTGCGTAGTTAGAGTATGAATGTTGTGAGAAAGTGTTAACCTCACGGAGCACCATCAGTACAGCAAGCCTAACCAAAACACCTGTTTTTAAAGGTTACGAGAGCCTCAAAAATGTGTTCCAGCAGATGGTGATCAGCAGTGCTTCTGATTTTTGGAAAAAATTAATGGAGTTCTGTCAGCTATTTATGTATATATATATATATATATATATATATATATATATATATATATATGTGTGTGTGTGTGTGTGTGTGTGTAGATATGAAATGACTTAGATAACAGCCTCTGATACCTGGACACACAGGCTACGAGGCTGGCACACATCGAAAAAAAAAACAAACGATCTAGATAATAACAGAGGTAAACGTTTTGAAAATTAATGGAAAAGAAAAACGATCAAGGTAAAAATAGGCCAAGATGGAGAAAGACGTTTCTTGGAAACTGAACAAATTCTAATAAAAAAAAATCTAAAGCAAATCAAAACATTCTTGAACAAATCCTATAAAAAGGAGTCAAAATTTCGATTAGTTAATGCATCTTGAAGTATGAAACAAAGGGGAAAAGTTGTATGGGAATTGCTTCTAGTCTTCGTGGCCTTTGGCTTGATGGAAGGCTTTTAAAGATGGCGTCAAATCCGGATGGTTCATTGACCATTCATGGAGAGTGGCATGCGTTCGTTGCTGATTGTTGATGGGGATAATGTTCCAGACTATTAAAAGAAGAGGAGGAGAAAAAGAGGGAAAGAAAAAGAAGAGAAAAAGAGGGAAAGAAAAAGAGGAGAAAAAGAGGAAGAGGACAGGAAGTCATTTAGAAACAAGAAATGAAGGAGAAAAAGAGCGAAAGATACCGAGAAAGAACCAGATGAAAGAATCAAAAATGAAAAAACGCTGTAGGATTGAAGTTCCATTTAGACTAAGGTGATTCCAAATATGGTTGCATCGAATTTAACGTAGTTATGTGATAATCCTTAATATCGAGATAATGCTGCATACAAACCCCGTGTGATGAGTTGTTGTGTCATGTCGAAAATATGTTGATTTGCCTAAGGAGATTCTAGGAGAGGCCGGGGATTGTTGGTCTCCTTTTGCACTTACAACAGTATTGAGAGTATTTAAATCAAGTTAGCAGAACCATTCATGTTCCAAACTGAGCGCCAATATTTTACCTAAATTTGTGATATCAATAAATGGCAAAATTATTGTAACATAACCCTTAGCTTAGCTCATGGCAGACCAAACGCCACAGGGACCATCTTTCCCGATATCAGGGTTAGTTGGCCCTTGGTGTCAGGAATGTCGGCCTTTTATTTCCAATAAGCAGAAACTGATACAGAAGAACGCCAATTATGGTAGTTTTGTATTTTTTTGTGCATTCAAATATAAAAAGAAAAATATTCAGTTATGATCTTAACTGCGTCAACATCTTCTAACAGAATATGATAACATTTGGCACTCTTCCAGAAGAGAAAAATAGATTTTACTACATTCCTTTATAGACTATCACTTAAGAATAACAGAGAGCTATAAGAATCACTCCCCAAAGAATATCGTTGATATCCAGGTTTTCTCAGTTATGCATATCCATCTAATAACATTCACTTCTTCTGAAACCTAATCCGAGTGAACCTTCAGCAAGTACAATTTTGATGACCAAAATCAATTTTTGGCACTCGTCCCCACAGCTGTTACACGTACTTCCGGTCCAAAGAGGCAGGAAATCACGCAACTTGGAAATATGGCCAAAATGAAACCCTACTGGCTTAAAAAAAAAAAGCCTACAGTTCGATTTACGCAGGGGTCCAAGTAACCCCTCTCTCCCCTGTACATTTTCATTTGTGTATACGGAAGTATATATATATATATATAGAGAGAGAGAGAGAGATTGAAATAGATAGATAGATAGATAGATCTATTTATCTCTTTCTATATATAGATAACAGGTCTCAAATCAAACATGTTTCTTATGTAGTTTGGATTACAATGCGTGCTTGTCCTATATTATCAGAATGATTTTGTGAAAAAAATGAGCCCAAAGGAAATATGCCAATATCTAACTATGAATTATGTTAAATGGACACACGGTAGGGAACCTGTGCCCGCACGCCATCTTGAGGTAGGAGAGGATCAAGTTTGATTGTGGTGAACCTTACATCTCATGACATCAACGATGGTTGAAATTCCCTTTTTACACAACGCATGACCCGAAATGCGTTAGAATATCTACCACTGTTTACATTTTTGTTGCTTAAATATGGGTTTCATATCAAATAAGTAAATTCCGGGAAAAAAAAGAGCAGAATAATTTTGACAGTACTGTATCTAAAAGAAAATAAAGGGGGGGAAGAAAAGAGAATTTTTTTTTCCCTCCAAGTTGAAACCTGACACTGCAATCCACAACACTTGAAAGGTTCCGTCCGTTATTGGAACCCGATCAAAAGGAAGCAGACGATACTGCCACCACGAATGACGTCATCGTGCACGTTTCAGGTAACGGAAACCAAGCGGCAGAAACGTTGTTAAGAGCAACACATTTTCTTCCATTAAAGACGCCGTTTGTATCTTTAAAATGGCGATGTGATGACATCGTTTGTTGGTTTGTTCGAGTTTCGTCTGTCTATTCGGTGGAGATTTTGTTTTTGGTTCTTGGGTTTGAATTTTTCAACGCTTTCTTGGTTTCCCTAGCCAATAAATAGTTGATTTATAAGAGACATTGAGAGTATACAATACAGATATCTAAGAGAAAAATCTCAAAATAGATAATTCATAAGTTGTCCGAATTTCTTGGATGTAGTAAATTTTCAAACCTTTTTTTTTCATCTTGATAAGCTTAATAGTAAAAATAGATTTTGAATTTGGATAAAGTGCGACTTCAATCGTTTCATATTAAGCTCGGGTTAATGGAGCAGATAGTTAAAGGTCTGTCCAAAAATGAAACTTGTTCTACATATTTGGACCAAAATGTTCTAGTTTGTCTGAAGCTGGATTGAAAAAGTTCAGATTGACTGGACCTCACATTAGCAAACTCATGTTTCTGTTCCAGAATTTGGCGTCGCCCGAACCGTTATTTATGATTATAGTATTTGCTGTACCACTTTGAATGTATTCATTAGGGTGAATGCGTTTTAGTGTATTTGCTTAAAAGAAATCCTGAGTGATATCAAGGGTTACATAAACTGTTAACATAACCAGAACGAAGCAACGCCGTCAGCAAAATTTCAACTTATATGACTTTTATTTTACGTTGATGTGATTCGATAACGAATCTCCCCAACCCTGCATGGAATAAAGGACTTCTGATATGATTTTTGTCAAACTCCAATCAAAGTTGGAGGCTTGAATTCACTTTGTATATCTACCGTAACAACAAGAATAATCCTCACCTAATTCAGGGGGACCAACTCTTCAACGATTGCATTTCAAATATCAAAATATTGGAATGGGATCAGTAAAGATTTGTCAGCCTTAATTTTTGTATTCAACGTACAAAGTTGCAGTAATCATCTCCAGTCAGAACTGAAGTAGGGGTGGAGTCTGACCCCGCTATTCCCTGACTTGTTTTTGGTTTGTTGGTTTGTTTTTTGTTGTTTATCCAAGGTTGTGTTGGCATCATTCTCCGAGCATAGATATGTAATGGTATTGCGTCAGATGTTTAGTCACTGACTGATAAAATCTTCCAAATATATCTCATTATCAGAGTCCAGTTCAAACCGTCAGAAAGAGATAAAAAAAAAAAAACACTTGCAGAGTAAGAGGAGAGTGACCTTACCTTGGATGTATGCTTCTGCCCCCCCCCTCCAATATTACGAGTAAAAAACAATTTTGTTCACTCTATAACACACTACGTATGCGAAAAAAAATCAAATGGTAAGAAAAGTGAAATTATCAACTTTGAGTGATGGGCAATTACCTTCAGTGCGTAGTGTAAGGTCACCAAGTGAAAACATCAATTCACAAATAGCTCCATATATCACCCACTAAATCAGATTAAAAAAAGAAATCGCATCAGAAAGATTTAGGTTATATTAATACTCCAAATAGAATTGAGAAAATAGTCAACTGGTTAAATTATGAATGATTTCTTCATATTTGTTTTTAATGTGTGAACTGAGACAATGTTTATATCAACTCTTTTTAAAAATTCATTAATTTCTTTGCTTATCAAAATAGAATAAGAATTAATCCTTAATTTAGTTTTAGCCAATGGGGAATTCTCGTGAAATGACCAAAATACATCGTTTACATTTTATTAGTGAATAGATTGTAAAAAGAGAAGCATTTAAAAATTAATCAGAAAAATCTAACTAAAAACTAGTCTGGTATAATCACGCACCAAAGAAGAAAAACTGAAAATTGTGTGTAGATAAAGCTAAATACTTGGAGAGAGGGTCTTTACCATCCATAGAGTTTTCAATCAAAAGAAACTCTAGTTTATATTGTACCCACAAAGTCTCAGTCGATGAATTCTTTGGTTTTATTCAGGTGTAATATATAATGTAAGGAAAGAGGGACACTTTTTCATAAGTCATTCTCAGATAGTTTGAAGGAAAAAAAGTATCAAACAGAAAATTCAAACTTGTACATCAATTAGAGAAAGATACCAGGAAGAGATTTTCTTTCTTTACGGATATCATGTATCACACTTGACGAAAGTCGAAGAATGAATCGACCAAAACGACGTGTAAACAGCATAAAAACGGAATTCAATAGCCCGAAAAACTATTTAAGTGAAATATATTTCTGTTGATACATCAATAATAAGAAAGATGATGGAGAAAAAAAAAAGGTTTTATTTTACACAAAATGTGTTATTAAACATCATCTCCTGACTTGTCAATCAACTTGTCACGAATCTTCACGGTAAATTACATAGATTGAACATTAAAGAGTGATAATTTTCTGATAAAACTTCAGCTTGAAACTTTGTCATACTGATCGATCTACTACCTATGTATTAATCACTCTTCTTGATACATGCATAGCTAGCCAGCTGGACCAATTTGAAAACTGAGGAAACCTATCTTTACAGTTTTGGCAACAGAGTCTAATGTACCAAACAGCTGCTATCAAATTCAAATTCATCTTCTTTAACCTCTTCTTTTTTGATGAAGAAGTTCCAGAAATGCCATTGCCTGGTTCTTGTAACTTATAACTAAGTGACATCGTTCTTTTCCAGCTGGGAAGATGGCTTTAAAATTCAGGAACGCAACGACAGAAATAAAATGAGCCAAAGAAAAATAGAAGGAAAGAAAGAAAAAAGAGGAGAGAAAGGGAATAAAAGGAAGGGGATAATAAAAAAAAGGAAAGATAGAAAGAAGAGCAGGCGGGTGGGAGAGAACACGATCAAAGGACGGAGAGAAGAATGGAAAGAAAGAAGAAAAGAAGGAAAGAAAGACTGACCAACGGAAAAGGAAGACAAGAAGGAGCGAGGGAAGGAAGGACGAGTGGAAGGGACGAAGAAAAGAAGTGAGGAAGGGTAAAAGAAAAACAAATGAAAGAAAGAAACATAGAATGAGGCAGGAGGGAGGAAGATTGGAAAGAAGAAAGGAATAATACTGTGTGAATAGACCTCCGAACTAATGCAGCAGAATATTTATACTCTTGACTATCTGCAAAACGAGGGTCTTTATCAGCTGAGACGTCGGGAGGTAAATGACATAAGACTAATGTTGATATATAGGTACATTTGTCCCTCCAATTTTATAGAAATGAAATTCACGGATGTGATTACTATTCGAAAATTAGAGCCTGATATGAGGGTATTTGCTGAGAAAATCGAGACTCCAGCGAAAAATTCTTTATATATATATATATATATATATATATATATATATATATATATATATATAAACAAACGTATTTTAAATCATTACTTTATCCAATATTCATGAAGCACAGAAACAGGAAAAATCTGATAAGCAGATGTGTGGTCTTGATTAGGCGAGGACGGACAACATTTTTTAAACATTGATACGCAGGGGGGTATTTGGCACCTAAGAATACCTTTTTTCATCTTCGTTGACAGAGATAAATAAAAACATCAGAGAAAATATGCATGGAAGTCACAAGATAAATGGAAAGACAGGCAAAGTATCAGAATGTCAGTCGGTTATTCACTGCACGGACACGATTAGAATCTGGAGAGTCGCTTCTAATGATCGGGTCATGAAGATTGGCCGTACATGCGAGTCTGTCTCGTTAGCAACTGGAAACCGATGCGTGGGCTGTACAGAATATGCTGTCAACAGAATTGGATGACAAGCCCCCACTGTTTTCTCTCAACACGGTCAAGTCGATTTAAATGCAACCCTAATCAGGTGCCCAACGTTTCAGCCACAGAGAGTCTTTGAGGTGGGCTGGTTGGAATGATTTATGTTTCTTGCTCAGACACCCGAATAAAAACTTCCCCTACGAAGAAAGACTCAGTTGAAAAAAATCAGAACTAACAACGTTACAAAAGTAGAACAAGAGGAGGGAGACATAATTCTAACGTTTAAAAAAAGCATTAAAAAATCTCAGCTGAAAAATTATTTATAATGAAAATGTATATGTAAAGATCATAACAGAAAAAATTAAGGAAGGCCTTTCTCTTACAAAGAGTTGTCAACAATGAGAAGAAATTATTGGATCAAGATCCAGAAATAAAAGTTTTAAAAATGAATATGATAATTATGCATCTGACAATGATAAAAAACGAATTAAAAATTTTGTAAAAAAGAAAAGTATAACTCTCGAGCAAAAAAAAAGAGATACAAGCACAAATTTGTCCGTAGATTTTATTTATCTTGAGGTGAATCATTCAAGCAATCTTTGTACAGGGTCACTCAAATCATTTCCTTTAATCTCCCAGCCGAAATGGTTTGAGGCCATTGAATCGAATAAATTGCAAATAGGGTTGTTTAATATCCCACTACATTTTTAACGAAAGAAGAAAGATCATCCACAATTGATAGCCAATAGGCTTTTGAGCAATCCATCCAAATGAAGGCCATATATCCAGATCTTTATATTGTCATAATTGTCTGTATGGTTGTATCTGTTTTGTTTGATTTCTGTTACAACCTCAAAGTTATAATGGATTTGACTGTATAAAATAGATTAACAAAGCTAATAAGAACTATCATAGGGTTTTAAAACAAGATAATTTATATCTGATCATACATGAAAACAGATTGAGTTGAGACTCGGAAACAATTAGTATTAAGATACCTGAATTATTAAAAATAAATAACCTAATAAAACAGCTTCAGGCTTCTTAGTGCCGAAACCGTACATGAATAATATCACCTCTTTCACCCTTGCCCCCGACAAGTAATAGTGTAAATTTCGTATTCTCGCTTCCCTGATAATAATCATCTGATCTCCATCTATCTATCTATATAATACTAGAAAGCATGATAGTTTATCTATATCTATCTATCTATATATATATATATATATATATATATATATATATATCGTCCCAATAATTATGATATGATTTCTATCTATCGACCTATCTAACTACCTATGTATCTAATACTAAATATCTGATTTATCAATATTTGACCTGGAAGTAGCCGAAACGGTGCGTTTTAATCAGAGGTATCGAATTGAGGTGCCCCAATAAAGAGATTTGCATCCTACGCAATGGAGGTGAGACTTTAAGTTAAACTTAGGATCAACGAATCACCATAAGTAAACGATCCAGACAAATTTTGAATAACAATATAACATGTTTTCCCAAGCTTTATAATCCTGAATTTTGGGTTCTTACTACATGCCGATCACTTAACAATGCTCATCTCCCAATATCCTTCTGTGCTATTTCTTTCATCAGTTGCTTATTTCTATTTCGTCGTCTATTGACTGGACATCCAACGCAGATTGATTCTGGTTTCATATTCAGAGCTGGATTACCATAAGAGGCGGCAGCAGCCTTTTAGTGTACGTCATCAGACATTAAATTCCACATGGGCGTCGTGGATCAAATTTCTGAATTTGTCTTCATTGTCACGCCATCCGATATTTTACCTGACGACATCGTCCTTTTTGCTGAGAACCTTCATGATTCCCAAAGATTGCTGGATTAACTATGTAGCAAAAGTAGCACGTATACTAATACTTGTAAGATATCTATATCGATTCGGTGATTTCGCACTTGCTCTATTACTACAATACTCTACTGCAGTAGGGTAAAGTGCTTTCTATCTCGGATGTGTTTTGTGCTAAGGATGCACAAAAACATTTTTTAAAAATATGGAAAGTTAGAGCCCCTCTGTGATAAAGTAGAGAAAGTGATCCCAATTGTAAAGATTAGAGAATTGATTGAAAACGAAATTTTGATCAGACACTATCATCATCAGATGATAGAGTCGAGTCCAAATTTACTTTTTCGTTCATTAGTTCTCTCATTTCTTTTTTATTTGTTCTCCTTTATTATCATCGAATGAGCAAGGTTGTGAAACTAGAAAATTTCCAATCGGGATCACTTTTCCTATATTGTACCAAAAGATCTTGTACTATCCGTTGCTTTTCACAGACACTAAGATATTTTTGTGATTTTGTGCATCCATAGCACACATCTTACCCAAGATAAAAAGCACCATACATCAATGCTGAACTGCTTTCAACTTTTATGAACGATTGGATGCTTGAGGTTGGCAATTTTAGTCAATTATAATTTTTGATAGGGGTGAGTATAGATTTTATGTGATATATATATATATATATATATATATATATATATATATATATATATATATATATATGTGTGTGTGTGTGTGTGTGTGTGTGTGTGTGTGTGCAAGACGTAAATGCGGAGGTATTTGAAACCGAAGAATTGAATGTATGCATTTTAATATTCGGACAACTGTACCCACCAATAATTTTGAAAGGTTCGATCCTTTTTTTTTATATGTGCATTTTTATTGGTTTACGTGTTTGTCTGTGTGTTCCAGCGCTCTTGGCCATATCATTTTGTCCACAGATTTGAAATTTGGCATCAATACTCAACTGGACCCCTTCTAAAATTCTGATTTTTGGAAAAAGATGTTTCTAGCCTTCCTCGGGCCTTATTTTGACGGATTTATTGATAACATCAAGATTCTCCAGAATGAAAATATTTGTAGATGTTTTTTTGTTTTTTTGTTTTTTTTATCAACTCTATTTCAAATGTTTTGTAGTGGAAAACGCCAGTTACGTCATAGATAGAATTCATTCTGACTGCATTTATTCTTTGGTGTTTTTTTTGACAAGACTTCAAAATTTGACCAATGATGATGATGATGATGATAATCATCATCATCATCATCATCAGTTTAGCGTCCGCCGTCGGACCTAAACTTTCTCTATCATGGCCAAGGCGGGGCTAATAGTTTCCGAAGTTGTCTATTTCGTCACGCTATCTTATATCTTATAGTGAGTTATGTGTATTTTCTCAGTTCGAGGCCCTTTTTATTACCTATGCTACATGCCCTACACTAGTTTAGTCCGGTCCTGCTCATATCGGTAGCATCGAGAAGGTGAGCTTGAAACGCATCCTTGCGTCTTCCAATGCAGTATTCAATTCTCCTGGAAGACCTGGCCAAGGTTATTGGCTGGAGTAACCAGTGACCTGTTAAATGGACTTCTTTAATGAATGACAAGAAAAATCAGATTTCAATCCGGACAAATAGCCGGTTATGTTCATCAGTTTGCAACATTGCGTTTATTGCGTCCAGTGAAGAATATTATAATCAACCTGACAGCAGACTGGAAAGACTATTGATCAATGCCAGCTTGACTTCAGCTTCTAGGACATGTTTCATATAGCATTGGGCAAATCGGAATTTTATGGAGACTAATGTACCTCTCCTCCTCTAGCTATCTATATATATCTATACGTGCACATCCAAGATACAAAGCACCATACACCATTGATATATATATATATATATATATATATATATATATATATATATATATATATATTGCTGTAGAGTGATTAGTATCGTGTATATATATATATATATATATATATATAGATAGATAGATAGATAGATAGATAGATAATGGTGTATGTGCTTTGTATCATGTATATGTATATAGTGGTGTATGGAGCTTTGTATCTCATATTTCATTTTAGCATGGAGCTTTGTATCTTATATATATATATATATATATATATATATATATATATATATATATATATATATATATATATATAGTGGTGTATAGTGCTTTGTATCTTATATATATCATTGATTTAGGGTGTTTTGTATCTTGGTATGCACAAAAACGCAGAAATCTTTCTGTGTCCGTAAAAAGCAATAGACAGTAAAAGCCTCTTTGGTTTTAATGTACGAAAGGTAGTCCCTATCGTTAATTATTTTACATTCTCACTCATGCAAAGCACACACACACACACACACACACACACACACACACACACACACATATATATATATATATATATATATATATATATATATATATATATCATTTAGTCTAACACTAAGCTACAATTGGAGGGCGTTCAATAAGAACAAAACCAACTTTTAATTGTCTATGAAGATAGATAGATAGATAGGTAGATAGAACATATTCCATAGATAAGTCAATATCTAAACCTGAAAATATATTTTCTTTACCCTTTCTTTCGGTGGAATATATGTAGCATTTCTTGCTGTCTTTTGCGAAATGACAGAGACAACATTTACACGATACAGAAAGTCTATACTAAAGGGTTGGAAATTTGTATGAAATCAAACGATAATGACAATCTACAAATGACATGGACTAAAATTTACAAAGTCTAACCTTTCATCCAGAGCTTGTTAAGAAACATTCTGCGAAACAATGGACGTCGACGGTGACTTGGATAAATAAACAAACAGGCAAAACAATAGAAAAAGCAGAAATCTATCACAAGCTGCACATTCAAATTATAAAACAAAATGCTGTTCTCATTTCTTTTGTCCTTTCTCTGTTTTTGTTTTTGCTTTTTGATTTAAGCCGCTATGAAATTAGTGACTTTGTACGTATGAATAATTTATGACCGTGTTTCTATTTCCGAATTCTCATTGGTTGTACATTTCGAATGTGTGGAAAAAAACGTGCGAGATTCTCTGGAATTTACACCATGCCAATTAGAATAGAGACAAGAAGCATCAGAATACGTGTAGCTAAACAGGATTCAAACGTCAAAATCAAGGAATAAGAGAAGAGAAAAGAGAAAAATATAAAGCGAAGGTTAAAATGAAGATGTCTGAACCCGTGATTCAACATGGCGTTTACTCACACTTTGGAAAAGGAAGAGAAGGAAGAAGGAAGAGGGAGATCGCACTGGATTTTCAAAGAAGCAGACGGCATATAGCCATGATGTGAAAATGCATCATTAAAAAGTATACTGCGCGAGCGTGAAGTTGAATTTTCCGTCACCTGGCTCAGACTGGCTGATTCTTTCAATTAAGCTCAGTAACGATTCTCCTCCAGCAGTGCGATCGAGAGTTATTCAACTAAATTTAGTCTAGTTTGATAGAAGCTCATCTACAAATATAAAAATCAGTAATGTGTATTTGTTGTTTGTCACGCTAACGGCATCAATGACGTGTAGCGGTGTAAGTAGGAAGAAATTCATCTCTTCTTCATTTTACCTTTAGTTTTGGGTACATTGAACGTAAAGAGGACATTTCTGGTTGGTAATTAAATGAAAAGAAACATCAAATAAGCAGCGTCATATGGCAGCTTGTTGTGTTGGAAGTGAACAGTTGAAAAATTTGGAAAATGGGGTGATCTATAAATATATCACTTCTCTCGCTTTTTTTTTTTTTAAAAAAAAGCAAACTTGAATATTTCTGTACACAAACCGAGAGATCAATTCAGCATAAACTTACATTACAAATTGATATTATTCAGGGGAAAGATTTTAAAAAATTAACAAAAAATTTTTTTCTAGGCATAATGAATAGTAAATATTTAAATATTTTGGCCGTCTACGGCCTGTACGCGTGATACATACATAGCCAGCCGGCAGGGCGAATGACACTTGAGGTGATTTTAAAAACTGCACTGCTGCCTTTTTTTTTCTTTTGAGATTTTATAAGTACAATGCCCAATGGAGGTCGAACTAACTCCATGAGCATGTCCAGTATAGCTAGCGTACTATCTATTATATCACAGGAGGTATCTGAATTATGCTTAAATTTATATTATAAAAGCCAATGTCACTTTCCTGTTTATTAGTTTGTTGGTTTCAGTATCGCTGAAGCAATGAGAAATTGAGGAAAGGCAAAAGCAAAGCTCGTGCTTATGGGTTCATTGACACAAAAGTACACAGATATATGTTTATATGTGCTTGTGTCGTCATCACTATCATACTAAAGATGATTATAATGACGATGGTGTCTTCGTAGTCAACAGAAAGCAACCATTGGCATCTCTGATTTTTCATTATTAAAACTAATGTTTTTCTCAGGTTAGAATACATATTCGCTTCTTAGCAGATTTTATCATCTCATTGTTTTAAATTTATTGAGAAAAAAGAAAATATGAAGAGTTGTAGAAATGCATTTTTGCTTGCAAAGGGTATATTTATACTAAAATACATATTTCGATGTTCGATGGCTTATCCATACGTAAATAATCCAGTCATTTTAACGGGTACAATGCTAGAATATATATATATATATATATATATATATATATATATATATATATATATATATAGAGAGAGAGAGAGAGAGAGAGAGAGAGAGAGAATAATAATATCATAAAAATGTGAACATGAAGGAATGCAAGCAACGATCCTAGATTTGGGTAATAAAATCGCAGAATGGAATGTCCATCAATAAATCGTTTGATAAACGAGATAGCTTCCCGTTCCATAGAGTGAGAATGCCTTTTACAAGTAGTTTTACAAGTAGTCATATCTTATATATTTTACAGAACAATATTATCGGAGAATGGGATAACCGCTAGTATAACTCCAAGATTTATTGATTTCATAACAAATATTGTTTCTTCAGTTGTGAGAATAGTGAACCAAGGCAGTGTAATTAGTGAGATTTTTAGACAATTCAATAAAGTCATGATTGAAGCTCCCGATCCCTTTAAAACTAATAAGCTCGACTATAGTGGAATAATAATGAAAAGTAAAGAATATTTTAACGGGAGTATGAAAATAGAATAAATGAATCGTGTATATTAAAAAATCAATTTGTATTAATGTCAGGGGGAGTAGGTAACCAAAAGAGATTGATCATGTCTTTATCAATTTAAAAGATTATTGCATTGACTGGAACCAT
Organism: Thysanoteuthis rhombus; assembly: GCA_963457665.1. Classification (NCBI taxonomy): domain Eukaryota; kingdom Metazoa; phylum Mollusca; class Cephalopoda; order Oegopsida; family Thysanoteuthidae; genus Thysanoteuthis; species Thysanoteuthis major. The sequence goes on from OY735210.1 coordinate 46,346,427, forward strand.
GGAAAGGGGAAAACATTTGGCTCTGGTCCGTTTGTTCGACTTGTTTGTGGTTAGGTGGTTTTGGAGATCGAACATGGAACGCCGTGTACCAAATTGTCAAAGTATATTAATGGAATCACCTATTGAGGTGTAACTAACCGCTAGAAAGTATTTTCATTTCAACCATGTATATAAGAATACTTTATTTGATCAGAGTTGAAAAACATCTGATGGAAGCTCGGTTGTATACAGCGTGGAAAAATTAACTTTAAGCTTAGTGGGATAAAATTGTCTTATTTTTTGGTTGAATATATAGGTCGAGAATCGACTCGAAGAAGTTTCTTCTGTGTGATTAGTATTCTCAATATTATTATAAGTTGGTTTGTATGCAGTTTGAGATTAAAACCGACTTAATATTTACATGGGTGAACATCCAATAGAAATGACACGAACAGGGAGTCACGTCTAATGTCATACTTGCTGATCCCTCATCGTCGTATACGTTTAAGGGTAACCTGCGTAAGTAAGCCCTGTTTCAGAAAAATAAATAGTAGTATAAAATAATATCAATATACAACACTCATAAAACCTGATATAAAATAACAAACTACACGTATGACGTAAGCTATATAGTAAGAAAAAGAGACGGTGTTTGGTCTGCACTGCTCGGGTGCCATGTTATTATAACTGTTTTGTCCTCAAAATTCTACAAATGGTTACATGGTAAACGACTGAATATCCCAGCAAAAGAAAGTTAATACATTGCACCATACTAACAAAGTATATGTAAACCAGGGGAAAAAAACAGAGAAATAGGATTGACTGGTATTGGGAAATGAGTGACTGGAGTGACACAAACGAATTTTTTCGAGTTTTTTAACTTTTAGCATTTAAAGCTGTAAAGCTTTGTAGACTATTTATATAACTGGAAAAAGTAACCTTTAGATCCAAGAAGTGTTTATTTCCATTTGCAACCAGTTATACAATATTTCAGTAATGATTATTTTCCAAATATTCTCAGTAGGAATCCTCCATGATTTTTCATAGTAAAAAATGCGTCTGAGATTCAAGATTTTATCAGACCAAATATAATGAAAGACCAAAAAGAAATTAAGAAGAAAATATCGAAAGAGTATCCTGATGTCCAAAACATATCTTTTGTCTGGTTTGGGTTCATCGAAAAACAGGAAAACAGTGATCTTTGCTACCAACACAATAACCCATCCCCCGCCCTAGAAAATGAAATGCGGAGAAAACACTATATCGATTCCATTTCGGTTAAGAAAACTGTTTTCAATGATCTTAAACCAGAGACAGATCAATCCATTCTCCTAAAGAGAGGTTTTAGACATCAAAATACCGTATCGAGGTTGTTTGCCTATATATACATACCAACGGACACACACACACACTCACACTATAAATATATATATAAATATATATATATATATATATATATAAATATATATATATATATATATATATATATATGTGTGTGTGTGTGTGTGTGTGTGTGTGTGTGTGAGTGTGTGTTACTGGCCTGTGAAAAAGAAACTCTAGAAATTATTCATAGCAAACTTAGCAGTCGAGACACAGCCTTCATTCCTCTTAATTAAAGATTCCTTTACGGTATCTTTGACCAAGGACGTCTCCAATGAGAGGAAATCGTTACCTGAACTTACCATCTGGAAAATAGTCAACGTTACTAAATCAATCAAGACGGATGTCTATTGGAGACATAATTTAGTCATGTGGCTTCATGCCATGAAAGATAAGAAAAGTAAATTTGAATGTCTTCCGCAAGTGAGTCTCTTGAGATGTCTCTATCTCCGAATTGACGCTGTCTTTTTTTTTCTACTATATAGATTGATGAATACCGATGTCACTAGATTATGCAGCATAAAACTCTTCTGATAGTCTGGGATATCGGAACTATGTTATTTGCTGTGAGGTGATTTGATTTGAAATAAGTGTACTGACAATTCCCCTTATTCAAACCATTTCGAATAGTCTATGATTTCGTTATCGGTATTTTTAAAGCGATCATATCGTTCTCTTCTGAGTAAAGAGACCTTTTGTGAGAATCAGGGTATTGGAGTCTTGTTCTCCACTTTCATCAATTCCGATCAATTCAGCTTCAAAACGAGGCAATCTTCCGATCTTTTTCGGTCTGAATTGCTGAAATTTTGTTATTACTATTATACATTGATTCTTTCAGACTATTTTCCTCATCTTTGTTGTCTCTACCCACCAAAATTTATTCTATTTCGATTCCCTGATGATGTAGGTTTACTGATACGTGAGAGTAAACCAATAAGTCCATTGTCTAATTATTAAAAAAAAAACATTTATTTTGCACAATACATTCATTTTTCAATGTAATCCCAGTCCATGGCAATGCACTTGATTCAGTAATAATCATTCATCACACGAATCAGTGATTTTTGTGAAATTTTCAGATATAAATTTCGCTACGGACTCGTCGAAAAGCCTTCTTTCGGACCATTTTCTTCCTTTGTCTTTTTCCTCATCCCAACGTTTTTGCTGCAGTACCCTCTGACCTTCTTTGTGTCTGACTGCTGAATCAAGATTTATTTTGTTTTACTTGCAAAGCTTTCAGACCGTGTCATTCAATTATTACTGGTTAACACATTGTTTTTTTTGTTTCATGTTTATTTGTACTGTCTGGATCCGGGAAAATTCAACGAGTGTCGGTAATTAGGATACCATCGTTACTCTTTCATATATATTTCTTCAATAAACATAATTCATTACCTACAGAATATATCGATATAAAGTCTAATATCATGCAAAAGCAAATGAGACTAATTATTATTGTTCATTATTTTTATCATTTTTCTTGATTACTTCTCCTATGGGTCTATATCCATTTTGTCAACCATTATTATAGCTTATTTTTTAGGCTTCCGATTTGTGAAAGGGAAGTAATGAATGAATGATAGATATAATGAAGGTTCAGTCCCTTTTGCGCCCAGTTAAGCATAATCACCTTCTTCCATTCTCATCTTGTTTGATTACATTTCAAGGGTGAGTGGGAAGGGAGAAAAAAAAAGGAGGAAAGATACGACAAGAATAGATGATAATCAGAAAGCGCAACTGTCGTACATGCAAACACGCAGGAAAATGTTACTTGGAACAGCTCAAACAAATTACACTAATTTGTTATGCGTAAATGTATTAGTTTATTTCAAAGTAACATTTTTTCATATTTAATCAGAAATTTAAAAAAAAAAATCAGATTAACGAATTGGAGTATTTTTCTCAAGTCCGTTCAAAGAAACACTTCTTTCAGTGTATGTGATCAGCAATGCAATTTTCTTCATTTGTCTGTCCATAACGATGGACTCTTCCACTGGAAGGCAATACCTTTGCTGTTGAAAATATGTACTCTCCAACATTTAAAACAATACACTTTTATACCGAAACGAGGTCAATGCTTTCTCTTCTGAAATTAAAAAAAATCACTTCAAGGAAATTCAAATACATCTGTGATTTTTTTTACACGGGGATTAACCAGTGCATCTAAATAATATCTATTCTCATAACTTTGTCTTCTTTCCCAAATCGCTAGTTTTTGATTCGATTCTTTCCGTTCAAGTGCACAGAAGTGATTATTTTTCGGGGGGGGGGCGTGGTGGTAATGGGGGTACACGTGTATAGTTAAAGGAAAAGATTACGTACAGATCAAATACTCCATCAGAAACCGTCACCAAAACTGTCAGCATAGGTTTCTTTCAGTTTTCAAGTCGATCAAGCTGAATGGCTAGTTATGTATCATGCGTACAGGCTGCACCATGAGAACTAGAAGGCTGAAATTTTTAAAATTTACTTTTTTTTCCATGTCTTGAAAACACTTTTTTGTTTGCTATTTTTTTTTTTTTTTTTTTTTACCCCATAAATAGGGTTTCAGTGGAGATGTCAATTTTTCAGTTTCTTTCAGCTTTTTTTCAAAATCAAAAGGCTGGAGAATTAACTTATTCATAGAACACCCCTTATTCCAATTTTTTGATTGATTACCCCCAACAAGGCATTCTACTAAAAGCTATTAGTCACATGAGAGTTCCCATTGACTGACTTGTTTCCGATATTTGTTTAGCAAATATCTTGAGAGTTTCTGGTAATTACAAAAATAATTCAAGTTATATGGCTGGTATTTTTTACCTAGCAGTCTATAGCAAACTATTTCTTTCGTTTATATTATATCATATCACGATAAACATATACCCATATCTTACATGAATTAATTAGTCCGATTTGCATGTATACCAGAACTAAATAATTATCTAAAATAGATCTTTCATCTAAAAAATACTTGCACAAGATTTGAGATTTGTCAGTTGCCAAGATTGTGATCCCAGTTGTGACCATACATGCCCAGAGACACACGTACGCAGACTTACACACGCGCGCGCGCCGAACAAACGAACGAACGGTGAAGAATCTCTGCAGATTGCTTGGAAAGGCCATTTGTTGGACTATGTTGATTCGGTACTGTATCATATCATATTACTAGTATAGTATACCTGAAACATGATAAGATTATTCACATATGGATCAACATTTCAGCCAAGGATCAGATCATTTGTGCTCTCTGCCTAAGATCAGCTACATATATATATATATATATATATATACATATATATATATATATATATATATATATATATATATATATATATATATATTTACGGAGTACAAATCAGGAATGCAATATGATATAATGCAATATCCGATGCATGATTTGTTCATTTCATTAAATGATCAATACAATCAATATCAAACATCGTTAAGTTAGAGAAAAATCTAAAATATGATTAAACACACCCACACACTTATATATATATATATATATATATATATATATATATATATATATATATATATATATATATGTGTGTGTGTATATATATATATATATATATATATGTATGTATGTGTGTGTGTGTGTGTGTGTATTTACATTTACGCCGGGAAAAGTAATAGGATCCACAATACGAAAAAAACACCATACTAGTAAAGATAGCAATAAGCCAGGATACGATGACATAGACTGACGCATCATCCTTTCTACAAACTCATCAACAACGGTGTCAGGAGAACGTTTAGAACACCTACGATTACAGGTCGTAATTAAAAAGCTTAGAACCCAGACATACATAAGAAGAAAATCACAAGGCAGTACGACCCCGACATGGATTTAAACAATCATGTAAAATCTGCCAACAATGTACATTGGGGGATCTTCAAGAACGCTCGAAAATGATACATGAACGCTGATGTTCATTATGATGTACAATCATCGAAATACCCTGTTCAGTCATTGCAAAGGAATGGGCCACAGCTTGGTTCTAAAACAAGCCAAGGTAACTAAAGACCACAAAGAGACACGCAAATGCATCGAGTCTGTGCTAATCGCAATAAGCAACACTACCCGGCAATGCCCAGGTTTTTGCAATATTTCAAGCACCTAGCCAAGCTCATACCTAAACAACAAGGTATCACCATTGAACACCTATTTGAAGCAGGTTGATATATCCCCGGATTTATCACAACATACTTAGAATCTCTATAATACACGGACATGATGTATTGATATACTGATTTATACACTCAGTATCCAAATACACACAAACAAACGGGCTGTACAAATACACCCACCACCATAGACACACACTCACACACACACATCTGACATTCAGAATAAAAATACATCTATCTTCCTACATATATATTCACACACAGAACGACAATTATACACACACGTATGTACGTGTATATATATATGTGTGTGTGTGTATGTGAGTGTATGTGATGTACGATATATTCATTAGATATTAATACCAATATGAGAGAGAGAGAGATAGATAAGAGGGACTGAAATGAAGTTTCTTTCATTCAGTGTATCGCGAACCTAGTTTCCAGTACAGTGGCTGCGTTAAGCACTGTCTGATGCGTAAGTTCTTTGAAGGATAAGTTATGCAACAAAAGGATGTGGAATTATGGGAAGAAAGGAATGAGTAAAAATAAGAAACAGACAGGAATCAGCCACAAATAAGTACGATAGATCAGCAGGAACAGTGCAAGATATAAAAGATAGATAGATAGATAGATAGATAGATAGATAGAAAATAGATGGATATTGACAGGTAAGACTCCATGCCCTGTTCAAAAAAACACAAGTACAAAGAATTGAACAACCCAAGATTGGTGGATAGGTATATAGATTGATATATATATATATATATATATATATATATATATATATATATATGAACAGACAAAACTAGATAGATAATCCCTACGCAACTAGTTTCCCGTGTCTTAATAAAAAGAATTGAAAAGAGTCGTTCGTCTTTCTTGGTTATCGATGCACAATATGTTACGCCTGGCCTACTTCTCGTCTCTACAGCGTAGATTAAACTTATATATATATATATATATATATATATATATATATATATATATATATATATAAAAGAGAAGAAGAGCTCTTACTAAGGCAACAGCCAGAGAACGTAAGCTGGTAACGTTTTGGGCCAATATCTGTGTATTTGAATATAGGTGTGAAAACTTCTCAGGTTTATCTCCTTCTCTCTGTGCGATCAAGGCTCTCAGACAAGACCTCATCGAAGCACTAAAAACTGATGAGAACTAGAAAGACCATAAGAGAATGGTCCTTTTCATTGCTGAGTCTGGTACAAGGCAGAAAATTGTGGGAAATCAACAGAGGATCAAATGAGTTATTGAAGATTTACTATTGGAACATTTTAAGATATAGCAGTTTTACTACTTTAGTCATTCTCACACAATAACGCATCTCTAAAAGTCCAAGTCGTTTGAGAAGAGTGAAAATACCACCACGAATAATGATATACAACATCAAGTGAGAACTGACATGGGAACAAATTTCTGTGTTCACGTATATTTTTTCATCATGGCACTTTTATTTATAATTACTATTTTATACTAAGTATAATGTATTCACTTCATTCAGAGGTCATATAGAAGAGTTCAGATTACTGTCTAATTCTCGGCTATTTCCTCATAATTTTAGGGGCATATAACCATTCCAGCGATTGTGAATGGCTATGATATGACTGAGAGTGTGTTGTGGGCGTGTTGAGACGTTTTAACGCTTATTTAGCCCGAATTGGCAACATTGTTAGGAAAGGTTAATGAATAAAGTAAACTTCTGTCTGTGGAAAGCTCAGCAAAAATGTAGAACTGAATCCCCAAACTGGAAAAAAAAAAAAATTTTTTCAATTTTCAAGTTCGTCCTGCGAGCTGGATATATATATATATATATATATATATATATATATATTATTATTATTATTATTATTATTATTATTATTATTATTATTATTGTGTCATCCACAGACAGCTGTTTCGATGTATTACATCTCTTCAGTGTGGCTATAAACTTTCCATTATCCCATCCAGTACCGCGAGGCAAAATTGGAATCTTCACTTCGGACACGTAAGCCGATATCCTACCTCTTGACTACGGAACTGGGCAGGCAATGAGGCTGAATTTAAGCGAAATATTTTAAATTACACACAAATCCCTCATCCACCATAGTACTCAATTCCTAGAGAAGAGCATTGCATATATATATATATATCCAGCTCGCAGGACGAACTAGAAAATTGAAAAAAAACTTTCTGACTGAGTCGGTTAAGAACTTCTGATTGATAGACATAGATAAATGGTGAGGTTGAGGATTTCAAGCAGCAAGGGGTCCAATCGAAAAAAAAGTATTTTCACCAATGGATAAGTGGAAATTAAAAAAAAAAGTATTGAACATTGAAATCAAGAAGGGAAAATGTTATTAGGCATTTTTCACTCACATTCGAGTCGTAGCATTTTAGCTCAAAATTTACGACAGAGTAAAATGGGAAAAAAATAATCCAAGAAATTAACCACAGAGAAATAAATAAAACAGAGGTAAACAAAATATTGATAACAAGGGGAAGTTTGTAGATATGTTAGATGAAAAACGAAATAATAATTTTTTTGTCCTGAGGGTAGATCTCATGATATCTGAGAGAACTTTTCTTAATTGCTTTACCTGAGTAGGGACTTTTTTGATATTTCCCTCCCTTGATCCCCACCTAAAAATATAAACAGACCGAGATACTTATACATACAAAGTTATATCATAGATATTGGACACGCGTTTCTGTCGTTTGTGAGATTCAGGCTGGTTCGTCTCTACTTTGATATATCCTTGTTCTTTTGATATATTCTCTAAGAATAAGAAATAGTTTAGAGAAGACTTACTATTATCATGAATATTCTTTGCAAATGTTCTTTGAGGAAAATCTCTTTTAATCAAAGTAAATTCAATCGCTGGCTCTCTGTACCATTCACTATTCCTTCGACGTATTTACTTCTACTTACGGTCCGTCTATTCGGAGCAAAAATTATGTTTCTATATCTATTCATGTTTTTTTTTCTTTCTACAAAAAAAAAGTGGCAATCATTTTCCAAAAGAAAAAAAAAGAGATCTTTTTTCCTTCGATATTAAAGACATTTCCCTAATTCAAAAGTCTTCCTCTGGCTTTTACCCAAACCTAATGAATAGCAAAACGCAAAAGAAGAAAAAAAAAAGTTCTTCCTAAATAGGATAACGTCGTTTGTTTGATCGGGGATGGGAGGTGGGAGCCAACGCATCTTTCTGATTGGTTCAAATTTACCGGAAGTTTAATTGTCAATGTTTTATGAATGGTTATGACGTCATGAGAAATGTGGTTCGTCTCGTAAACAGACGTTTATTTGTGAGGTGCATTGTTTGTAAGTATTTATGAAAGGAACATCATATGTTCCTTCAAATTGATATCTGCGTAGGAATCCGCCACAAAAAGACAAAACTTGTTGTTATATATATATATATATATATATATATATATATATATATATATAGTCTTGAAAACTTTATAGCTTTAAACACAATACATTAAAAAACTTTTTCAATAGATTTTTTGTGTCACTTCAGTCACCCATTTCCCAATATCCGTCAATGCAATATACGTAATCTCCAAAAGTGTTTTTTTTTCAGTTCCCCCTATACTTTGTTATTAATGTACAGCGTACAAATTGTCTCCTGTTGAGATCATCAGTTTTTTACCATGTAACTGTCTCGGGGATTCTAAGATCCAAACAGTTATATGAATATGGCGCCTGAGCAGTGTTGATCAGGCATCACCTCCCTTCATCATATAGTTTTTGCCATACATGAAGTTTGTCATTTTATACAAGGCTTTACGTGTTTTGTTTATTGATACTCTTTTATACTAAATATCTATTTTTTGAAACAGGGTTTACTTACGTAGGTCACCCTTAAACGTTTTCAAAGATTAGGGATCAGTAGGTATAACAACAGATATGACTCACCGTTCGTGTTATTTCTAAAGATGTTCACCCATGTGAATATTTTATCAGTTGTATTGGTTTTAATTTTGGACTGCGTGCAGACCACCTTATGATATCATCTTTAAGAGTTCTAAGTACACAGGAAAAACTTCTTTGAGTCGATTCTTTACCAACATATTCAATCGAATAATTTGACAATTATTTTCCACTAACCTTGAAGTTCATTTTTTTATGCAGTATACCATCAAGCTCCCATCATATGATTTTTGAAACATTTTTAATTATTAAAAAAAGTATTCTGATATATATGGTTGGAATGCAACCACTTTCTAACAGGTTGTAACACCTCAATATATATATATATATATATATATATATATATATATATATATATATATATATATATATATATATGTAATAATTATAACTATAATATGATAATTGAATAATTGTGTCATCCACGGAGAGCTGTTTCATTGTATTACAACTCTTCAGTGTGGCTGTAGACGCATAATTCCTCATCCACCAGATTACTCTATTCCTGAGTTGGAAAAGGATTGCATAAGCTTATAAAGAACGAGCTACCTCACTTAAAGAGAGCTCAACCCTGAATGGGAGAGTGTCAATTATAATATATATATATATATATATATATATATATATATATATATATATATAAGGATTGATCAATAGATCTATAACATGACATGTAGTTATAAACTGATTTTTATTCAAAAGTTTCTCACCGTATAGTATTCTATATTAGACGTAAGTGATTGAAATTCACCAATGGATTAGGTTCATGGATAAGGAAAGATTATGTTGAAAAGAAAGAAAGTCGTTTTTGCATCATTAGACGGTAATCTAAAGTGTGTACCACTGTATGAAAAATCTCACGTTCAACCTTCAAGAACAAGAAAATCCCCTAGTACCAAAAAGAACGGTATCTTATCAATACTATCATCTTGATAGACACCTATGAAGCTGAAACATGGAACTCAACCAAAACACTGATCTGAGAACCATCCAACGAGCTCAAGAGAAAACAATGCTCAGCATAACATGGAGCGACCACAAAAGAGTACAATATATTAGAAGGAGAATAAGAGTCCGATACATCATAGAATACACAAGAAAACTTGAATTGTAATGGGCTGGTCATATTGCAAGAATGACAGACAACAACTGGACATCACAACCAACAACATTGACCCAAGAGATCACACGTAAAACCGAGCCGACAAAATATAGGAGTGCGTGACAGAATAGATAAGTTCAGAAAATACTGGCTCTGCAACGCCCACGATAGAGAGGTTTGGCAAATTTTGGGAGAGGTCCGTGTCTAACGACGAACATTGAAGGATGATGATGATGGTCATTGTTGACCAAAACCATCTATACTTGTCCAGTTCGTCTTTGATACATCATATTATGCCAGTCACATTTTTGCATATGATAACTTGGGATCCATGTTTTGACCTGTGATGTACAATAGTTGTCTGGCATTCTTGCAACATGGCCAACCCATTGTCGTTTTAGTTTTTTTTAATGGTTTCTATGGTATCTCTATGCTTTTATCTTACATACTATGTTGAGCATGATACTTTTTTTGTGCTCTCGCCAGCTGGACCAACTCGAAAACTGAAGAGACTTATGTTGTCAGTTTTTATGACAGGTTTAATTGACGGTTTCTAATTATTTACTCAAATGAATAATATTTACTAGCATTCTTCCTTTCGTAAACTGCTTTATTCATCCGTTTGTATTTTCCAGTCATGGCCTCGAGGAGAAATCTTGTAGGAATTGTTATAGTTTAGTGGAATTATTCTTACCGATTTTTTTCAGTGGATTTGACCTTCTCCATATCTCTTTCAGAAATTAGAGCTTAGGCAATTAGTGGGGAAAAGTATTTTTATTATCTATCAATACCTATCTACTTCTTTGTCTTCATAGGTATCCGACTATCTATCTCGTTTTCTCTATACATATCTCTATCTTCCTCGTTCTCTTCATACCAATCGGTCTATCTCCCTTGTTCTCTTTATATCTGTCTATCTATCTCGTCTTCCTCATATCTATCTGTCTTGTCCTCTTCATACGTATCTATATACCTTACTTCCCACCACCATATCTATCTCGTCTCCTCCATATGTATCTGCCTATCTATCTATTTATAACTATCTGTGTACGTTTCTAACTGTTTCAATCTGTTCATATTTGTCTACCTAACTGGCAGTCCATTATTATCACTGTATATGCATCAGTCTTTCTGTTTTTAAATCTGTCCCTCTATTTGAATGTTTGCATGACTAATTATTGTCTTATACATACATACATACATACATACATACATACATATATATATATATATATATATATATATATATATATATACATATATATATATATATATATATAGTTATACTGATTGATACAGACTGATTGATAGATAAATAACATAATGATCTAAATAGAGAAACTTGTAGGCATATTGACAAGCCCTTAGTGTATTAACGATAGGAGCTCTTAATTTACGCCTCGAAAATTCGATGTAATCTCTTTCTTCATCGATGCGCTTAAGCCAACCATTTTCTAAAGATATAAAACTATACAGTGAAAACCTCTACAGGCGTTTTGACCCAACTTTGAAGATAGATAGATATGAGGGTAAGTCAATATTTATCCGGTAAAATAGTTAATTAGAAAACAGTACAGAACTTCGAAATTAATCAGTTTTCAATATTGTCCCGTAGCTTTGAGATGCCCTTGGTCCAGCATGCTGTGTTGGGATATGCCCTCAGAAAATTGTTTTTGTTTGACCACTCAGCAACGTAGACACTGCATCTTTCACACATCTCGGTCCGCGGAAAACGATGATCTTTTATTCCATCTTTTAGAGGATTGTAATCTGATGCTCCGATAACTCGAATCTCAGTTTCTGAAACGTCTAAACCGAGTAAATAGTAGTATGAAAGCACACGTTATCATGCAAAAGTAAAATATCTTCTCACAATAGATGTCGGCGTTTGCTTCGAATTGCAGGCACATTTTCGAACTTCGCCAACCATTCATACACACTCCGCTGGAGTAAAATTTTATTCTCTCATGTGCTGAAATCTTTCAATGGATTTTAGCCCTTAGCACACATTCAGTCCATGAAAAACGGATCACTGTTCGTTGTTCTTCCTTTGTGGAAACCAAAAGGTGGAAAGGCCATGTTTACTCTATAGTTGCACAAAGGCAACTGACTGATCAACGATAAATCTTCATCGTGGAACGCGAAAGACACATCCACAATCCCAAATGGACGCGCAGGACCCAGCATTGTCAACCTCAAGAAATATAAAACAAAAGTGCGATAATTATTGACACCTTGAAGGTAGATAGACATAGCTTTGTCTTTGAAGTGCTTTACTGTGTAATTCTATGCACCAGACTTCATAATGAACCAAAGGCTTCATCATTACTTCACACCTCTTTCAATTACGTACGTCTTCCCCTAAGTTACCTACATACTCTTTAAAATATGCATCATACTGTATACTTGTATTCACCTGTCACCGGATGAAGACAACACGAAAATTGGCAAACGCCCACGGGAAATAACAGTGACTGTTCATTAGCTGTTATAAGGAATTATTAAACGGATCTGGTTGGTCGCTCAATAGAAACCGTCATGTGACCAACATAATTTAGCAGCTTGCTGTGTTGCAGGTGATCAATAAAAAAATTGAGAAAAAAAAGTAATCAATGAATAAGTTACTTCTATTACCTTGTGTTGGGCAGTGACCACTAAAAAAAGTATGGATTTCCCCCCAAAACAAAAAAAAAAAACAAGCAGCGCATTGCGAAGGATCAATTTAGCATATACTTACATTGCAAAATGAAACCCATCCCTCCACTAAAACCCTATTTAGGGGGAGAATTTAAACGAAAAAAAAATAACATTTTTTTTTCTCCTAGACATAATAAAAGGGGGAATATTACAACCCTATAACTCCATTGGTGTGGTCTGCACACATGATACTTACACAGCCAGCCAGCTATCAAACCAGCCAGACCGACTAAAAAACTGAAAAAAAACCTACTCTGATAGTTCTGGTGACAGTTTTGTTGGACAGTTTCTAATACAGGGATATCGATCGGTGCCCCTCCCCTCAGCTGGTTCGATCAATTCTTGGCTCCATGCCCAAAGTTCTCAAACCTTCACTTCCAGTGTCCCGTTCATACTGTCCAGCGGGAATAGTGTGCCCCTTGTGAGGGACAGAGTGTTAAATGTATTGGACACAACAGAACAAATAAAAGATAAGCAGAATTTTTTTTGTAATTTAATCTATTTTAATGTTACATTATAATCTGATGGATGAGCGAATCTCTTTCCAACAACTAATTCAATATCCGTTCCTTTCACAAATGAATTGCTCCCCACGTATACCTGAACTGATAAATTTTAAAAAAAAGATCTAAAATTACCCGAGGAAAAAAGAACATGAGATTTAAGCATTATCAGTTGCTACAAAATGACCATGAAACCAGAAAAGAACTTTTGAAAAGAACGAACCCCGAAACCCTGTTTTTAGATGATGCGTAGTGGTGCACATATGCCAAATTTTAAGGTAGTTACCCCGGGGATGTGACCAGGAGCTCCAGGAGACAGACAGATGAGCAAAGAGAGAAGAATACGTAGCCCATTCGACCGGTTAGCCGGGGTGGCTTGTTTGGGAGGCTACAGCGGTTGGATTTTAGGCGCAGTTCCATAGAGGCACATCTGCGTATTATTTTCCGTTGAGTCTTGCAAGAGATTTGTCAATGTATACATTACTGGATAACTTTGTTCACAACTTCCACGATTCTCCTATAGTTGGTTATGATCACTTCAAAATCCCAGTCCTTTTAAAACCCTCAAATCCGTTTTTTATTGAGATGATAAAGAGTAAACTTTTAGACTTATAGCCGTTCAGCTTCGTTTGTGTTGCATGTTGACATAAACGAGCCAGCCAGTAAGCCAGCAAGCCATACCAACTTGAAAACTGAAGAAATCTATATAGTTCTGAGACAGTTTAGGTTGACAGTTTCTAATAATGCAGCCTGGAAAGGAAAGATATGTAATATCGAACGGCTACGTAGATCATAGCGTGTAATTCCTCTGAATGAATAGATAAGTTGATGAACATCCCTGATTGCTGCAGGGCAAAATTCCACTCCTTCGATGTTTTTTATCGTATATACAATTTTGGTAAAAAATATAACAATTTTTTTGTAGATTCGTAAGAGTTATCAGTTTGGCTCAGTCAGTAAGATAGTTGCCTAGTAATCATTTGGTCGCGATTCCAAGTCACAGTAATTTTATTTATTGGTTTGATTTAATACAACTGGAAGGACAAACAATGCAGAGTTGATTTAGATGAGGGTTGTTCTTGTGTTTTTGTTATAGTAGGAAACCAAGTCCACTCCAACCTCTGACTTAGACCGGAGTTTGAGAATTTAAAAAAAACAGAGTAGAATTGGAAAATGTTGCTTGTTTTATTCTATGCAAGCAAAGAATACGAGTCATAAGGTGGAAATGTCCAAGTTGGAATCTGATACCGCTTACGAGATGGTTCGTGTTTCGTCCAGACACAAAACTGGTTATCAAACACGTATCAGGAGCTTCGGGCTCTGACGAAGATAAACTGCGGTGAATTACAGTGGTTTAGAAAGATTTTTAGGTATACAAAGTCACGTTCGTTTGAATTCGGACGATGGATTTATTAGCGGAACGTGAGAGTCCGTCCTTTGCATGCTAACGTCTGCTTGTCATGGACACGGCTACTGGTGTTTTGACAAAGATAATTAGACCTTACTATAAATATCTCCTTTCACACAAACCAGATTTTGACGTCTCATTTTCTTTGCTACGTAGTTACCACATCTCACCCAGGTGATCTCTTGTTAGAAACTGTCAACCAAGACTGTCAATATAATTCTGTCAGTTTTCAGATTGGTCTTGCTGGCTGACTGGATGGCTATGTATGTATTTATCATGTGCACAGGCCGCATCGATGTTCCCAGAAGGCTGAATTTTTAAACATATACGATGTCATTTCTATTATTATTCGGACTATCTTGGTTGTTCTTCATACATCGTTTCGACTGTTGTACTCTACGGCCTTCATCAGGTATCATCAGAGGGGAATGCGGTCTATATACCCCCGTCGATTAAATGAAGGGTTCGGTCCGTTACTTCCCCCACACCTACCAGATGATACCTGATGAAGGGCGTAGAGTACAACGACGGAAACGTTGTATGAAAAACAAACAAGATGAGGACAGTCCGAATGATAATAGAAATAATAGTGATACTTCATCACAAAAATTCAAAGAAATACTAATATACGATGTCTACAAAAAATTCCCTCCCGAAATGGGTCTCTAGTGAGGTGTTCAATTTTCAGTGTAAGTTTAAACCAAACTGATCTCTTAGTTTGTGTCCCGCAGCATTCACGTTTGTTTTGTTTCGTTTTTGTTTGAAAAATCAGATATGTTTAGTGATCACTATCCAACAAAAGGTGAGAATGATGGTCTATCCATTGTTCATCCTTTTTTTACATTTTTTTCATTGATTGCCCCTAATGGTGGTCATGTGACGGTTTCTTTTGAGTGACTAACCTGGCCTATCTCGTTTTGTTTGGTCTTAGCTTTTCCCGTTCTTTTAATCTTTCAGTGGTACTCTTAATGCTGTAGGGATGAAGACCGAAGTCTCGTTATTATGTCGATTATCATCGTTTATTTTACTTGAGCAATTTATCATTATCTACTTTCGGTTTACTAGGCCCGTTGAAGATTCACCAGAGCCCCGTTTACCGTACATTTTGAAATCACGCTACCTTATCTATTGGTAGTCAGCCTCACATTACTATCGAAAAAGAACTTTCATTTCTATCAGCTTCAACCGTCAACACAAAACTATAATGAAAATATGAAAATGATAAAATTCTGAGTAAAAAAATTAGAAAAGAAATAACCTTGCATGATACAAAAAAAAAACTTGCAGGGTTAAAAAGAAAAGAATTAAATCCACATATCATCGCCAAGTCGCACCATGTAAAGGAGACATCACTTAGCACGTAAAAAGAGGTGGAGGTAATTTAGAAAGTCTGACCTTGCCTCACTAATATCCATTTTCGTGATGTTGAAAGCAGCGTTGTCGGCTATACTCCATATGACTAGGTTAACACAAGTTGTACTATTAAAAATAAATGCTTGGGATTGAGTGCGCAGAAGCACATTTGCCAAGTATTGAACGGTGAAGTTTTCAAAGCATATTCTCCTTTCTTGCCAGGTAAATCGATGTATAAAAAATCGATGTATATGAAAATTGCAGTTTTGTTTGCCAGTTTTGAGTGTGGCTCACAGCCGAGGTCATTACTCGGGTGTTTCCCGTTCTGCTGACTTGACCCCTTCTCTTTCTTTCTTTCTTTCTTTCTTTCTTTCTTTCTTTCTTTCTAACCCTTTATTAGAAAATGTCAACCAAAACTGTCACCAAGGTTTCTCCGAGTTTTCAAGTTGATCTGGCTGGCTAGCTAGCAAGTAGGCTAACTATGTACACATCGCGCTGAAAATTCAAATATTTACTCATTACGTCTAGAAAAAACAGGTTTTTAGTGTGTAGGTGGGGGCCAATTTCTATAAGTTTATATCAGATTGATCCCTTAATCTTAATTAGTGTTTACTTATTTTGTTTGTTTGTTTTATGATTAAGAATTCTTAGTGATCACTACCCAATAAAAGTCGAGGCAAGTAACTGATTCATTGATCAACCCCTTTTCAATTATCTTAATTGATCTCACCCAACGCAACATGCTGCCAAAAGACGTCTGTCACGTGACACTTTCTATTGAGTGACTTATCGGACACGTTCATTCTTTCTTTTTATTCATGTTTTTGTTCATTTTCTCCTTCTTTTCTTTTCTTTCCTCCTTTCTTCCAACTATGCACTTTTCTTTATCTTCGTTCTTTTGTCATATTTTTTCTCCTGTTCATTCATCTTTCTTCTTTTTCTCTTTCTTTTTTTTTTCTTCTTTCTATCGCTTTTTTTGCATCTCAATTGTTTATTTTCTTTTGATTTTCTTGGCCTTGTCTATTCCTATTTTTCTTTTTCCCATTCTTTCTCTTTTTCTTTCGCTTCATGCATTCCCGTCAATCCTCTTTTTATTACTCTTTCCCTTTCATTTATTCATCTTCTACTTTCTTTGCCTTCGCTTTCTCTATTGCTCGATTTTTCTAAACAAAAATGTTCCAATATAGAGGGAAACCGAAGTACAACCATCACCACCTTATTTTAAAGGTGTTAAGTGGCGTAATAGTTACTGGCCTGGAAACAGTGTCAGAGAACTGAGATTAACTTCTGGTTGAGACAACGCGTATTTATTACAAACTCATACCCCTGAAAAAGGCATGAATCTAACTTTTACTGTATTGATTATTTATCATTAGATATTGGGACAAAGTTCTTGTTACTGGGATGGCAAATTAGATGACGCAGAAAGGAAGAGCCAAGCTAAGGATTATTCCCAAACACAGCTTACGTAAGAAGTCTGTCTGTAAAATACCCAGACATTTAACATTATTAGATCGTTTAACTAAAATCATCTTTTAAAAGATACTATGACAAGATCTGACCATTGTTGGTCCAAACCGACCCTAAATAACACTTTTTGAAAAAACAAAACGAAAAGAGACATTCTCAGGTGGGGCTTAGTGGTGTACTCATGCAATTCCTCAAGGTAGTCCTAAAAATGTCACCAGGAGCACCTGGGCACACATGCACACGCGGACACATATACAAACAAAGAGAGGAGAATCTGTAGCCTAATTGGCTGTTTGGATGGTCCATTTGTAAGGCTACGGTGATTCGAAATGCCCCCAGGACAAAGGCGTCTGATCATTTTTTTACAGTACTCCTCTTTGGACCTCACATACTTATTCTAGTTTCGTATTCATTTTTCAAAAAATCTTTACAGTACTCTTCTGTGATCACCATCAGATGCTTTGTCATGTTCTCCTTAATCCCGACCACGGTCTGAAATCTCCCTATATCTTAATTCTTAACTTTCCAGATGATACGTTGTTAATAAATATAATCATATCCAGTTCACCTATAGATACTTTATTCATGGACGATGGAGTTCCTAATAAATCTACTTCAGACAATATCCTATCGGTATTATGATTTTACGTACTAAAGCTATATTGTTTGTCGTTTTATCAAACAGGACTATAACAAATTTATTTTGAAGATCTAAAAGATCTACTAATACTTGAGAATTTTCAAGGGCCAGACTTGTCTTTTGAGGGTATTTAAAGAAATTCACCTGTTAGATTTTTTCATTTGCAAATCCGAGGACTTTTTCTTTCTGTCTGTCGAACGCTAAATCTTTTATTTGATATTTATTTGCCATAAATACAATACCAAACATCTATAACTTTTATTATCTAATTCAAACATTTGTTATAATCTAAACTCTTTGGTTCTCTATATTTTGTATCTTTTGTGTTGAAATTTCTTAACTTACAGGGTTTTTTTTGCAATCTTCAGTTTAGCTGTCAATATGTAACCAAGATTTATATCACATGATAGCAAGGCCTGGCAGTTGGAGATTCTACTGTTTGCATATGATTGAAATTTTTATTGTACGTGTGTATGTGCGTGTGTGTGTGCGTGTGTGTGTGCGTGCGTGCGTGCGTGTAAGTATGTGTATACATACACACACACACACACACACATATATATACATATATATATATATATACATATATATATATATACATATATATATACATATATATATACATACATATATACATACATATATATATATATAATTATATATATATATATATATATATATATATAATTTGTATTACATAATTCGTTACGGCATTAAACGACAAAATATACTGTAATGTTTTCCTGTTTATTTTTTCATGAGATGAAACATAGTCAATCATAATGAGAATTTTCTTTCATCTTGAATGCTATAGTTGCTTTTTATTGCACCTTTACTCGGGTCGTCACTCTACGGTAGGGAATAAACCACGAGATAAAAATGAAAAAAAAAAAAAAACTTTGATGTAATTTTAACTTTTTTTCATCAACTGCTCGATTCCAATGGTGGGAGAATACATTCAGGGTTACCTCCCCTTTTTTGCTTGCCGTTAGATGCACGCTGCAAATGTCGATATTTGTGCTGAGATAATGTGTAATATAAATAACACCATATCCATTTATTTCTAAGAGGGCAATGGCTTTGTTGCGCGCGAATGGACGAATCTACATTTTGCAGCAGGAAAACTGGCATTGGCAATCATGCGTGACTGCCTCTGGGGTTTTTTTTTCCTCATTTACGAGACCTTTTTTTAATCTTTATATTAACATGTATTCCTGCACGTTCAAGAATAATGGGCGTGTGCATACATGGCACTCACTTGCAGATATATGCAATGACATGTTTGGCATTAAAAAAAAAGTTTCCATCTTTTTCTCTCTTAACTGTGCGCAGAAAAACGGTTCTCAAAAACTAATCCTATACGTTATGCATCTTCCAATCAACGTATACAAACGTGCATTTATTCAAATCTATCGACCTGAATCTTTATATATATATATATATATATATATATATATATATATATATATATATAATGCTCCTCCGTTGGAATAGAGCACTCTGGTGGATGGGGAATATAAGCTAAAAATAAATATATCGCTTAAATTCAGCCTTACTGTTCCGTAGCTCTGAGACAGGATACCAGCCTCGGGGTCTGAAGTGAAGGGTTCAATCCTGCCTCGTGGTACTGGATGGGATAATGGTTAGTCTATAGCCATACTGAAGAGTTGTAATACAACGAAACAGGTGTCTGTGGATGACACAATAATATATATATATATATATGTGTGTGTGTGTGTGTGTGTGTGTGTGTCTGCGTGAGTATATATACATATCGGTGTGGTTTTGTGTTTGTTAACAATATAGAGCCTTTTATATTTTGAATAAAATTAATTTCTTGAAAAGATAGAAGAAAAACGAAACGTTTTGTCAGAATATAGAAAAAATACAGCACATTTTGAGATATCAAGTGGACAGACACGAAATTATCGTATATCATTATATAGGCAATATCATGTGTTTGGATATATAATGACGACATAGTAATCGTGTATGGATCCGCCCCGAAATTCAATCAATACTTCCTATTTCCCATCCTTCTACAACATTCCATAGAAATTCATTGAGAACTTTTCGAAGTATCAGGTGGAATTTCATGAAGGTATGCATAAATATAAATATAATCGGTACAAAAAACGGAGAAATGTTTCATAAAATTCCTGGATCTGTACCAATAATTTATGCCCTCTTTCTTACTCTTTTGCCCACCTTTCCACATATTTTCATTCAAAATCTATTTTGTACATTCGAAGATATCGTGTGGACAGACGAACGAATATATATATATATATATATATATATATATATATATATATATATATATATATATATGTATATATATATATATATATATATATATATATATATATATATATGGGTTATTGTATGGATGATATGTGGATGCATATTAGGTTGAGGCAAAAGTTTCCAGTGTCATCGTTTGCAAATTGATAAGTAAAATTTCAGATGTGTCCTCAAGAAGCAAAAGGATCGAAAACGATGAAGATATCCGTATCATAAACAAATCACCGTGGCCTGCACGTGTACCAGAGCTAATTATCTAATAACATTTACTTAAAAAGATTTTTCATTTAAAAAAAAGTATTTAAAAATACCAGCCAAAGATTTTGGCGTTGTTGGTCCAAAATAATGAGATATACCTCAAAAATTGCTTTTAAACACAATTTGTGGATAGTGCTTAATGGTGTACACTTACAAATCTACAAGGTTGTGCCCCCAGGAATGTGACTAGGAGCTCTCTGAGAAACACACAAAAACATACACCTTCCCAAAAAACACACACTCGCACAGAGGAACAAATAAAAAAGAATATTTTTTCCCAGGTGACAGGTTCTTCCAAACGTATGATGATTTTTTTCAATACATATTTTTTTTAAATGAAATCTACCCGAGAAAAAATTCTGAAATAAATCTTTATTATTGATTGCTGTAACTTGAAAAAACTATATCCGAGCAAAGCTACTGTGAGCAAATGATTCGTTTGAATAACGTAGAAACAAAACATTGATCAGTGATTTTTATAGCTGACTATGTTTATTCCAGCGTTGCAGATACGATAAAGTAGAAAACAATGGAACAGTACAGCAAACAAGAAAAGAAAGATGGGAAGGGAAAAAATTGTACGGCGAGTTTAAAAGACAGATACAAGATGTAGCAGACGAGAAATCATGGACGTGGTTACGAAAGGGGAACCTTAAGAGAGAAACAGAATCGCTCATCATGGCAGCCCAAAACAAAAGCATAAGGACAAACTACATAAAAGCAAAAATCGACAGAACACAGACAAACAGCAAATGCCGCATGTGCGGTGAAAGAGATGAGACAGTAAACCACATAACTAGTGAATGTAGTCAACTCGCCTAGAAGGAGTATAAGCATAGACACGATAGAGTAGCAACGATGATACACTGGGAACTAAGCAAACAAATGGGATTCAACCATGAGGAAAAGTGGTATCAGCACAAGCCAGAGGCAGTTTTGGAGAATGACAACCACAAACTACTCTGGGACCTTGACATCCACCTCATCCAGGCAAGAAGACCGGACTTAGTAATAGTAGACAAAGAAAGGAAGGCCTGCCAAATAGTAGACGTTGCTGTGCCTGCAGACCATAGAGTAAAAAAAAAGGAGGGTGAAAAAAGGGGAAAATACCAGGACCTAGCAAGGGAATCAAGGAAAATGTGGAACATGAAAACCAGGGTAGTACCGGTCATAGTGGGCGCACTAGGAACTGTCCCCAAAATGCTGAGGGAGAGACTGGAGGAGATCAGGATTAGGGGAAGGATAGAGACCGTACACACCACAGCACTACTGGGAACTGCACGGATACTGAGGAAGGTACAAGAGATATAAGTACTGCAACGAATCGTAGCTCTGTCATGATATGCGAAAGAGAGAGGAGACGTTAGCTGAGGACCCGAGGAGACTTATTGTCACTCAGCCTTCAGCGATAACCACTGGGCAACCGGTGTGAAACTGTAAATCGCAGAATTACGGCGACCTACAAGTACTAGGAGAGGAGGGCTGGAGACTTGAGGAGACTTGCTGTCACTCAAACTCCAGCGGTTACCACAAGGCAACTAGTGTGAGATTCCAAATAATAATAATAATAATAATATGAATTTAGTTAGAAAAAATATGCTTTCTTAAATTGTTGGAAATGTTTACCTCTCCCCTTCTCACTCTCACTCTCTTTTTCTCTCCCTCCCCCCATCTCTCTCTCTCTCTCTCATGTACAGGTCAGCAGCAGAAGCAGCCGTTGAAAGTTCACAGCTGGACAAAAGGCCTTTCCAAGCGTAATAGTGTTAATCTCTGCCATATCTTACAGGCTACTTTTCTTGTCTCTCCATTCTGTCTGGTCTTTTCCCTACTGAATTTACTGTCAAACGTTATACACCTTCATTTCCGTGGTCTTTCTCTAAGTTTATCACCAGATAAATGTATCTCTCAAATTCTCATAAGGTTTCACCGTCTGTTCAGAGGGTATTTGTGTGACTTTATCAATGAACGTTACTTCTGAGTCATTCCATAACAGATCACTTGATTTTGGGAACTCTCCCCAGATCACCCTCTCAGAACCCGCTGCAAAAAATCGCCATTGCTTCTACACCAAACTTATGAAAAAATACATAATATTTCGTCCGTATCTTTGTAATACTTAAATTTATACTTTTATCTTATTTTCTGTTCAAACATTGACATTTATAGATCCTTTGATATGGCAAATACAGCTTTAAAAACTTTGTAGCCTGAACTAACATTTTCTGCAAAATTCACAAAGTAATCAAGCGTGTTGTATGTACCCTCCCTCCTGCCAAGTTCTGAAAATGGCCGAAAATCCCAAAAGTAGGAAGATGATTCTCTCTTCAGAAGCTCCTTTCACAAACAATATGCAACATAAGACAATCATATTTTTTTCCTGTCATTTAAAACATATCAGCCATGTGCATGAAATAATCATATTTATTCTTGTTATAGGAGTGTCAGAATGATTGTTCAAAATGTGCCTAATTTCTGAATTCCCTCAAAATTGTCTATTTTCATGGTCTCATTTGATCATGTGGGCAGTTAACCCCAATTTTCATATTCTTACTATCAATTATTTTACATCGGAGAACAATCTGACGATAATTTCCGACTGTTGCTGAGCTTCCGTGTGGAATAAAAAAAAGTTAAAGCTCACGGTGTGTGCTGAAAAGTTCTCGATCTGATCAAGAAGGAATCATACAGAAAAAAACAATTTGAATGTTTCATTCAGCGAATTTTTCTAAATTGGCCGTTTTCCATCAAATAACTGCCCATTCCAGAATGTTCCACCAAATAAGACAGATCTAACCCGTGCTATAAATGAAGAGCTAAACTCATTGAAAATGTTAGATATTGCATCTGCGTCAAAGCATTGGGTGCTTTGGGAGAAAGGAATTTTGAAATATGAATGTTTTACATGTATATATATATATATATATATATATATATATATATATATATATATATATATATATATATATATATATATATTATCATCATTATCAGCCTTTCAATGTCCGTCGTTGAACATAGACCTTCCCCAGGATTCGCCACTTTTCTCTATCATGGGCGTTGCAGAGCCAGCACTTTCTGAATTTGTCCAACTCGCCCTTCCATCTAATATTCTACCGGCCTTGGTTCTGCATGTGATCTCGGGTGATCGGTGTCGTGAGTCGCAATGTCCATCAGTTGTCCACCATTCTTGCAACATTGCCAGCCCACTGCCATTTGAGCTTTTTAGTGGATTCTATGATGTCCCTGACTCCTGTCTTTTTTCCGGATGTACTGTGCTGTCTTGTGGTCCCTGTATGTGGCGCCCAGCATTATTCTTTCATGTCCTCGTTGCCTAGTTCTCAATTTGCGGATCTGTCTCTTGGTTATGTTCCATGTTTCAGCTCCATGAGTGACTATTGGGAGGATACATTAGTTATACACCCTAATATCATTTACAAAATTATTTGAGATGATCTCCCACCATTACACGGTTAATGTATCACTCACCCTTCACAACGTGAACAAAAATTTATTCTATTTTTTGTTTCTATTTAGGTTGTTTAGAGCAAATGATACATTAACCGTGTAATAACGGGAGATTATCTTAAATAAGTTTTATATAGTAAAATGCAATTTAAAATCATTCTGTCGGATCATATACATCCATTTCTTCATTTATGTATACATATAGTAGAATTTCAATATTTCCACATTGTCTGCTTGAACGGTTGGAGTATACTCACCGAGGGGTGAATCATGTTGGGAATGTTGATAATGCAATCAAAGTAGCCAGTTGATGTATCGGTGAGTTTAGCTGCGATGGTGTCCCTCAATATGAAGTCTAAACTCGAGAGGTATCTCGCTGATGGCAGTTGTCCCAACCTGTAGATGGTGTGGCCTACTTTTTGCCCTTTTTAGCTGTCTGGATATGGAAAGCGGACCTTGCTTGTTTGATATCTAGATTCTCAAGTTACAATTAGGGTAGGGTGTTGCCCTGCGCTAATTATTTCGTCTAAGTCTTGCAGTGATCTTTCGTTCCAATATGCAGGTTTGAAAAGTCGTTACTGTCTGTGTTTTCTTTTGAGTCGGTTGCTTAAGGCCTACTGCAACGGAATAGGAAGAAAGGAAGTGAGACAAATTTTCTTCAGGTCATCTTTTCTCGGCTTGAAGCCAAATTCAGTGCATTGGCTGGTTACAACCTTTTGTATACGAATGAAGGTTTTTATTGATTTCTTATCGATTGTTTGAGCTCCAATTATATCAGGACATAGTGATGTTTTACTTTTTGCTGGATATTAAGCAAGTTCAATTAATGAATATTTCTACCCTACATTCATCAGTATTGTGTCCCGTTAAAATGGCCAAAATAAAAGAAAAAAATCAAAAGCCATAACTGCGGTCTGGCAAAGGAGCCAACATCGACAGAAAAACAGGGAATCTAAATTGGAACAGCAGTTTAAGTTGTGGTGAAATTGCGGATGACGCTGCTGGGAGAGAAAAAGTCTGATATTGGGAAAGGCATAATTACTTGACCCCTGCTCCAGCTATGGCCAAAATAACAATTGACTGACATCACTCCTAGTGCTTGTCACGTTGATGTCTATTTAGAACACAATTTTGCATGGAATCTTTGAAAAACTACTGGGAGTGCCGTATCTAAAACGTAGAGTATCATTTCGTTGAAGACAGCAATGCTATGTTGAGTGATTGAAACAGAGTTCATCATAATCAAATTACCTGACTCTGATTGCATCTACATATATCAAGATCTTACTAGAGAAAAAATAATCTGGAAAAAAAGAGTTTTGAGAACCAGAATTAAATAACTACTGTATTCATTTTTATATTTGAATGTTGTGACACCTTTTTGTAACAAATGGAAATCTTTACGCTTTTCATTTCCAATTCTTTGACCTTTATGTAAACCTGATGCAATATAATGTCGAAAATGCCACCAGACATCTCAAAAGTGATGCAGGCACTTACGCACACACACACACACACACACACACACATATATATATCTAATATATAAGTGTGCTTGTGCGTGTATGTATGTACATTATATATATAATACGAATAAATACATAAAGTGTACATACCATCTTTATCACTTTGTATGAAAGAGCACAAAATATATGAATATACACTCACATATACATAATGTATTTAATATATGTATATTGAATTCGATATATATGTAGGCTGATAGAAAGATGGTCTATAGAGATTTTAAAGCTAGATATACGAAAAAATCGATCTGTTAATGTAATTTATGTATATTTTACAATGGTTACTATTTTACACAGAATTAGATATCATGGTACTATGTGTGGATTTTTAGTTGGGGTCATCAATTTACCATGTAAAATTTGTTGGAGTAGATATCTAAATGAGATACTGAATGAATATGAAAAGGTTGCAAATGTACATCGAAAAGCTTAAACAGAATAATAAAAAAGAAGTTGACTTCATAGTATTAATAACGTAAAAAGACACCATCTTTATCAATGACGTAAATATAGCAAGTGACCATGGAATATCAGCAAGTAGAATTAGATTCGACTTTAAACCAGGAAAGGATGAAATGATCCTTAAGAGGAAAATATGCTCTGTAAAATAGAGGGAATTGCCGATGTAATTCGAAGCCTTGTGGAATAACAGAAGCACTTTAGAGGAAAATAGTGAAGAAAAGAAAACAAAAAAATGATGCCTAAGCTCTCAGATTTGAAAGGAGCTTGAAACGTGCTCAAGTAACAAACCCCACTTTAGAAAGCAGAAAAAGCGAAATTAACACATGCAAAGGAAAGATATTAAAAATAACTAAAAAATACTAGCGTGCCTCAAAAATAAAGTACCAACGATCGACATTACGATAGAGATGCCACAGCGGGCGAAGTAGTTTTTGTACTACGAAATATGAAAAGCAGAGAGGCCCCAGATAAAGAGGGCATAATGATAGACCTTTTAGAAGATGGGGGGGAAGGCTATCACAGCAGATTTAGCAAAACTATCCACGCAATGCTTAAAAGGAAAAAAATGCCACAAAACTTCTGTCCGGGAATAGGGATCCCAATACAAAGGAAAGGAGACCTTGGTAACTTGGTACCACGTTATAACTTCTTAGCCAAAATTAACAAAATATTCTCAATAATAGTTACAGATATATTAGCCAAAAACCTTAGAGGAAAGCGAAGTGGTCAAAAAGACAGGCTTCAGAAAGGGTCATTCTACAATAGACCACGAACACACATTAAACCAGCTGACCGAAAAGACACCAGAATACATCAAACCACTTTGCTTGGCTTGTATGGACTATGAACGAACCTTTAACTCAATAGAACACACGATAGTCTTAAAACTCAATGCCTGGACAATGAATGAATGAGAATAATGTTGAAGTAATCGAGACAATGTACGGGAATGGCATTGCAAGAATAGACTTCATAATGATACTAACAAGATAAAGATTGGAAGAGAGTAAGACGAAGGGATATAATGTCATCTCTTTACAACGAGACTTGAAAGCACATTCCAGAAAAAATGACTGGTAAAACGTGGGAGTAAATACAGACGGAGAATATTTGAACAATTTAAGGTACTATGATGATAATGCATCCATATTAGAAACCACGGAAGGGGCCACAAAACATGTTAAATGATCTAAAGCAAGGAAGCCGAAAATAGGATTAGATAAGAACAAAACAGAGACAAATGATGGTGCCTCAGAAAAGATCATGAGAATAAACAATGGAACGTTTGTCAGGAATAGCCTTCAAGAAGGGACGAGTGCGACAGAAATCGTACAAGCAACAAACACGGAGATGGATGAGGTGTCACCAGATAGTGCAAAAAACCAACATCGTCATCATCATCATTATCATCATCATCATTATAAGTCCATAGCTGCAAAAAAGGTCTTTCCTTTTCTTTTTACCGGCGAACCTTTCTAACTCGTCCCTCCATTTTATGTTTGGTCTTTTCCTAATATGTTCAATGACCAATGGCCTCCAATCGGTTAGACTCTTGCTCCATCTGTTGTCATCTTTTCACACAGAGTGTCCAGGACATTTCCATTTTTGTTTCTAAATTATTTGTATAATGTCCCTCAATTAATGTCTGTCATTTTCTCTCTTAAAGCTATTCCTTGCATTGATCTTTCCATGGCTCTCTTTGCAATTATATGTTGGTTCTCGATTCATTTTGTAAATTTCCATGTTCTGCACATGTAAGTCACAGCTGGTATGATGCATTCATTTAAGCAGATTGACAAGGTACTCTTCAATGTGCCGGATGACATATAACGATTGGCAGGAAACCATTATATATATATATATATATATATATATATATATATATATATATATATATATATATATATATATATATACTAACTTGGGTACCTGGCGTTGACTGGGGGGAAATGTAATCTGAAAGGAAAGCGATTAAAAAATATTGAAACACTATTGAACATTAAAAAGCTACGTACAGAAACCTTTGGTCCTTATTCTGTCAATTTTGAAGATATATATATATATATATATATATATATATATATATATATATATATATATATATATATATATATATATTAAAATAAACGTTTTGAAATATATCGAAAAATTTTAACTTTAACTGTATATATGTAGACAAAGACTTGGATTTTAAAATGAGACTTAAGAAAGAAAAATATTCCAACACCTGCCGTCAATTTTGAGTTTGGTGATATTACTGTGCTCATGAAGATTTCTATCAATTCTACGTCTGCTTATACTTTTTCTTTTCTGTTGGACGTATGTTTACAAAAGAACTTTAATTCAAAGAATTGTAGACATATAATGGTAAAAACTTATTGTTTTGCAGCTGAGTGCCGATCGATTTTGTCTTTTTCATTCGTTTACACATTAGAAAATATGTCTAGGCGAATGTAATTTTTCAAAAGAATAGTCTTATGAATAGCTTATACACACACACACACACACACACATATATATATATATATATATATATATATATATATATATATATATATATATATATATATATATATATATATATATAAAGTGTGTGTTTGTGTGAATGTATATAAATATATATTTGAGGCTCTACGTAATAAACAGAGTCCTCTGTTTATTTGTCCTCTTTCACCCCAAAACTACACTTCTCCTCAACCGAATATTTTGCTTGTGGACTCACTAAAGGTCGAATGCTGACATAGGCTGTATGAGGTGGATCTAAGTTCATTTGAGGGCTTTAGAGCTCATTTATGTAGATATTTTAAATCAGAATATTTTCTTCAGTCATTATTCTTGTACAATATACGTAATGCAATTTTTATACGACTTTCATTTTGCAGAAATATCAGAATATATTTTTTAAAGAATAATTACGTCATTTTATCGCTACTCAGATATTTACTCCCATTGGTGAATATTGGGAAATGTCTCAGTGCTATTTGAAAATGTCATGTATACAAATTATAGGACATTAGTTTACTGTACCCTTAAAAATGACGGCGTATTTGAAATATTTGTAAATCAACACTGCATTTTATATGTGTGTTTAATAGGGATTTGCATTGCAATGAAATTTTAGAATAGCATTCAGTACACATTGCAGTTTATAAACGTTGATAATAGAGATTCGCATTGCAGCGAGCATGGATAATAGTCTTTTATATACATTGCATTTCATATACGTGGATAATAGAGATGTTCATTGCAGTGAACTTGGAGAATAGTCTTCTATATAGATTGCATTTTATGCACGTGGATTATAGAGATTTGCATTGCTATGAGCTTGAAGAATAGCACCTTGTTGACTACGATTTTTATTCTAACGTCATGTTTCTTCAACAATATTATTAATTTTTCATTTTTTTTCTTGAATGAAGTACTGCAATATCTTTCTAAATTTGGACTGTTTTTTTACCTTCATCCTTATTTTTTTAAAAATAGTATAAAGGTAATAAAGATTAGTCAAGATTTAAAATAATGTTGCAATACTTCAACTAAAAAAACAATTGAAAAATTAACGATATCCTTGTATGAAAAGACTGCTAGGTCTCAATTGTAAACATCATTAGTATGGGATATCGGTTATAAGGTGTTAGGTTTAAGGTGTAAAATCAGCTTCCGTTTAAGTGTAGTTCCTGTGGCTGAATGGTTTAAAGCAGCCAGGCGTATACTGCATCACAACATGACCCAGGCCTTTAATCTACGACGTTAGGTGAATAGCGCAGATCAGAATTAAAGACTAATCTCTCAGTCTGAATGATCTTTTTCTATTTTGCGTGCCGTGTACAGAGGAATATATTAAAAAACATGGTGTTCAGTATGTTGTCAAATTCAGAGTTATTCATGCAGGCAACTCTGGGTTTTCCTGGTAGTTTATCTATATATTTATATAAATGCTTTTAAGCTATTAATCAAAATATGTATGTATTGAAGCTATTCATCAGAATATATTCTAACATCATTAATACGAGTATATGTATTTGCTAATACAAGAAATTTTTTTATACACATACAATATACATATGCATGTTGAATATTGGATCGGATATTATATTTTATCATACTCTATTCCTGATTTGTATTTTATATATATATATATATTTGTGTGTGTGTGTGTGTGTGTGTTTGTGTGTCATCACGGTCAATAATTGAATAACTGCGACGTGAAAATTTGAAGTCATGTAAAAGAAAAATGGAAAAATAAATATGGTTAGTATGCTTTTTATCTATAACATCACTGGCGTTTTCCACTGAAAAACATCCAGGGGTGAACAAACAATTAGAAACATCTAGATGTCATTAGTAAACCCGTCAAGGATCAAAAAAAAATATCTCTAGAATGATCTTGTGGAATACTGATGTCAATTTTGAAGTCTGCAGATAAAACGATAGGGCCAGGAGTGCTGGGACAAACAAGTAAGCAAAAATATGAACACTCAAACATATATACGTATAATAAAGGCTAAAAACTCTTGCCATCTCTGATGGCTACAGTATTTCAATCAAAACGCGTCATCTTTTGATAAGAATATATATCTAAATTGAAGCTATCCAAGAGTGTCTGCCTGTGTATGTTCAGTTTGAGCTGACGATTATCAGCACAAAATCGGACAACCAAGTTCGAACTTCAGCGGGTACAGATCTGCATTTAGCTTAAAGGAAATCACTCCCAACACCTATTGTAAAGTTAGAATGTATTTGTAAGCATCGTTTTTGTTTTGTCTTTAAAAATAATTTTTACATCGAACATAATTCTAAAATGTTGTCAAGAAGACGGTCACATCCTCTTTGAAACACTCTGTAGGGTTAAACAGCCAGAAAGAGAGGCTGACGTTGAACGGAGGAATTGGAAATGAAGGGGAAAAAATGGCAGCGACGGTAGATTGTAAAAAAATTGTAAACAAAAAATAACAGGGGAGAATATTGCTAGGAGGCCCGATACATTTTATGGGGGTAAATAATTGAATATATCGAAATAGATAAAAAAATGAAAAAAAGACACAGGCAATATATTAAAAACCAAGACAATTGAAAAGGAAGTTTTATTTTTAGAATGGAAATCGATTTTAGATTGAGAGATTGCGAAATATAAGTTCGTACTGAAAATTCGGGAGAGAGGAAAATTCGAGAAAACAGATGTCAAAAGGTATTGAGATGTCGACATTGTTATGTTAGAAAAAAAAAGGATTGTATTAATTTCATTCACAGTGTCATTATTGCACATCGTTAAGGAAAACTCAGCTTGTGCAGTCAGTCAACAATGATACAGTTTGAACCTTACTAGTCCGGCAAGTTTAGGGTTAGACATGGACTGCAATGGTGGATTTTTTTAAACAGCTGGTGCTTGACGTGAAAAATGGCAAAATAATGCATTAACAGGTATCTCTTATATAACGCGGTTTTGTTCAATGCTAGTTTTGATTTACGCGGTTTGTAAAATCATGAGCATCCCATAAACCATGCGGTAGAAATTTTAATCAGAGAGACTAATCTCTTATTTTCTTTTCTTTTATCGTCAACTAAATCGTCTTACAATCCATAAATGAGATAACTGACAATTATATATATATATATACTGCACACACATGCACACACGCATACGTATACACACACTCACACATGCACACACACACACACACATATCATTATACAAATCAGGGATGTAATATGATATATGATACAATATCCTATGTATGATAGATTTATTCCATAAAGTGATCGGTACATTCAATTTCAAATATATATATATATATATATATATATATATATATATATATATATATATATATGTGTGTATATATATATATATATATACCAGAATTATTACAGCCTTTATCCAGATGTTTTAATTCATTTTGTCACTTCCTTTGTGTAAATGTCTCTTTCCCATGAAAATTTTAATCAACCATCAGGCAGTCTTGTCAGTTGTGCTCAAGAGGTATTTTCCCTGACAAAGAATTCAGAAAAAGAAATGAATTATAAAGAAAAAAGCTTATTTTATTATCTTTCACGGTTTCATTTGATTGTTATTGTTTTGATATCTGCAAAAATAGGACAAAGAAAGAAGAAAAAAAAAAACATAACATCGTTCATAATTGTCCAAATATCAGAACGTCAAAACATCGAAAAAAACGCAGACATATTGAAAAAGGTTTTTGCTGGTAGAATGTCATTTGTGTAAAAGGTGATGGAAAGACAGTTCTTTCATTGGAAGGAATGCACTTATGAAAATGAAGAGAAAAAAAAATAACAAGTCTGGTTAATCAATCAATAGAAACTGTTACGTGGCCAATATCTTTCAATATCAGGTCGTGTTTGGCGTGATGAATTAGGAGAAAACAGGGGTGATCAATGAATAAGTTACTTCTCTCGGCCTCCGTTCGGGCAGTTATCACTAAGGAGTCTGAATTTTCAAAAAATGTATGGGCACAGTGATCAGTGTATCTTAAGCTTACATAGCAAACTGATCCCATCCCCTAACTATAAAGACGTATCCATGAGGAATTTTGGAAAAAAACATTTTTATCAGACATAAGAAGTAAATGTTTTGATTTTCAGTCTGCTGGTACCATTGAGCCTGTACGCATGAAATATACGTACATACGTAGCCAGACAGTTTGACCTACGTGGTGACAGTTTTGTTTGACGGCTTCTAATATGCAAGCTTTTTTCTAGTGATGAGATCCTCTTGACAGCTCTGCATTGTTTCTCTTTGGAATAGTCTTAATATCTATTATCATTTCCTGTATCTGATATTTTGTGTGTGTTTTGAGAACAACATGGATGTCCATTGATAATAGCAGATATGCATATGTATGATTCGAGTTTTAAAGACAAGAAGTTCGGGAAAATAATCAGATGTCCAACCAATGTGCGAAAGAGAGAGGTTCTTAGGAATATTGTGAAAATTCAAGAATATTAGGGTGTTCAGAAAGTCATGACATACTTCACTACTATAAATTATAAGCCGAACAACTAAAACAAGACCAGGGTTAAACGGTACGGAACGACGTCTATATCTAATTCATCATCTCTTCTATCCAACAGTATGCCCTTTACAGTGTATAGTAAAATTCAACCCCATGAAAGATAGAGTTTTTGAGGAGGAAAAAAAAGGGCAGGATTTTTTTGGAAAATGCAGATTGTTTTCGATAAGAAATGGAAGATTTGCCTACCCAGTCAGGCTGCTGTCATTGATAATGATGGCGATTTCATCATTGCTCAAACAGCAGTGGGCTGGCCATGTTACAAGAATGGCGGACAACCAATGGACATGGGTTCCCTGAGATCACCTGTGCAACCGAGGACGGCAGAATATTAGATGGAGAGATGAGCTTGACAAATACAGAAAGTTCTGGCTCCGCATCGCCCATGATAGAGAAGCGTGGCGAATCCTGGGGTAGGTCTATGTCCGACGACGGACGTTAAAAGACTGATGATGATGATGATGATGATGATGATGATGATGATGATGATGATGATGATGATGTAATTAAACTTAATTGGCATTTGTTTTTATCCTCTTTTTGGAATTACATCATTGCTTTCCGAACACAGCAATACATAATCACTTTCCGAACATAATAATACGTGCTTTCCGCCCATATTAATATATATTTAGAATTAATGAGGGAATACACAGAGCAGCATGATTGTCATAGTAGGTAATGAAATTTCGTAGCTTGACTCCCTTTGATCAGATGACCATTTTCCCAGGATCTTATCCAAAAATAGTTTGATTAAACCAGATACGATGTTCAAGTACGGTGTTTGATTTTTTTTAGTAGTGGGGCTCAATTTATGATGAGTAATATCTCATACAACCCGTTGCTCGAAAAATCTTACCCATGCCTATTTTAAACCCTTCCGTTACTCTTGCGTTACGACGGAAAAATTCTTAAAGCACTAATGTATTACAATGCTATTTTGTCTTGGTTGATTTTAATAAATGCTTGAATTTATGCTCTGAAATAATGGCCCTTTACTAACATTGTCAGCTCTGTGTCTGAATCACCATTGACTCTTTTATGTCCATAGTATTACAAAGACTTCCCCCTATATTCGTTTGGCATGACGATCGTGGACGTCACGGCATCGATATTTTCCGAATTTATCTAGATCGTTACGTTATCTTTTTCTTTTTTTTTTTTTGTCGGTCACAATTTTGTGTGTGATCTCTGTAGATCCACGACGTAAGTTGTGATGTTTCGCAGGTTGTCAGACATTCTTGCAATAAAGGAGCATATTTACTCCTACAGTTCAAGCACACATTCTGGACCACGCACGTTTATATGCAGGCATAAATAGATCGATAGATTATTTTATCAAAATCAGTGGTCGGTGTTCGAGCCCAGGTTTGACGCCTGGTTTTCAAAATTCTGATTAGGAAGATAGGTAATCTACAATAAGGTGAATAAAGAGGTGGAAACTAGTAATAACTAATAGCTAATAACTTATTTAGCAGTCGATTGTTGTCAAACGAGTTTTACTTACAATAATTGAATTGCCTTAGGCATTAAAATTCAATGTGAGCACCAATGTCTGTAAGCGTTTCGGTATGTCTTTGATGGATCTTGTCAGTCCGGTGGAATGTTAGCCATAACATGTCTAATGCGCTCTTCCAGTTGATTCAGAGTCTGTGGTTTGGGAGCGGTACACTTCCTACTTCACCCACACTCACAAGAAGAAGTCACGGGGCGTAGAGTAAGGGCTCCGTACTGGCCATTCATTTTTAATAAAGTGTCTGACTCTCACACAACTTGCATACTTGGGAAATAGGTGAGACCAACTTTCTGTTCTTATTTCCTCAACTCACTAGTGTCAAACTGAGTTAGGATCACTGAATTACTCTCTTTATCTCCCATTAGCGCTCTCTCTCTCTCTCTCTCTCTCTCTCTCTCTCTCTCTCATATACATATATATATATATATATATATATATATATATATATATATATATATATATATATATGAATGACCCATCACCATTTTGTAATGATTACTGAAGTAGTCTCCTAGATCATTATTCACAATGGTGTAATGAGGTGTGCAACACTTGTGGCTTTGTGCCAGACAAAGTTGAACTAACTAAACATAGATAGATAGATAGATAGATAGATAGATAGATAGATAGATACATACATACATACATACATACATACATACATACATACATACATAAATTAATAGATAGATAGATAGATAGATAGATAGATAGATAGATAGATAGATAGATAGATCGATAGATATGAACAGACTGGGACAAACAGATATGAACGGATTGGGACAGACCAAGATAAACAGACAGATAGATAGATAGATAGATAGATAGATAGATAGATAGATAGATAGATAGATAGATATGAACAGAGTGAGATAGATGGATAGGAAAAGAGACAGAGACAACTGTGATTCCTTGGAATGTATTCTATTCTCCACGTGTCCCCTTAAGACTATCCATTCATTTATTACGTGACAAAAAGAAATATACAGAAAAATTTGTTCTTTAATCATCACTATTCTAGAATTGCCAATTACAATATAAGTCCGGTTAGTCACTCTTTAGAAACCATCACAAATTCTTCTGGCCGTGTTGGGGTTGATCGATAAGAAAATTTGGTAAAAAAAAAGTTGATCAATGAATAAATTACTTTTTCGCTCTTAGTTGGGCAGTGAAACGAAAAATCTGAATTTTCAAGAAAAAACAACAAAAAAAAAACAAGCGGACGTAAAGTAAGGGATCAATGTAGCAAAAAACTTATAGCAAATTGAACCCCCATCTGAAAAGGTACCTAAAGGGAATTTTGTAACAAGACAAAAAGAACAATTTATCTTAGAGATGATGAGGAGTAAATTTCCAAACTTTTAGCCATCGAGCTCGATTGGAGCGATCTGTACGCGTGATATTTTCGTTTAATGCCAGCGAAACCAACCTGGAAACTGACAGAAAGCTTTTTTGACAGTTTTGGTGACAGTTTTTGTGAACGGTTTCTAATTTTAGTATGAATGGGAAGAAAAATAAACCTTGAATGCGACGGCAGCATGACCAACACGAATATTTACAGCACGCCACGGCTACACTGTTTTTGTCAACAATATAACGATAATTACTTTTGATCAAACAACATTATTAAACAACACAAAATCAATTTGTACAATTTTATTACTTTTATTGTTTGTATTGGCTTTATGAGGACATCCACACATCTCTAATAAACGCTTCTTGGTCGGTCTGAAGGTCGCTTCCGGTTAAGTTAAACAACTGGAAAAAAGGAAGGAGAGTGTTTTTGTGTTTTATTTATCGACTGCAATTATGTCAGAAGAGGTTTGCTGTCATAAAAAGGTGTAACATCATAAAAAGAAATTCTATTTAGAGCAATTGATGAAGTATTTTTTCTTTTGTCTTTTACAGTATTGTTTCTTATCGTTATCTAACTCTGTGTTCGAAAAGGACTGAAATTGGCTGAACATTTCTATTTCCAGTTGACATTATAGCTAAAACTGTTATACTTTTACATTGAAAGCATACTGATCAAATAAGATATCCATACTGTAACACTCCAGAACAGATCATTGATAGGAATCGTATACTTACCTTGATATAAACTTACAAATTGTTTTTGAATAGCTTGATTTTTCGTTGAGCTATGCTCATCTTCTTCTTCCTCAAATCCCAAAGTTAGTAATGCTACTTCTTCTTGTTTAGAACCCCTTTGAAATCACGGATATGGACGGTAGGATGGTGGACTGATCTTTGAACTAATGTTTCTCGTTTATTTACGCCGCAGTTTTGCAATAAAATCTTGCAAAAATGTTATTGTACCACTTCAAAGATTTTTTTTCAAAGATTTACAAGGGTTGTGAATAAGTTCAGAAATACAACTTCCAAAACATATATCTGTCTAAATTACTGACACAGTTTGTTGTTACTATTATACATTGATTCTTTCAGGCCTGCTTTGTCGTCTTTGTTGCCCTTGTTAGAATTTTTTAGCTGCCGTTCGATGCAACATTCTTTTTGCCAAACTCTCTGTGACCAAATGTTGTTATTATTATACACTGGTTAATTCAGACTAATACCCTTGCCTTTACCAAAATATTTTGGTCTCTACTTCCTACAGCCTTCTTCCTGTCTGAATTACTGAGACGAACCCGATATTTTTGAACCAGTTAGAGTGCAACCTATCTTCCAACCAAATTTCTAATCCCTCGTGTTGCCTAGTGATTACGTGATATGGCTTCTCTTAAAGTCCTAGAGTCGCCTGAAAGTGCTCCAACCGTTTTTTGTGGATCATTGGCCACTTCTGTCAATAATTATGCATTATTAACCACAGGTCTGGACTTTGCACGACGTTTATCATTGGTGTATATATTTCCAGACCAAAATATAATGAAGTAAGGCTGAGCAGTTCGCACCGTAATTGTGTTCACTCCGCATGTTTTGTTGACTCTGTCAGGAGCTTGATTAGCATTATGCTTTAATTCTAGATCGTGTTTGAAAATTAGCCTTACTCCATAAGTAGACTTCATTTAATAGCAAATTATATATATATATACTCTTCCATAGGAATAGAGCACTCAGGTGGATGGGGAGTTTCTGCGTAAAATCAATATATCACTTAAATTCAGCCATAGTGACCACCCAGTTTCGTAGTCCAGAGGTAGGATATCGGCCTCCAGGTCCGATGTGAGGGTTTCAATTCTACCTTGCAGTACTGGATGGGATAAAGTCTATACTTTATAAGAGATGTAATACATCGTAATAGCTGTCCGTGGATGACACATTAATATATATTGAATTAGTGAAAACAGGTCTTTTACATTATTAAATCTTTCACGTTTAGAGTTATTCCCTATCATAAAATGAATGACATTTCATGTGTAACAACTTAGTACAATCATTCGAAAATTCATTTTTCCCCTTGTTGGCTTGTGACTTTGAAAAGGTTACTGATTTTTTTTTTGTCTGGATCACAAGAGGCCGTGGCATTTTGTTTATTTTTGGCGCTGACCTTTAACTGAATTTTTCTTGTCTTTCTAAAAACATAAAAACAAGTCCTGAACTGATCGGCTACAGTGGGAACACGAATCCCTGGGGACATGGAGTGTTCTTGTGACCTAGAAAGAGAAACACCAAGAATATTTATTCATGATTTTTGTTTTTTTTTCATATTGGAATTGAATGTAAAAAAATCCGTTCCATTATGAAAATAAATTGTGGAGAAAAAACATCGATGTATAAAAACATATCAATACGCACACATACATTTCTCATACATATATATGTATATATATATATATATGTATGTGTATATATATATATATATATATATATATATATATATATATATATATATATATATATATATATATATATATATATAAAAGCTTAACCTCCATGTCACGAGCCATCACCCAGACAATTCCTTTTTACCCAAAAACAATGTTTGTAGGCTCTATATATTGTGATGTAGATGGTTGTAGGCCACAATTTTCTAATAATTTCGTGTTTTTTTGAGCACAAAAACGCATTTGAAGAGCTTAACTAAAAGTAACGTTCTAAATTTCTAAGTACGGAAGCTGAAAATGGCAATCTTTATCATATCGTTTTTTTTTCTTTAAATGATTTGAACCAAGTGAGACAAAATCATTATTCATTTTTTTCGCTGCATTTGTTTCTTGTGGAGTTCCTTCTTGTTTTTAGTATCTATACCTATAATCACCAACTCTGTGGCGTTGTAATGAAAAATTATGTTCACACTTAAGCTGCAACTTTCATATTTTTATACACAGCCCCAACGTGTATCCTAATACAACGGTATTGAAAGAAACAAGATTTGCTAACTCGATGAATATTCCATATCTTCATATCTATATACATAAATACATGTAGCAATGATACCCGGCGTTACTTGGGAGAAAACAACTGCAAATATAATGATCTTGTATCCCCTTGCGTTAGATTCTAAAAAGGAAATAAATGAGGAAAAAGTTTCCCCTTGGCTTTTGTACCATGGAAGGGAGAAAAAAATGTCCCTGTTGCTTTTGACACTTGGCAGTCATAAAATGTCTCTGCTCGAATCTGATACTCGAAAGTTAAAAAAAAAAGGTTTTCCTTCGATTTACACCCCTTTAAAA
This sequence comes from Thysanoteuthis rhombus, assembly GCA_963457665.1. Taxonomy (NCBI): domain Eukaryota; kingdom Metazoa; phylum Mollusca; class Cephalopoda; order Oegopsida; family Thysanoteuthidae; genus Thysanoteuthis; species Thysanoteuthis major. The sequence goes on from OY735210.1 coordinate 46,386,205, forward strand.
AAAAGGGTCCCGCGAATTCTCACTTTGACTTCTAAAAATAAGAAATAAAATTTCCCCTTAACATTTCTGAACGTGAAAAAAATCCTGACCCCTAAAAGCGGAGAGTGAAATCTTCCAATCTCCATATTTTATTTTTCGGAAAAATGATTTATCAGTGAAGTAAAGGATTCAGCAGTATAGTTACATTGTAAATAGGAACCTCTCTCTCTTACCCCAAATATTTTGTTCTAGAAAAATGATAAAAAATAGTATAAGCTTCCAAATAGCATTGTCAGAATATGAAGACATGTAAAAAGGATCTTTCAACGAGTAAATGTCGATAGCATGAGTATTCTAATATGACATCACGGTGTTTTCCACTGGAAACAAAGCATCTCAGTCATGTAGTGACTTCTTACCTAAAGAATCCTTAAAATTCTAGAAATCTTTCCGGATTTTTTTCTCGTACGCTCGAATCCTGCACATTTTTTGGAGTGCCGTGAATCATTAGCTCCGGCTGCGATGGAAAATTTTGGAAGAGGAAGCGAACACTAACTTTCACAAAAATAGGAACAGACGGTAAAGATTTGCGTAAAAGAGTTAAACCGAACATCTCTCGATATTTTTCTAAAATAAAAATTTAAAAATTTAAAAGATAGAAGGGATACATTTAATTTGCCAGCTATCTAGAGCATACGGCAGTAAAACATTGAATCTTTTTTTTACTTGTTTTTATGACCGTAGGCTGCATATTTTACGACTGCAAGCTTTCTATAGATGGCGGTAACTGCCTGGTGGGTGGATATTTTTAGTGTACATAATAACGTGTAGATCATACATTGATCAATTCAGATTTTTTTTCCTTGTCTTTGTTGTTCCTACCAAAATATTTCGACTGCAGTGCATTTTAATTTCTGTTTGAATATCCAATATAAGGTATATTTACTATTACACATTGTTTAAAAAAAAATATTTTTTCGCCTTTCTTGTTTTTGCCACAACGCTTTGACCGTCATACCCTTTGGCCTTCAATGAACGTTTAGGAGCCAAACAATGAAACTTTAATTCATTTATTTGCGATTTGAAATATCCGACCAGACGACAATATCAAAACGCTGAACAGTGAATACAATTCAACTTGAAAGTGGAAACAACGTACTTCATTAGCTAATTTAAAACGACTAGTTTTCTTCGAGTTTTTTTTCCTCCATCTGCTATTCGTGCCAACAAACAAAAGGATCCTGGGTACTGTAGTAAAATCCTGACTTTCATCAATCGATTTACGACCTCTGTCAATGATTTGAGTTGATGTCGACGCTGGTGATCACTTTCAGTGAGATAGTTGTCCACTACGTTCTGGTGTAATCATGTTATTTACACCGCCACGACTTTCAGAACATGTTCGGGCATATCCCATTTGTTCGTGGCGTGATAGCGATTGAATTTGGCTCGGTGGTGCATAGATGCACTTGGCAATTAGTGTGTTGAATTTCGGTGGACCCTCATCATCCATTACCTTTACAAGATGAGCAATCAGTTTATACAATAGTGTAAATAAATCAGCGTTGAACCTGGAAGTAATTATCAGCTTAACATATTTGCCATAATTGGGAAGGGAACGTTGTGTACTTTAACATGATATAAGCCTCTCTGTGCATCTCTTGCGGTGAACTGCTCACCTTTGTTTGTATTATACTGGATAGAATGAAAATGCTTCCTTTGCTGACTACACCAGAAAGTACCACAAGATTTTATTTTCTCGTAGACTGATAAATAGAAAATGGTACCAAAAGATACAGTTATATGTATTACACCTTTGATTATCCTTTAAACCTCCATTCTTCCAAGATATAGCTTATTTCCATAGTTTTTTCTGCCTTAAGTTGAAGTGATTTTCATCTTTAACTTCTATTTTAAACGATAAGTCTTGATATTAATCAACCTGTCACAAACTAAGCTACCAGTAGCTTACTATTAGTATTGTATTTAATTGACTTCCTGCTAAAAAACCTATTTAAAAAAACAAAGAAACTTCTTTTTCTAGACGTAATTGGGAGTGATTTTTTAGATCTAGGCCCGTTAGCTCCATTGGTATAGCCGGTCAGACCAACTTTAAAACTGAAGAATCCTTTGTCAATGTTGACAGTTTTAGCAGTCGGTTACCAATATATAAACACTAAGTGCAGTTACACGTTTGTATCCAGAATATTCTGACCGATTTTCTGGTCTAATCTTGAAAATAGTTTCCCGGAATCCAATCACGTCACGTTTTCAAACTGTGCGAATCGTTTTTTTAAAGACATTATTTATTTCCGCTAATGCTATAGCGACATAATTATTCTTCCACCTCTCACTGTTACCGTAACAACCAAACGAACAATAACAACTACTACTAATACTATTGCATCCAAACCGCTTCCACCTTGACAAACTCTCACAAATATCATCAGCAGTACTTCATTCTAACTATGGCAAAACCAATGTTTCAAAAATTGAAGAAAAAAAAAAAAAGAACGAAAAAGCTATTCGTTCTGAGATTTCAGAACAAAACCTGTTTTTTTTTCTGAATATCGTTTCTCTTGGTTCAGTGCCAGCCATTGAAGTAATTCGTATCAGGATCACGATTCGGGATTTTAATAGAATTATCAACAATAGATCACATTGATTCGTTATTCGGCTCAAATAATTTGCTGCTTTGAACAATTCGGTCTCCACAGCTACGATTATTCTTTGTGGAATTATTGTCATTCTCCTCAATGCTACTATTTCTACTGACACAAATTTACCTCCATTGTCGACTCAGCCATTCTGAATTCCCGAAATGATTTGCAATTTTTTTTTTTTAAATTTAAAATTGAAAGCAGTTTCGGTAAACGCTTTACTAGAATAATCAAATTATATTCTTGTATGAGATGAGCTCTCAAACTGATTTTTTTTAAATAATAGTTCTGGTTAGTCAATCTATAGAAAATATCACGTGACCAACGTCCTTTGGTAACATTCCATGTTGGGGGTGATCTATCGAAACATTGGAAGAAAGGATGATCAAAAATTAAGCTATTTCTCTCACCTTTTGCTTGGTCAAATCACTACAAAGCTTGAATTTTCGGAAAGCAAGCAGGTCCAAACTAGTGACCATTTTGACATAAACTTACATTGTAAACTGAACCTTCGAATAAAAACCTGTTTTGGGGGCGGGAATTGGGAAAGTTTTTCTGTTAACATAATAAGGAATAAGTGATGAAATTTTCAGTTCTCTTAGTTTCGTTGGCTCAGCTTGCACGTGTGGTACGTAGATAGCCAGCTAGTAAGCTAGCCAGCCGAACCAGCTTAAAAACTGAGAGAAACCTATTTTGACGATTTTAGTTGACGGTTTCTTATATATTGTTCAATAGTTTCGTGAGTTCCTATTCTATGCTCTTGCAAAGGACAAAGGACAACCCTTAGCTGCAGATATGAAAAATAGTCAATTTCTACCTGTAAAGACGGAATCATCAAATAGGTAGCTTAGTAATTAAAATCATACAGTGTCTCCAGCAGAACAAGCGCCTCAATTTATAACATACCTTACAATATCCGATTCTTTGCTGTCCAAGATTGAAGCAAGCTCTCTCGTAGATCACATTTTTTTTTACAACAAAGGAATCAGTGAACCTGTTACTGACCGTTCTGTAATATTTATTGTCTTCTTTGGTCAACTTGAACCTGCTTTGTATGTCGTCAGCCTGGCTTCCTATCCAGTGTACCAAAGTATAGCCTTTCCTGCTAGGCCTCACTGGACACCTTTGGGATCTGCAACAGACGAGAAAAAACATCCTAAATCTTCGTTTGCGATACAATGAAAGTAGATTTATACAAAACTGTATATGAGGATTATTGTATCAACATTCCGGTGCTAATTCATATCATCCTTCAGATAGATTAATCATTGAAACATCATATATATATATATATATATATATATATATATATATATATATATATATATATATATATATATATATATATACTCGAGTATAAGTCGATAATTTTCGATCACATTTTAATCAGATTGAAATCCATGCACGATTGAAAGGACTTGCAGAAACTTTCAACTTCATGAAAGATTTCTTTCCTCGGATAAACGTCTGGAATGTTTAGAGATGAGACTGGTGGCTGTTCTTTCGTCGTGTGTGACGATGATGGCATTTGACCTGCTATTGTCAATTAACACGGACGGAAGACTGATAAAATATTCTATATATTAGGATCGCAGACTAGCCCAGAGAGAGAGAAAGACACACAGACGGATAGTAGGAAGAGGAGATTATCCCCATATCTTACAGATGACCTATCTCGGTGATTTTCCAACCAGAGATTCCATAGGAACTCAACAATACAAGATGTACTACCGAAATTGCAACAGTTGATCCATTCGATACCCGTGATACAAAACAAAAAGGGATCCTTTTAACGTATTTGAAAGTTAAAATTGTTCGTAATTTATAATTGATTTTGGACTACAAATTAGCTACATCTTTGTTTTGCAGTTGTTTTGTTTCCAAGTCTTCAATCTACGCCAGCGAAGAAACAGTGCGGATCTGAAACAAAGAATAAGCTCGATGAGACTTGAACTTGCTCACGACCAGTTCGCATCTAATTCGGTCAGATTTCATCTTATAGGAAAATCGATTTCTCTATTATTTGGAATCTCACACCAGTTGCCTGGTGGTAACCGCTGGAGTTTGAGTGACAGCAAGTCTCCTCAAGTTTCCAGCCCTCCTCTCCTAGTACTCATAGGTCGCAGTAATTCTGCAATTTACAGTTTCACACCGGTTGCCCAGTGGTTATCGCTGAAGGCTGAGTGACAATAAGTCTCCTCAGGTCTTCAGCTAGCGTCTCCTCTCTCTTTCGCATATCATGACAGAGCTACGATTCGTTGCAGTCCTTATATCTCTAGCACCTTCCTCAGTATCCGTGCAGTTCCCAGTAGCGCTGTGGTCTGTACGGTCTCTATCCTTCCCCTAATCCCGATCTCCTCCAGTCTCTCCCTCAGCGTTTTGGGGACAGTTCCTAGTGCTCCCACTATGACCGGTACTACCCTGGTTTTCATGTTCCACATTTTCTTTAACTCCCTTGCTAGGTCCTGGTATTTTTCCCTTTTTTCACCCTCCTTCTTTTTTACTCTATGGTGTGCAGGTACAGCAACGTCTACTATTTGGCAGGCCTTCCTTTTTTTGTCTACTATTACTAAGTCCGGCCTTCTTGCCTGGATGAGGTGGTCAGTTTGGATGTCAAAGTCCCACAGTAGTTTGTGGCTGTCACTCTCCAAAACTGCCTCTGGCTTGTGCTGATACCACTTTTCCCCATGGTTGAATCCCATTTGTTTACTTAGTTCCCAGTGTATCATCGTTGCTACTCTATCGTGTCTATGCTTATACTCCTTCTGGGCGAGTTGGCTACATTCACTAGTTATGTGGTTTACTGTCTCATCTCTTTCACCGCACATGCGGCATTTGCTGTTTGTCTGTGTTCTGTCGATTTTTGCTTTTATGTAGTTTGTCCTTATGCTTTTGTTTTGGGCTGCCATGATGAGCGATTCTGTTTCTCTCTTAAGGTTTCCCTTTCGTAACCACGTCCATGATTTCTCGTCTGCTATATCTTTTATCTGTCTTTTAAACTCGCCGTACAATTTTATTATTATTATTATTATTATTAGAAGAAGAAGAAGAAGAAGAAGAAGAAGAAGAAGAAGAAGAAGAAGAAGAAGAAGAAGAAGAAGAAGAAGAAGAAAAAGAAGAAGAAGAAAGAAGAGGAGAAGAAGACTTATTCTATACTGTATGAATACATAATGTAAGTATTGTGAATATTGTAAAATATTTTGTACCATGTCGAATACATACATGTAATACGTATGATGAATTTTTCTTGGTTTTAAGAACTTCAACCAGGATTTTTTCAAAAGTATATTTTTAAAATTTAGGTGAGCATTTCCGTCTTTATAAACCAATTTTCTCGAAACAGACGCCATTTTGTTGGAGAATGCGTCAACAAGACACTTCAACTTTTTAAATTTATTTTTCCAAAAATATTTTTCTAATGTTTTTTTTTTTTTCTAAAAAGGGCCCTACACCAATTTTGAATTGTCTTTTCTTTTTTTTAAAGCTTCTTTAGAAAAAATAGACTCCGTATATGTTTGGATTATGTATTCAAATTTCAAATTTCGATCCTTGACGAAAGTTCCAAGTATGCTCGCTAAAAAATGCCCGATTTTTTTTTCCAATACAGACCCGAATTGATAAAGAACGGCTCTAAAAGTGATCAAACAAGATAAAAACGACTGTGAAAATTACAGGTTGTTATGAAAAAACCGACTTTTTCGTATGACCTCCCCTCCTTGAACCACTAGCAGCAAAAACTGAGAAGACGGGAAAAGTAATCAAAAAATTATAACACTCGTTAACGGTACTTATCTTATGAAAAATACGTATAATGCAGTTATTGTTCATAATTCGTCCCAGAGCCTTTACTATGAAAATGATACGCACCATATTTCTGTTTTCAGTTCCTGCCGCGACCTACAAAGCCAAAACAAAGATAGCAATTGTTACTATGTTAGTACTGATGTTATTGACTAATGTATCAATATTATTTGCCTTCGGTAATATTAGTAACATCGTAAAGAGCGCCATTGAGTCTGTTCTCGGTAATTGATGAGTAATGTAAAACTAATGAGGTGTCCTGTTACCATATCAGTATACGCTTCAAAATTGCTACTCACCTGAAGCCGTGAACTCTGCTTTTACGCCTCACAACCTCTTCATCAATCAGTTGTCATCGTCTTTTCTTCTATATTTACGAGGCCAAAACGCAATACTCCTCACCCTTCCCCTTCTCATCTCTCGATTCGCCTCTTCTATTTTTATGATGTAACCACGTCTTCACAGCAAGTTTTCCTCCTCCTCCTCCTCCGCCCTACCTTTTCTTTCTTTCAAGTTTTTGATACGAAAACTTTCCCCTTCCTTCTTCCTTCCTCTCCTCTTCCCCTTTCATCCACTTACCGTGACGCAATCAGATCCTCCTCTCCTCTGCTAAATCCTTATTTTTAATTGATGCCATTGCCTCCTCCTTCTCCTCTTTCAGTTTCTCTTTTTTTCTCTTTCGGATTTCACGACACTTTTCCCCTCCTTCTTCTCCTCCTTTCCCTCTTCTTCCATTCTTATGGACAACACTCCCCACCGTGCACTTCTTTTTCTTTTATTTCATATTCTTTGTCTTCCTAAGGTCACTTCATCCTTTTTCTTCTTTTCTCATTATTATTATTATTATTATTATTATTATTATTATTATTATTATTATTATTATTATTATTATTATAACAACACCAGTTGCCTGGTGAAGCTGGAGACTGAGTGACAGCAAGTCTCCCCAGGTCTCCAGCTCTCCTCTCCACACTCTCATAGTCCACAGTAGTGCCGTTGTTTACGAATTCACACCGGTTGCCCAGTGGTAATCGCTGAAGTCTGAGTGACAGTAGGTCTCCTCATATGCTCAGCCCTCCTCTTGTATCTCCTTCACCTATCACAGAGGCGCTATGGTTCGTACCTCCAACACCATTCGAGGTGTGTCGTGTTGTGTATTTTGCTTCGTTTCTTTTTTTGTTTGTGCTTTTTTTTCTCCCCTCTCCTCTTCTCTTTGTTTAGCCACAGCTAACAGCTGGGGTCATAGATCACATATTTCTAGCACTTTCCTCGGTATATTTTGCAGTCCCCAGTAGTGCTGTGGTCTGTATCATCTCAATCCTTCTTTTTATCCCTTATTCTTCCAATCACGCTTTCGTTGACTTCGGTACAGTTCTGGGTGCACCAACCATAACTAGCACTACCCTGACTTTCATGTTCCATACTTTCTTCAGCTTCTTTGTCAGGTCTTGGTAATTTACCAGCTTTTCACTCTCTTTCCTATTTAATCTGTGGTCTGCTGGTACAACCACGTCTCTTATTTTGCAGATTCTCTTCTTCTTGTCCACGATTACTACGTCTTATCTCCTTGCTTGGATGGGATGATCAGTTTGGATGCTAAAGTCCCAAAGTAATTTGCAACTTCTCTTCTCCAGGGCTGTCTCCGGTTTGTGCTGGTACCAATTTTCTGCATGGTTAAGTTTCATTCATTTGCTCAGTTCCCTATGTATCACTTTTGCTACTCTGTCATGTCTGCGTTTATACTCATTCTGGGTTAGTTGACTAGATTCACTAGTTATATGGTTTAGGGTCTGAACCTTTCACCCACATCGGTGACTTTTTTTGTTTGTCTTTGATGTAGTTTATCCTGATGCGTTTGTTTTGGGCTGCGATAGCTATATCCATTATCCCTCGTCAGACACATCCGGTATCTGTCTTTTAAATTCTCTATATAGGTTTTTCTGTTCCCCTTTTTTTCTTTCCTTATTTGTTGTGCTGCTCCATCGTTTTCTACTTTTTTGTTGTTTATTGCACTGCTTCGGGCACTCTTTATAATGTCTTCACCGTTGGCTTGCAGATAATTTTCTAGATCTGTTTCGGCCCTCTGGACACAGTCTTCTATACTGACGAGTCCTTTACCGCCTTCTTTTCTCTTCGAGTACAGTCTATCCGTGTCATCTCTGGTTGTAAGCCTTCATGCATTATCATAAGCTGCCTTATTCACCGGTCCATTGACTGGAGTTCTTCCTTTGTCCAAGGAATGGTTCCGTGTATTTTTACTAGCGATGCAGCCCATGTGTCCATTCTTTTTATAAGGCTCCAGCTGTTTAGTTTGGTCTCTGATATTTTCCTTATTCCCCTAAGATATTATTTTTTTATTCTCTCACTTATTTCCTCCCATTTTATCGTGTCATATTCGATAACTTCCAGGTATTTGTACTGGTCTTGTGCAGTCAGTGCTCTAATCTTCCTGTTGTCCTGGAGTTCGATTCCTTCAGTCATTGTGACCATTCCTTTTTGCATTACAACAATTGCACATTTGTCAAGTCCGAATTCCATGCCAATGTCATCACTATATTCTTTCACTCTTCTGAAAAGCGCCTCGAATTCTCCCTTGTTCTTTGCAAATAACTTTGTTATTATTATGATCATTATGATTATTATTATTAGTAGTATTATTTTGGAATCTCACACCAGTTGCCTGGTGGTAACCGCTGAAGTTTGAGTGACAGCAAGTCTCCTCAAGTCTCCAGCCCTCCTCTCCTAGTACTTGTAGGTCGCAGTAATTCTGCGATTTACTGTTTCACACCGGTTGCCCAGTGGTTATCGCTGAAGGCTGTGACAATAAGTCTCCTCAGGTTTTCAGCTAACGTCTCCTCTCTCTTTCGCATATCGTGACAGAGCTACAATTCGTTGCAGTACTTATATCTCCAGCACCTTCCTCAGTATCCATGCAGTTCCCAGTAGTGCTGTGGTCTGTACGGTCTCTATCCTTCCCCTAATCCCGATCTCCTCCAGTCTCTCCCTCAGCGTTTTGGGGACAGTTCCTAGTGCTCCCACTATGACCGGTACTACCCTGGTTTTATTATTATTATTATTATTATTATTATTATTATTATTATTATTATTATTATTATTCATGTTATCCGTGTAAGGATGCATTATACTCTACACTAGTAATAATACCGAAGATACTTTGAGACAATCCGACGTTTTATTTGTCTGCTATTTTCTCTTTACTTATCCTTATTTTTACTTCGCTTCTTCCAGGTCTTCTTTTTATTAGGACGAAGCTGGTAACAATGAAAATCTATCGCATTTGTAATTTTGATAAAGCTTTTAGACCGACCGTTTCTTCTGGTTCTTCTTCTCATTAATATTCACTTTCTCTCAATGGTTTCCTATATCCTGGTTTCATCCATTAACAATGTCTCTACCTCTGCCGGTGCAACCAAGCTTCTTGGATATCGTTATTGATAAATTGAGTTTATCTTCTTTTCTTTTTTTTTTTCTTCTTTTTGCTCTCCTTGTTATTCCATTCCAGTTTCACATCAGTGCCACCTTCTTTAAATTTCATTCATACATAACCTCAGGATAATGTATCTCTAGGCTTCATTGTTGATCAACCGACTTGTTTATAAATCTTTTTCTCTCGTGTACTCCTCTCTGCTCTATATCGATGCATTTCGTTCGTTCTGTATCTTTATTCCAAGAGTATGCAGTTTTAACACGGAGTCCCGTATGTCAGAAGAGACATCACATATATAGAGAACGTACAAATAATTGTAGCAAAAATAAGGATTTATGTAGCAAAGAGAGACTACAAATATTACAATTAACAGCATGCAACGTGCACATGAAAGAATTATGCAGGGCCTCACATGAAGAGACCACAAGACAGCACAGTACACCCGGGGAAAGATAAGAGTCAGAGACATCATAGAATCCATTAAAAAAATTCAAATGGTAATGGGCTGGCCATGTTGCAAGAATGGCAGACAACCGATAGATACCACGACTCATGACATGGATCCCCCGAGATCACATGCAGAATCGAGGCCGGTAGAATATTAAATGGGGGGACGAGCTAGACAAATTCAGAAAGTAATGGCTCCGCAATGCCCACGATAGAGAAGTGTGGCGAATCCTTGGAAAGGTGTATGTCCAACGTTGTTGGACGTTGAAAGAATGATGATGATGATGATGATGATGATGATGATGATGATGATGACGATGATGATGATGATGATGATGATATAGAAACATTAGAATAATTAAAAGAACAGAAAAAAATGTCTGATCAATCAATCAAAAGAAACCGTCACACAACCGACAGCTTTTCATAGAATGTTGTAGTGATCGATTAAAAAGATTGCAAAAAAGGGTTATCAATGAAATAGTTACTTTTACTAAAGTATGAATGCTGCCATACACAAACCAAGCAGCTAATTTAACAAAAATTAACATTGCAAATTTACCCCTTTCACTAAAAACTGATTTAGAGGGAGAATTCTATTTTAATAAACATGATAAACAGATTTTTGGCCTGTGCACAAGATACATACATACATACATACATACATACATACATACATACATACATACATACATAGAAAGCCAGCCAAACCAATTTGAAAACTGAAGAAATCTTTTCTGACAGCTTTGGTTGACAGTTTCTGATATACATAAAGTGGCTGTAAATATAAAGTAGGCAAAACTAAAATACCCGACGAATGGAACAAAATGAACAAAAACGAACGATGAAATGTAAATGTTGACAGTTCTGGTTGACGGTCTCTGACATTGCATCTGATTGTTGTTACACGGTGAATAGGAAGAGCAATATCAGACTATATCAAATGCAGTGCAGAAAGGAATGCGAGAAAGAACTATCAATTGACTCTTATCTTTCCTCGGGTGTACTGTGCTGTCTTGTGGTCTCTCCATTTGAGGCCCAGCATAATTCTTTCATATCCACGTTGCATGAGTCTCAATTTGCGGATCCGTCTCTTGGTTAGGTTCTGTTTCAGCTCTATAAGTGACTATTGGAGGGATGCATTGGTTATACAACATTGGTTTTAGGATAAATGGAATCTTCTTATTCTTGAAGGTTGAGCTTGCTCTGCCAAAGGCTTGCCACCCTAGTGTGATTCTTCGCTTGATTTCTTCTTCTTTTGAGGGTCTCATGGAGATTCGTTGTCCTAGGTAGATGTAGTGATCCACTTTCCCCAGTTTAACATCTTCGATTTTGACAGTTATGTCCTTATTCTTGATGTGATTGTTGCACATGACTTTTGTTTTACTGAAGTTTGTGTGTAGGCCGACTCTTTTGCTTTCTCCGTTTAGTTTAAGAAATTCTTACCTACCCACAATTTACTTCTACTTTCTCCAGTTGTGTGTCCTCGATTTTGATCTTAGTGTTTTTATCTCCGATGTGGTTGTTGTATATGATCTTCGTCTTGCTGAAGTTCATGTGTAAGCCGACTTTCTTGCTCTCTTCATTTAGTTCATCTATCATTTGTTGAAGGTCGTGTAGGTTCTCTGCAAAAAAGGCAATGTCGTCTGCAAATCTAAAGTTACTCGGACACGTCAGAGTACTGCAACGTCTGCAAATCTGAGGTTGCTCAGATACCTACCATCTATTGTAATTCTTTTTCCCTCCCAGTCTAGTCTTCTGAAGATCATCTCAAGGTAGGCTGTGGAGAGTTTGGGTGAGCTGTCTTACTCCTTTCTGGAGCTGAAAGGGGTCCGAGTCATTATGTAGCCTGATAAAGGAGCTGCTGTGATTGTATAAACCAAGAAACAACTCTGGACACAAGTACTAAGACGACCAGTCAATATAAACACACACATGAGTATCATTTACTTGCTAAAATGCCATGAGGTCAAATCAGTTTATTTCATTGCAGTCCATTTGAGCTTCTATCTATCTATCTATCTATTACAGTCTATTCGTATCTACCTATCTGTCTATATATCTATCTCAGTCTGTTCGTATCTATCAATCTATCCGTCTGCACTGGCCTCACCAACTGAGCTAGAGGATTTGAATTCTCAAAATGTACTCCCTATTATGTCTATGAAAAACTTTTGGCGGGTTGGGGGGTGAGAATTTTACCCCTGAATAAGTTTTTAGTGAGAGTTTTACAATGTAATTTTGTGCTACTTTGACCCTGTATTTTCCAAAACTCAAACTCTGGTTATCACTGACCAACAAAAGGTTAGAGTGGTAACGTATTCATTGATCACCTTTTTCCAATTTTTTTATTGATCACCCCCAATACGGAATACTCCCAAAAGACGTTGGTTGCATGAAAGTTTCTATTCAATCACCAATTTGACCTTATTAGTTAGTTTCGTTTATCATCAGTCCCAATTACACAAATCTAAATCAGTATTTTCATATCCATCGACCTCAATGGAATTTAACCGAATTTCATTTTAATCAGTGAAAGTGATTTCAGATAAAATAAAATGGTTCAAATAAGCTCGCTTCAAAAAACTATTCAAAAAACTATTCTGGGACATGCAGGCAACATTAATCCAATTGTTCGATAAAAAGACGTTTGCATTTGCGAAGCAGGAAGCGGTTTGCTTTCACAAGCAACTGAAAGTCTCAAACTGCAAAGTGACCACCGCGCTTCCTGAATCAACATCAGGCGGATAACTCAGGACAGAAACAGTATATTACTATACGAGGTCTGTCTGGAGAGAATCGAACCTTTAATATTAACGAAAAAAATCCAACCTAGAGTTATGGTTCCTTGGTTCCTTAAAACTTCTCTCTTTGAGACCTCATGCACTTGTCCCATCCACTTTTCGAAACATTCTGCAAAGTCCTCTTCCGGGATCGACATCAACTACCTTGTTGTGTTCCCACTGATCCCGTCCACGGTCTATAATCTCTTTGGTAAAAGCTAGGAAGTACGGGGATCCAGAACTGGATTGTAGAGGGTTGACGAATCCGAGTGATTTTGCAAAAGAAAACAATACATTAGCCCATTCAATGGCGTGTATCTACCGACTGAGTCGACTCACAGGAGAGTTCATGTTTAAGCACGTGTAATGAGAACTTAACTGATTGGTTTCCAGGTTATATAATGTCTGGATCTGAAAGTATTTAAAATTGCTGGTTACTTTCCGGACAAACCTCGTAGACACGCGCGAAAATAGAACTGTCGGCAACTTGCAGAAAGTGAAAAGATTGAAAACACTGATAATAATAGACCACATTAAAGTTCGAAGCACCAATCTGATACAATCAGGATCGAAGGTAATCACCAAAAGTGTGCCAAATCTGCCACTTAAAAGAGGAAGAGGAAAGGAAATGATACCCGGTTTGAAGGTTATTGTACATCAAGAGATTATTCAATGCACAAAAGTATTCTGACCCGTTAAGGAAGATTGAATGAATAATAGGGACGACCATTTTTGTGTGGTGAAAAAGCCAGGTATTTTTTTTGGAGAAATTCCAATTACTGTTAAATACTTATGATGTGGAGTGTAAATAATGTGAAAAGGGGATATCATTAAAAATAGAAAATAGGGGGATGCGTGTGGGTGTGTGTGCATGTGTGTGTGTGTGTTATAAAAATAGATACTATTATTTGACGAAGCTTTAACCGTGTTACGAAGCACTCACTCTCTTGTGTGTATAATCACATACTTCCTTACATGCGTGCACTCACACACAAATATGCAGAGACCTACAGACAGGCAGACACACACATGGATTCGCGCTCATGCGCACGGGCACACACACATGCCTACACGCACACACAGATATGTAGATATATAGATATGGAAGGAGCCGTTTATTGTGATCACTTTGGAACGGTGTCTTTCAGAAAACGATAACGCATGATAATAATAAGCAAATTATATAAAAATCAGAATGCTATACATTCACTTTTAAAAATTTCCATTTATTGTTTTTCAATTAAATTCACCAGTATAAACAACTTCTTGTCAGAATATATGATCAGAATATTTTATTGATTTCATATCAGATTTTAGATTAATTTTGAAAAAAAATGTTTAGGATTAATACATATATATATATATATATATATATATATATATATATATATATATATATATGTTGATGAGAGGGACAATCAGACGGTGAAGAGAAAAATTTTAAGAAAAGAGCTGGTGTTACACCTCGAAATTTTTCATAATCTCATTGGCAGGTTTGGATGCATTTTGACAGTTGATGTTTTTCTCAGAGAAACTTGCAGCGGTGCAGGAAAAATTGTATGCTGTTGGCATGCTTGTGATTGAAGAACGATGGGGATATTTCTGTGTTGTTGGTTGTTTAGTAGGAGTGATACAAACCTTTTATAGATGTCATCGAAGTTTTTTAAAAACGTTCCTAAGTTGGTGGTTCGGTATATTTCGACAATCATTAGTCATTATCAAGTGAATATGATTTGACATTCAAAGAGTGATCGGTATTAATTCTCATTAAAATTTTACATTTGTATACTAAGTGTCTTTTTTCAGCGTATTCATGAATAAATCTATTTAAATATGTAACTGAAAAGAATATTGACAGTTGGGTTATGATTTGTGCTGGTAGATGGCGCTCTAGCTGTTGAGGCGACATGCTAATCTGCGAGAGAGGGTTGTGATAGTATATCATATGTAAGAGAACTTGGTGTTGTTGTTTCTGTTGTTGTTGCTGTCGGAGATCGTCTCCCAATGAGCGTGTAAATTCATATACAACATTTAGCTAATGTAGGTCGTTCTTTCTGGGGATGTGTTTTGAATCTTTTGTAGCACATGATGAGTCTTATTTTTTTTATTTGGTCAACAGTTAAGGTGAATCTGTGGAATACATTATTTATTGCTGTTTCATCTTTTTTGTAGTTAGATTGTATCTGGTTGCAATAAAGTAAATTTATGCCATTTTTGCTTTGATCGAGATTGTTCTTAGCACCCTATATATATATATATATATATATATATATATATATATATATATATATATATATATATGTATATATATATATATATATATATATATATATATATATATATATATATATATATATTCTAGATAGCTTTATAGCTTTGAATACTAAATATATAAAAGAAATTCTTTTCCAAAATGTTCCAGTATCTGTTTGCATAAACTGTGTCATTTTATTGTGTTTTTATGCGTTTCACCAAATTTTATAATATGGCACTATGTTTGAATTTCCGTCATTGAGATCATCAGTGTTTTACCATGTAAATTTTGGGGGATTTAGAAACAAAACAGTATATGTGTGTATATGGGGAATGCATGATTTAACTCTGTACAGATGTATGTAGAATGATACCCCGTTTTATATATGCATATTTATATATACACATGTGTTCTTATGCATGAGTGTATGTGTGCATATATGTGTTTTCTATGTTCGAGTTTGTATGGGTGTGCAAGAACGCAGAGATAGACCAATATTGATAAATTCTTTCATTGCAATTCATCATCATCATCATCATCATCATCATCATCAGTCTTTTAACGTCCATCGTTGGACATAGTCCTTCCCCAGGATTCACCATAATTCTCTATCATGGGCATCGCAGAGCCAGTATTTCCTGAATCTGTCTAGTTCATCTCTCCATCTTGTTTTCAGTCGGCCTCAGTTTCTCATGTGATCTCTGGGGATCCATGTTGTGAGACATGATGTCCATCGGTTGTCTTTCATTCTTGCAACATGGCCTGCCCATTGCCATTTGAGTTTTTTTATACTTTCTATGATGTCACGGACACCAGTTTTCTTCCTTATAAACTGTGCTGTCTTGTGGTCTCTCCATGTAAGGTTGAGCATGATTCTCTCATGCGCACATTGCATACTTCTCAGTTTGTTGTTAGGCTCCATGTTTCAGCTCCATAAGTGACTATTGAGAGAATGCATTGGTTGTATACTCTTCCTTCAGGATTATTGGGATCATCTGGTTTTTGAAAGTTGAGCTTGCTCTGCCGAAGGCTTACCATCCCAAAGTGATTCTTCGCTTGATTTCGTCCCTTTTTTGAGGCTCTCATGGAGATCTGTTATCCTAGGTAGATGTAGTGGTCTACCTTGCCCAGTTTTGCATAATTCACACCCAATTCAAATACCATTTACCTAATTCTAACACTACAAAGAGAATTGTCAGAAGTGAAAGCCGTTGTCAATGTGACTTTTTAGTGTAGACTTGCTTTTCTTGTAATGATAATTCTAAAAAAAATTTGGTTATCAATAAAAATAAAAATAAGTATATTTAACTAAGGAAAAGTCTTGACATTCTGTCGGCAGATCTCTCAATATTTTGACTTCACGGTTCAAGTAATGATATCTTTGGTTCTGTATCTCAACCCAGACTACAGTAAAAAGAAATGCTTGCGTTTCTTTTACCTTTTTAATGAAATTAAATTAACTCGTGACTCAGTACAGGGGTAGGGTATTTCAAGCCCCGTAGACTACATCCAGACAACACCCGGCACGGCAAGGGATTTCGAATGGCCTCCTACAATTAAAAATCGTTGTCATCAAAACTGTGTATACACGCACAGGCCGCACCAATGGAGCGAAAGAGCTGAAAATTCTGATCCATTCTTCCTTAGCTCTGCAAATTTTTTAAAATTTTTAAACCGTTCTACCCCGAATTGATTCTTTGTGTGGAGTCTAATTTGAAATGTAAATTTATGCTACATTGATCACTCAGTTCTTGTCCGCTTGTTTTTTTGAAAATCCAGACTTCTGACCCAGTACATTGTCTGGGTTTCGTGTTGGATCTTGCATGATATTTCTTGTTGATGGTCATCAGTTCTTCTGCAAGTAAAATACAGGAAAGGTTGTACTGGGTTACATTGTACCAGCAGTACGGAGTAATCCCTAACCTAACTTATAGGAAGAGGTTGATTAACGACTTTCCAAAAACATTCAAATCGAGTCATAGTCCGTTGGGATACCAGCATGGAGGAGCAACGGGGAGGGTTATTTGACTTTAGTGTTGCCAATTTAGTGATTTCTGCGTTAAATTCAGCGCGTTTCTTGTTTTGGCAGTGACGAAGAGCGCTAAATTTGCGCTGGCGTATTCAAACATTTTGTCAATTTGAGAGCTTGTTTTCGACTATTTTTTGCATTTCTTTGGTGTGCTCTGGCTATTTGGGGCGCACTTGCGCAATTTTTTTTTCAGAATAGGCGCTTTTCAGCAATTTTTGATAGTCTACCCAGTACAAAAATTATTATGTAAATTTATGCTAAACTGATCCTTTTATGTCAATTAAGATCTTTTTATTTGTGTTACCTTGTTCATTCAGCCTTTTTTGTGATCGCAGACAAACAAAAAGTGAGAGAAGTAATTTATTCATCGATTTCGGATTTTTTGATTGATCAGCTCCAACACAGCACGATGCCAAAAGACATTGGTCACATGATGGTTACTAATGAATGAATAACCAAACATATGGCTATTCGACTTTAGTGTTCTTTTGATTTTACTTCGGGCAGGCGTCCAGATAAGAAAGTGAATAACATTTTATCAAATTCTGAGCAGCAAACTTATTTACAAATACAATGTGTATAAAAATGACTATATATTCACTATTGATAAATAGAAAGAATAACTTGCCGCTACCCTTTTCCAGGTGTAGTCAGTGATATCACAGTCTGCATGTCAAAGTAGTCTATTTTAACAAGATTGTGGAAACTAGACTTTAACACAACAATCTTTTCATGGTCAACGATTCTAAATTTTGGATTATTTTACGAGTATATTCGTATATATACACACATATATATACACATACATGTATACATATATATATATATATATATATATATATATATATATATATATATAGGTGTGTGTGTGTATTTGTATTTACATTATACATGTGTATGTGTAAGAGAGAGAGAGAGTATGCATGTGTGCCTGCGTGTGCGTTCTAAAGTTTATACATGCAACAATGTACAGTACTTGTCAAGGTATATATACATTAGTATAGACACATGTATATAAATAGTTAATGTCCGTATTTCTCAAAGACTATAAAAAGATAAAGCAGTGTATGACGATCAAAATGTCTGCGATAGACTCAAACGAAATAACTTTGAAAGTAACTGCAAATTATCAACTTACGTGAAATTGTCAATGGAATCTTCTTGGGTGATTTAACAAGTAATTGCCGGACGCTGGAGAACGGAAGCCATTTTTGGCAGATAAAAAAACGCAACATTAAACATGATGAAGCAATTTTGCCTCATTCAAAAAAGTAATTTTCCTGGATTTCCAGCCGATAGATTCACCTATTACCGGTAGGCCACTATACTGTGCGTCTGTATGAATCTCGTCGGGAAGAGGAGGCAAATGCTGAATAATATTGCCTTTATTGAATTTTACAAACTTGTTCATTTTATCAAGTTCTTCCTCTCGAAATTTCACTTCCCATTTAAAGACGATCGGGTTTAACCAAGGAAATAACTTTTCCTCTTCTTTTTTTTCCCTTCCCTGTTTCTTCCCTTCAACTGATTAAGTCGGCCATTTGAACAGATATGACGTCACAGTAATGTATTTATTGGTTCCTTTTGAGTGTTGTTCCGTGTCCTGCCAATTCGTTGCCGGAGTGACGTAAAAAAAATGTTTAGTTCAAGGGGACTACCCCAGGCTGCGGCTCCCAGCCCAACACATACTCACCATTGCACTTGAATAGGTAGGTGAAGTTCATCGCTGTTGATTGTGTAAATACATGCTAACGTCTAATCAATTTTATCTGATTTTTTCCTATCGAAAAGTCATTCTCCTCGTTCAAGTGTTTCAAATGGTGGTTAAGAGATATTTCATCAGCAATATTGTTACCTTCAGTGGAAGAGTCCATTGTTACGGGCAAAGAAACAGACAGGAGAAGTCACACTGTTCATTATACGGTATATCATAAATCATAGCCAAGAAGTATTTTGGAAAGTCTTAACACTTGATTAAAATGCGTAATATGTTTCGAGCAATCCCTTCGAAGTTCGTAAGCAGCCAATGAAAGGTGAAATCTTTTTCTGTGGTAGAGAAAATCATATCAATATACACTGAATTGCTGTAATAATCTGATAAAGAAATTGCACAAACGAATATATTGAGTGAAAAAATTCAACCTGCAAAGTTATAAGATAACAAAATTACATTATATATATATATATCAAACAGTCTCTATAATGTACCTCGCTATTACAGATTTCGTCTTTTTTAATCCATCTGAGCTGATTTGGGGATTTAACAAACGAAGTTTGATAATTGAGCTTGATATGTGGATCGTATCAAACTTTCAGTACATTGTTGATAGACTAAACGCACGATAAATTCACTTAAAAAAAAAACAAACAAATTACAAAGCAAACAAACTATATAATAACAAGATTTCATTAACTACGAAACAATTTAATTAACAATACGTTTCGTACAAAATTTTGTAATCTTTTCTCAATTCAAAAACTTTCACTTCAATTATTCAATTTTGTTAGAAATAAACAAAGTAAGGTGTCAGATATTTTCGGCAATCTGTGGCACTATATTTTCGAATGCATTGTCACCGTATGTCTGCCGTCAGAGAAATTCGTCTGAATCTATTATGGTTCCCGGCAGAATGTATTTTTGAATCAATTTCAGCAGAGTTCTTCCACTCCTGTCGCAAACAAATTCCATTAAACCCGCGCGAGTAGTGATGTATCGAAAATGCCAGAAACTTACAGACATGGTATATAAGGTTTTCTGTGATGCATTGTTTTTACCATAAAAATTATAACCACTTTTTTTCTTAGAATTTGAACGAAAGCTTTTCTAAAAAAAAAAATCAAATCAAGAAAATTCAAAATAAATTGTAATTCAAGAAAAAAATCGAAATGTAAACAGGGACGCTGTGTCACATGTTTCAATAATATGAATGATATTCGTATGAAAAGGCCTGAATGGTGTATTGAGTTTTATTTGTGAGCATTATTGATCAATAAATTATTTTGTATTAAATTAAACAAATGTTGGCACCGTATTTCTTTTAAAAATAAATTTACTGTGCGTTTAGTACGTAAAATACTATTTAGATTATTATTGAAATGAAGACTGCAATTAAAATGAATATGGCAGACTTGTTCACCACAAATACTTTTTTTCTGTAGCACTGGTGAGATCATTTTGTGTACCTCTATATCCGTCTTCCAAAAAAAAAAAAAACATTTCTTGTTTACAAAACGTAACAGTTCAATAAATGCGGAAACCAATCACCAACCGCGCTCGTGCAAAGACTGATGGTATACGTGCATGGTTACAGCAGAGTATACTTAGATACTCGTCTGTGTCAACAATTTTTTTGTTCTGGGTTTATCGTGTTATGTTTTTGCATGTATCTCTGCCATAACATCTACTCTAAGCTACCGGCGGATTTGCTTCTTATTCATGGAACAAAGAGCAAATGTTAGAAATAACGATCTTTCGGCTTTGACGACAAACCTCTCCTTAGTTCATTACGGCGAGGGTTTACTCTTTTTTCTTTATATATATATATATATATATATATATATATATATATATATATATATATATATATATATATATATATACTAACACCGAAGCCTTGTGTTTGTTCGTTCCTCTCCCCCTTAAAAGCCACAAGACCATTTGACCTGATATTTGGCATCGTGAATCAATCGACTCTCCACATAGGCTAAACTTCGAGGTCACCAAAAGTCATTCGCTGGCAAATCTATTTTTACCAGAATTTTCGTCATTCATTCTTATCACAAATGGCACACAAATGTTACTGCTAAATCAGGTCGTTTTTACGATAAAACTTGAAGGCATTATTCTATTATTTACTTGCGTGAAGTGTTGTAAACCATAACCATTAGTTTTTTATTTCTATTTACTTCTATCTCATTTTTTGTTGATTTTGTTTAACGCAACCTGAATAAAGCTATCATTCTTCGATAGTGGGTAAGCAGAGCAGATTGGAAGGAGAGATTGAGATCTCTGGGTGGATTTTTTTTTTCAAATCGTTGTGTTCGATTGAAGAAATCTTAAAAAAACTTTCTATGTTTTGTTTACATTGAAGATCTGTTTCTGAGTCTCTAGAAATACCTTTGTGGGCCGAAATGGCGTATAGCAAACCTGCAATGGTATTAATCTATACGAGTATGTTTGTTAACGTTCCCAGGCAAAAAAACCTGATGGGAGTAGTATGTTGGCCTGAGTTCATAGAAGTTTGGGTGGTTTGAGGAACTGAAGACTGAGATGTACGAAAGAGAGGAAGGGGTGCGTACTGCCTCTATAACTGAAAGCGAGCAAACATCGTGGATCAGAAATACAGAGTAAGTTCTCGGTAAGATACGAACATACATGCCTCTCACCTCAGGGAAGCTTGATTCACACATGGCTGATTGATCACCTAGTTACAAGAACTTCATGGTTAGCAGAAGTCCAAATAATACCTTTCAAATCCACCCGTTTGTGTCATGTTTATAGTATTTTTAATAATAGTGTAATACTGCTATGGAAATCGTTAATTATTTACGATTTATGTTAATTAATTTTAACCTTTATCATTATTAAATGAAGTATTGTAATCCATATTGAGATGAAGGTTATTAGCATTCAAAATTTATACTATGGATTACAATACTTGACTAACATCTCTTGGCAGAATGCATTGTTGGTGATGATCGATTTAAAAATTGGCGAAAGGGAGTGATCAATGAATAAATTACTTTCTCGCCTTTTTTTGGGTGGAGATCTCTAAAAAAGTTTAATAAAAAAAAATAAAAAAACAAGCACGAACGATGCCTGGTACGAACTTAGCATAAGCTTATATAGTAAATTGACTCTCCCCATAAAACCTATCGGGTGATATATCTAGAAGAAACGTTTTTCAAGACATAATAAGAAGTAAATTTTAAAGTTTACAGCTCTCTATCACCATTGGTGAGGCCTGTACGCGAAACACATACATACATACATACATACATACATACATACATACATAGACAGACAGACAGCTACACCGACCTGAAAACTGATAAAACCTCTGATGACAGTTTCAGTTGATATTTTGTAATAAAATAATTCCCTCAAATTCTGTTGTACAAACCTTTCGCTGCGAATATTCAATCCAGTTGATTCTTTCATTGTTTATATTTCATCAATTCGGAGTGCAACTTATAATTCAGAACAATGAACTCAACAATTATGCATGATCAACCAAAAGCCCACCAAATCCAGGTATTGATCTTTTTCTCGTCTTTTTCAGGTCAAAATCTCGTCAAATCTCGTTTCGTCTGCATTCAATTCATTTCTCTCCATCTCTTTTTTTTTCAAATTCTTTTTATGAATTTCGAAATAGCCGAGTCATTTTTTTTTTTTACCTATAATTATTTTCCTTCGTCTGAGAAGGCGATGGTGATGGACTAAGCCACCAGGTCTAACGGACTAATTAACATTGATTTCCGCCATTGCAGTTCCAGGGTTAACTCAATAATTTTCTCGTTTATTGTGATTGATCGTAACTCAGCTGTATTTGTAAGTCAGAGATTTTATCTTGCTACGGATTATCTTGTAATTGATTAATTGCAATGGATTATATAGCATCGGGCAAGTTTTTTTTTTTTTTTGTTTCATCTTGAAATGGATTGGTGCTTGCAATGAATAAGATACTTGCTATCTTCCGCAGTTAATGGGTTACAATAGATGATGATGTTTGCGTTGGTTGAATCAGACTGACGCATGAACAAATCCGACGCTGGCTGTCAGGACAGTCGCTTCCGGGTGCTGGTTGGTCTTTTGCAGTGTTGCAACCTGCATGCCGGCGCCGTTTCTTCGCCCCAATCCAAGTGCTCTAGGCAACTGTGAATGATCTTCCGCCACCCACCCTTATTCATTGCTCTGGCCTTCAAATCCCTTGGGGTGATATTTCAGGACTCGAGGGCTGCCTTCAAGTCATTGTCTTGTGTACGAATTCGACGCGATAATTCTTCAGACAGAAGTCCATAAAACACAAGATTCTCTCAACTTTCTATCGAAGCAGAGCGAAGATCTACTAACAAAAACATTTGATAAGAGACTGTTAGTTAATTTTTCTTAAGATAATAGTTGGCCTTTGTCCCTTTTTCAACCGAATGGATGCGCCTGTATATACGTGCATACGCTCATCTATATTTATATACGTATGCAGATACTTATGTCTTTGATAACTTTACTTTAACCCGCATAAGTCTAAAAAAATGGAGGAGATAAAGGCGGGAAGATGACCACTCATAAACATCAGTGATTGATACCAATTGGATATTGATTATTACTTTTGATTAATTCTTATCGTTTATTTACTGTTTATACATTACTAATAACCCTGAAGTTTCTAATAGAACTTGTTGGGGTTTTTTTTTCGTTTTTTTTTTTTTTATTATTATTATTATTATTATTATTATTAATATTATTATTATTATTATTATTACTATTATTATTATTATTATTATTATTATTATTATTATTAGCAATTTCACACCAGTTGCTCGGTGGTTACTACTCGAGGTTGAGTGACGGCAAGTCTCCAGTTATCCTCTCCACACTCCCATAGTCCACAGCAATAATGTGGTTTACAGTTTCATACCAGTTGCCCGGTGTTTATTGCTGAAGGCTGAGTGATAATAAGTCTCTTCAGGTCTTCAGCCCATATCTCATCTCTCCCTCTCACTCATTGCATTTGTGCAGTTGGTCACTACTCCGCAACCATTTGGGTGGGGTTTTTTTTGGAGGGGGGGTTCTTTCTCCTTTGGTAGGCCAATGCTCACATTTAGAATCATAGATATATTATTCTTCGCAATCTCACACCAGTTGCCTCTTGGTTACCGCAGGAGTTTGAGTGACAGCAAGTCTCCTCAAGTCTCCAGCCCTTCTCTCCTAGTACTCATAGGTCGCAGTAATACTGCGATTTGCAGTTTCACACCGGTTGCCCAGTGGTCATCGCTGAAGGCTGAGTGACAATGTCTCTTCAGGTCTTCAGCCCATATTTCATCTCTCTCTTATTCATCACATTTGTGCTGTTGGTCGCTACTCCACAACCATTTGGGAGGGGGTCTTCCTCCTTTGTTTGGCCAATGCTCACATTTAGAATCATAGACATATTATTCTTTGCAATCTCACACCAGTTGCATGGTGGTAACCGCTGGAGTTTGAGTGACAAGAAGTCTCCTCAAGTCTCCAACCCTTCTCTCCTAGTTCTCATAGGCTACAGTAATACTGCAGTTTACAATTTCACACCGGTTGCCCAGTGGTCATTGCTGAAGACTGAGAGAGAATAACTTTTCTCAGGTCTTCAGCCAACATCTCTTCTGTCTTTCGCCTATCATGCCAGTGCTGTGGTTTACGTTTCCGCTTTCATTTCCCTTCCTCTGTTAGGTCACTGTTAACAATTAGTATTGCAGTCTTTATATTTCATCATCATCATCATTATTATTATCATTATTGTTATTATTATTATTGTTATTATTATTATTATTATTGTCATTATCATTATAACTATTATCTGGTAATGCAAACAATCATTTATTAGAACTAAAGAAAGGCAGCGGAAGTTTGATTCAAATTATGCAAAAAGTCTAAATAGATATAGGTATTCAGATGCACGTATATACATTGGCCTCCATCCGGTAGATGTTACTTATTTGTAAATAATAAAGCATGAGGTAGACCAAAATAGTGTACAGGAGAAGAATCAACAATTACCGAATGATGATCACTCGGGGTCACCAATGAAATGGGATAAGAAGCCTTGCTTTACAAAAAAAATGGTCACCGAATAAAATAGTTGATCTAGTGACTCATGGCACAAGTTGCTGTTGAGTTTATCTCGGGAATTATTAAAGACTTTGACTAACAACCATAAATGCAATTTTCTTACTTTTATTCAAGCAACTGTTACCTTGAAAAGAGATGCCTTATTTTCACTTGCTTAATGTTTACCGATTCCTACTTTCGATTGATTGTTATTGTTTATTTGTTGTTGTATGTTACTAATTACATTCAAATGGTTATTTCTTGGAACACTTCTCCTCATCGGAGGCGATCAATGAAAGTTTGATACTAACTATACAAATAAGCTATGGGTATGGTATAAGGTAGTAAGGCTTGTTTGGCCATGTAGGTGGTGAGGAAATGTTAGAAATACCACAAACTTTTGTATTCGGACTTTTACCGAGATAAAACTTATCAAACCAAATATTCGTTAAAGTAGATCACCTATGATCGTTATTGTCAGGATCAGGGGCATTTTTTTCCAATCAGCATGATTTTCCAAGATAGGGATGACAGAACTCTATAGCCAACTCGGGCATATTAAATACAGAGTTTTCATATCCAGTTCTTTAACTACCTAGGTCAGTTGGAATACTCCTGCAAATTGACAGTGAACAAAGCTAGCTCAGATATTTTCCAGGAAGAGGATATATATATATATATATATATATATATATATATATATATATATATATATATATATATACATATATACATATATATATATATATATATATGTGTGTGTGTATGTGGTGTGTATATGTATATATATATATATGAGAATAATAACAGAATGCAGAAGCGTGTGCATATGTAATGTATTGAGTAGCTCTTACTTCAAAGTTTTGTTTTTATAATTATCTTTATACTCATGTCACGTCTGATACACTTAAAATCCTATCTAGGTATATATTTTATACAAATATGATTTTAGTATAACGTCAGATCGTCAATTGAGCCTCCAAATATATTTGCTTCTAAAATTTAGGTCAGCCCTCAATACCCCACAGTCTTATGTTGCACAGGTCACCATCAAAAAAAAAAAAAAGAAAGAGATACATCCAAAATATTCAAAATAACGACAAAATAATAGATCTACGGGGATAAAAATAGTTATAAAAAATCTTAAATAGATGAATTTCTAGAATAAGAAAGATAAACAAAACTAAACATGAAAAAATAGGAGAAATCGAGCACTATCAATATTGTAAGACCAGAAAAAAAAGTCTGATCTCGCCCCCCACATTTTAAATAATACCCAAGGCAGATAATCCGAACTGGACAATCATTCCACAGTGTGGGTCAACCCCCCCCCCCCAATAAGGAGGTTGAGTTTGGATTTCCTAGTTGATATAAAGGGTTGAAAATAATATCTCCTCTCGACCGTTTTTTTTTAAATCTTTTAAAGTGAAACAGAATGTATAGTCAATAATTAACCATTGAAAAATCCTTTACTCATATATATATATATATATATATATATATATATATATATATATATATATATATATATATATATATATATATATATATATCAAGCAAGTTTCACAAGATACAATTGATACTTTTTGGTCAATTGACCTTTTTTGATAATGCTTCTTGTTTGCAAAAACGTTGGGTTTTTTTCACTAGTTCACAAGAATATTGTTCTTCCAATGTTTTTTCTCCAATCCTGTTTATCGCTCTCTTCTTTCTTTCCTTTCCTTCGTTGTTTTGCGTTCGTGTCCTATCATTCTATTCTTTCTCTTCTACTCCCTTACCCTAATTATGTCTCTCTTCAATCAGTACTCTCTAATGCAGAAGGTAAAAAAAAACGTGACGACTTATCAATCCAACTTTCCCGTGTGTGGATTGACCTTCACAGTCACACACACAACACATGCTAATCACGATTCGTTTACTTCCTTCACATTTTTGTAGCATTATTGGAAAGTATTTGTTGTACATTTATTGGTAATTTTGCAACGCGTGTATTTATTACTAATGCATATATATATATATATATATATATATATATATATATATATATATATATATATATATATATATATATATATATACACTTCGGCAGCAATTTTTTTAATCTTCCACTGGAATTGACATACAAGGAGAATCTTATTAACTGTTTATTTATCTCCTTGATTTTGCACGAGAATTTGAAACCAAAGATCCATTCACTTATACGAAAACAAGAAAAGATTGCTCTGTGATTTCAAAAGATGTCAGCATGGGATCCA
Source organism: Thysanoteuthis rhombus (assembly GCA_963457665.1). Taxonomy (NCBI): domain Eukaryota; kingdom Metazoa; phylum Mollusca; class Cephalopoda; order Oegopsida; family Thysanoteuthidae; genus Thysanoteuthis; species Thysanoteuthis major. The sequence goes on from OY735210.1 coordinate 46,413,665, forward strand.
TCGGAGTTGATTTATGAAGGTAGATAGACGAGGATTCTATCACAGCTTGGTGTCACTTGATCCACACTTTGAGGTTTTCGAGTATTGTTGAGTTGTTGAGTTCCAAAGGCCAGGTAGAAAGTATTGTATTGATAACAGGAAGGTACATAATGTTCTATTGTGGTTTCAATCTTCTCTAACGTTTGAGTGCTTAAATCAATTTAAATTCAAATATGTGCCAAATTTTATATCAGATATTCATATTGCTTATGATATTTAATGATTCATATTCATATAAAAGTTGTTAAAATCTATAGTGTTTTAACAGGATATTTTTGTCGGGCAAATGTATTTTTAAGATGTGTTCTTTAAGAGATATAGTATGTATTTTTGAGGGGTATGATATAATGTTTTTCGTGTGATTCAGTTTGTTATTGAGACCATTAACGGATATGCTTTCTAGTCGCAAGAGTCATATATTTTCGTGTGATTCTAGTGTCTGGGTGGTGTTATTAGTCAAGTTTTTTGTTTGCTCTATTCTTTCTATGATTGTCAATCTAGTATCCCTGATCGTCATAGTCTGCTGAGTGTAAGTGCTGTTCAACAGGTAATATTTGTTGTGGTCCACTGATATTATTCTGTATCAATAATTACTTGATGTATGATGAAAAGGCCATTCAGGTTTTCTAATTTATTGTTTAGAGCAACACGTGTATTCTGAAAAGTTGTTGATGTTTTACTCGTGCAATCAGAGTCATGGTAAATTCAATACGTGTCCTTGATTATGGAACTGGTAAATGAATTGGTAAATTTAAGAAGTTTACAGCATACTCTACTTCTATTATTGCATCGTCAAAATTAAACTGTTTTTGCAATGGGCCCTTCATGATATATATATATATATATATATATATATATATATATATATATATATATATATATATATATATATATATATATATATATATGTATGTATATATATATATATATATATATATATATATATAGTCTACAAATGTACATTAGTTATCCTAAATAGATCACATTGTAAATTGGTAAATTTACGTCCACTTTTATGTGTGTGTGTCTGCGTATGAAGCTATTAAATATCTCGTAGCTTTCTACTAAACCTCATTTAAATTGCGTAGGGAGGCTTTGTAGAGCCAATTTTATAAGTGAACTAAACCAATCAGTCATGAAAATAAGCATTCGAATTCAGTCTGTTCTTTACATTCCTTTATCATGAGTCCCGTAAAAGAACCCGTCTTCGTCTATCATATAAAATTTGATACAAAACAATTATTTTCGAAAACGATTAGTTGGATACGCAGAACAAGAAAAAGCAGACCATTACATCAACTTAGGTCAACAGATCTCGATTGAACCCTCGAAAGAAGAAGAAATCAAGCGAAGAATCACTCTAGGATGACAAACGTTCGGTAGAACAAGCTCAACCTTAAGAACAAGAAAGTCCCATAAATTCTAAAAAGAACAGTAACTAATGCATCTTCCTGATACTCACCTATGGAGCTGAAACATGGAACCTAATCAAGAGACAAACCCATAAACTGGGAAACGTGCAACGTGAACATGACAGAATCATGCCCAGCCTCACATGGAGATATCACAAGACAGCACAATCAAAGAAAAAAACAGGATTCTGAGACATTTTAGAATCTATTAGAACACTCAAGTGGAAATAGGCTGGTCACGTTGCAAGAATGGCGGGCATCTAATGGACATCATGACTCATAACATAGATCCCTAGAGTCCACATGCGTAAACCTGGCCGGTAAAATACAAGATGGAGAGACGAACTTGACAAAATATAACCTCTACGACGCCCATGATAGAGAGGCTTGGCGAATCCTGGGGAAGGTCTATGTACAACGACAGATGATGATAGTTTAATATATGCTATGCATAATATGCAACCGAGAACGCCCATTTGGTTACGTTAAAAAATATTTCCATAGTTATCAAAATACAAAAATATTAACAAAATCGATCACGAACTGTTGTTTATAAAATAATCACTCGAAATATCTGTTTAGGAGTTACATTATTTTATTACGCTGCAGTTAATTACGTTAACCTTTAACCATTTTTAACCTGATTTGATTTTATCATTTGTTATCAGATGTTTGGCATTTTTCAATCGAACTCTGGTCTACAAAAATGCACACAAGTTTTTTGATGATGTTTTTTTCCTCAAAATAATAATTGGGATAATTAGTTTTAAAGAATCGATATAATTAAACAACGGTGTCACATATATCAGTTAGTCATTGATAATTAGTTTTAAATGTTTGATCAGTCAAATCAAAATACATAATTCGAAAGTGACATGCTACTGAATTTTACACTTAATATGCTTCAACGGTAAACGTCACGTTTGGCTCCGTAGAGTTACGTCCCTTGACATTTTAAGTTCCCGTTTGAATTCATTTATGGAACTGTAGCCACCAAAGCTGGCAAAGGATTTTGAACAACAGTAGCTACCAAAGCTGATGAAGGGTTCTATCCTTTATCTCTATCCGTCTATCTCTCTTTTTCTCTCTCTCTGTCTCTCTCTATATATATATGTGTGTATATATATATTATTATGTAATCCACAGACAGCTGTTTCGATGTATTACATCTCTTCAGTGTGGCTATAGACATAATCCCATCCAGTACCGTGAAGCAGAATTGAAACTCTCACATCGGACCCCGAGGCCGATATCCTACCTCTGGACTACGGAACAGGCTGAATTTTAAGCGATATATTCATTTTATGCAGAAACTCCTCATCCACCAGAGTGCTCTATTCCTATGAAAGAGCATTGCATAAGCTTACAATGGATGAGTTACTTCATTTAAAGAGTGCTCAACCCTGAATAGAGGAGCATTAATTATTGTGTCATCCACAGACAGCTGTATATATATATATATATATATATATATATATATATATATATATATATATATATATGTGTGTGTGTGTGTGTGTGTGTGTGTGTGTGTGTTTGTGTTTGTGTGTTCCAGCGTCCCTGGCCATATCATTTTGTCTACGGACTTGAAAATTGCCATCAGTTCTCCCCAAGACCACCTTTCTGAGAATATTTTTCTAAGTTTGGAAAAAAAATTATTCTATATCTTTTGGGGTCCTTATTTTGACATCAACATGTGTATTCTCCAGAATCAGGATGTTTTAGATATTTCTTTTATTCTATTTTCATGATTTCCCGTGGAAAACGCCTGAGATGTCATGAATTGAATTTGTTTTGACCACGCTTATTTTTTAATGACCATTTTCCAAGAAAATAAACTACTGGACTCGACTCGTTCCATTCAGATAACTCATTGTTCCAAACGATGGGTTGGAGATATTCCCATCAGCAAAATTGTTACCTTTACTATGAAGAACCTGTTGTCATTGACAAGAAACAGAAAAAATATACCGTTTACTACATAAATATCCGTAGCCCATATAGTCGAATCCCCGTAGCCTGCGCCTGTACCAAAATTAATTATCTAAAAAAATTACATTTAAGATTTATCTTGAAAAAATTATCTAAACAAAATAGATCTTTTATTTAATGTTATATAAAATAATTCTAAGATTCGGGTATCGTTAGTCCAAAATGATTATGAAGACCCCCCACCAAAAAAATATTACCAATGTCGCCTGTAGACAAACACACAGACGACTACAAAGAGAAGAATCTATAGCCTACTTGGCTGATTGGTAGGGTGAGTTGTGGGGTTTCTATAAATGACGATTATCATCAGAGGAAACCATAATATTTACTTTTTTAAAAAAACAATTTGCAATACAAATAACACATAATCCCATACTTTCTAATGAGATCATACCGTGCGACCCATTTGCCAACACATGAAGCCCTGCTGAGCTATTCATTATCCTCGCGCGCGCAAATGTGTGTTCAGATGTTTTGGCCAATAAACGTCGACCGCTTTTGTTGATTAAATAGCGTTTTCTTTTCAAAGTTAATTAGTTTCTCTTTTCTTTGCTTTGTTTATTCGCCAATGGCTCTTGGCAAGAGAGCAAAGGAGTCTTTGATCATTCGGCTTCAGAAGAGAACAGCGCTGGTTCGATCGGCAAATTGCAAAGTAAACACTTTAACAGTAAGTTAACTTGTATTGAAGACATGTTATTGGCTGTAAATTGCTTCTCTGAAGGAGATGTCTTGCAGTGACGCTATTCAAAATCGTTTTGTAACAATCCTAAAAAAAACGCTAGAAAAATTAAGTTAGCAATAAATGATTATTTTAAAGTAAGCAAATAAGATGCATCATGTAAAGATTTTAAACAGTGTCATTCAACTCAACTTGGTGGGGATGTGTATATTACGTGTTCCCCCCACTATGGTATAATAATGCAAATCCTAATCCAGTTTGCCTCCCATGCACTGATAACGACTTATCTTGAGCCACATGATCAGAATTTATAAATACATATGCACTCTCTCTCTCTCTTTCTCTCTCTCTCTCTCTCTTTCTCTCTCTCTCTCTTTCTCTATCTATCTATCCATCAAGCTATCTTTCTCTCTCTCTCTACCTCTCTCTCGCTCTCTCTCTTCCATACCATCAACCCCGATATTACTTAAAGGGAAGGACAGTTCTGAAGGCATAAAGTAGAATCCCTGCCTTTTGTTGTCGCCCAAAAAACAGTCTCGGAAACAAGAAAGAGGCCTACGTATATCCTATTGGTAGGTATTAAAATATTGCGCGCCAGTTTTAAAGAGACACAAAATCCGTAGGGTACCAAGGACATGGTGCTGGATTCGTAAGACCATCAAAATGTGTTTAGTAGTGACCTCGTGCTCAAGAAATGCGGCCTTGTGTCAAGCTCAGCCTTGTCCACCAAATACCTTTGATCAATTCCAGGTAGTTCAGGGAATCGTTAACTAAAAATAAAGAGGAATCTGAAAAAATCTATAAGAACATTCAAATAATTTTTTAAATTATTATTTGAGTTATTAATGCAACGTTCTGTCAGATCCATTCTTCGGACTATTTCAGGTGTACTATCCGAATATGACGGTAAACAAGTTTTCAAATGATAGCCACACTACAACGATGGATTCGTGTGATTCTTTTGTTTTTTCTTTCCTTGTTGGGCCTGTATTCCCATATATTGTCCCTGTTGAGTAACGGAGACCATATCAGTTGGAACTCTGCACCTGTCTAACTTATAAACTCGGTCGACGTGTTGATAATGATATAATAATATAATATAGACCAATTCCCAGAGAGGATTGTGATTGCTTTTCCCTCTCTCAATATCGTCAACCAACCTAGATCTTTCTATTTGATTGTAGCTTTTTTATATCAACAGATTTCGTAGATGGATGAATGGACGGATATGAAGAGAATGATACTTCTATATTTACTAATAACTTGAGATAAATGAATGACCATATAAATGAATAAATAAGGAGAGATTTCATGAATGGACACATGTACAAATAGACGCACACACACACACACACACACACACACACATATATATATTTATATATATATATATATATATATATAGAGAGAGAGAGAGAGAGAGAGAGAGAGGGTGAGACAGAGAGAGAGAGAAAATGTTTTCAGTGACCCTGTACGAAGATTGATTGAGCCATTCACCGAAAGATAAAATATATAGCAAGTAAAGTTTGAGCACATATTTCTGCTTGTAGATTGTTTTTTTCCTTGGGAGTTTTTTTCTAATCTTTTCCAAAATTTCGGAACGAGTTGTTGTTCTTTTGATAGTTGTATAATTATCACATTCATTTTGAAAACTATTATTTCTGGATCTTGTTCCAATAATTAGTAATAATTGTTGACAACTCTTTGCATGAAGGACTTTCTTGAATTGTTCAGCCATGTTCTCTACACACACACACACACACACACACACACACACACACACACACACATATATATATATATATATATATATATATATACAGAGCGAGAGGGAGAGAGAATAGTGAGAAAAGAATGGGATGGATTGATAGATAGATAGATAGATAGATAGATAGATCAAAGCCTTTGTTCTAGTGCTAAACTTGCTCGGAAGATACGAACTGTTGATTTCAGCTTTCTACCCACTCACGTATTGATCCTTTCTTCCCGCTTGTGTAATCCATTTGATTTCCTATGGGAAAGGGACAAATGCAAACAACTGAAATGAGAAGAATAGATGCGGCAGGGAGGAAAAAAAAGTAACCAGTTGAAAGGATGGAAGAAACAGAAAGGCGCTGAGGCTGACTTATATTATTATAACGCACCCTTTGATCACTTTATTGGATTTATCGATCCGTCTATCTGTCGATCTATCCATTTCAACATACCGTAATCAGCGTGTGCTAGTCTATTGTATTCTTCTGTTCCAGATTTTGTTTTGTTCATGTCCAACTCGCAAGCTAACGGTCACCATGTCTCCCTTGTTATTTTACAATTTCATGCTGCTCATGCCTGTTCATCTATCGAGTTAGCTAAATGGCTATCACAAGTCATTCTTTCTGTCTTATTTCTTGCTGCCTGGATATCTATTTATTTATCTGTTTATTGGAGACTCTCAACCAAAACTGTCAACAAAATTGTCAGTATAGGTTTCTTCGCTCTTTAAGTTAATCTGTCTGTTTTTTAGTTTTTTGCTGCCAGGATAACTATCAATTCATTTATCAGAAACTGTCAACCGACACTGTCAACAAGACTATCAACAAAGGTTTCCTCATTTTTTTAGTTAATCGCTCTTTTTTGCTGCCTTTATGTTTACCTATCTAATAGAAACCATCCACCAAATCTGACGATAAAATTGTCAACATATGTTTCTTCAGTTTTTAAGTCAGTCTCTCTGGTTGGCTGGGTGATTATATAACGCAG